>CM061225.1:83680157-84239271 GCA_030844895.1 Ambrosia x helenae
ACAAATAAATCAAGTACACATAGATTATAAGTAAGTTTCAAGCATAACATACTTGCATAAAAAATCGCACATACGAATTAGTCGGGTCGAAGGTGGAAGGAAATAAGGTAGGTTCGACCCTTTTTGGGTTCCTTCTACCCCGAGGTAAGTTTATGCAATCTAAAACAAGTTCAATCGACCTTAACACATGTTCATTCGACCTTAACATGTGTTAATTCAACCTAAAATAAGCACGTTCGACCAAATTAGTGCAGGTTCGACCACCAGACTGCCAGGTTTGACCCTGGAGGTCCACCTTCGACCCCACGACTGGTCGAAGGTGCCCAGGTTCGACCCTGGCAGATGAGTTTTCCCAAAAACGCTTCAAAAACATTCGAAAACATCACGAAACATCATGAAACACAGCAGTCAAGTATGAATAACATATCCCCACAAAACCCTACTAATTTTACTCCCTAATCAGTCCGTTTTAAAGTTTACCCAAAATGGCAATATTATGGAGATGTCACATCATGCATGGAAACCTTACCTAATTAGGAAACTTTTGTGAAATCATTTAATAAACACATTATCATACTCAGATTATTATGTAGATCCAAACCCCCAATCATATCATTCTTAATAACATCATTCATAAATCCTTAAATCTATCAAAATCCCCAAATTAGACCTAACATCATCATACAATAGTTTATGACCTAGGGTAATCATTACTCATCAGTTACAACCTTCCTAGAACACCTCTATACCATCCACATATAATACAACATCAAACAATCACATAACATAATCATGAAGAATCATTAACATATGTTAACACATAAGAAAACTCATGTTTTATGGTGAGGTTTTGTTTAGAAAGGTTATTATTTATAAAAGTCATCTTAGATCAGATCTGGAACTTTAGGTTTTTATAAAAACGAATTAAAATTACTCAAAAAGGATTTAGAATGAAGAACACGCCTTAGGTCTTCACTTGTAATGATTTAGAGAGTTGGATTATGAAAAACAAGCTCAAAAACTCCTTCCCCAATGATAAAAGTCGAAAGAGAGTGTTTGGAGGCGTTTAGGGTTTGTGAAATGATGAAAAATGACTAAGGATGGTATTTATAGTATGTCTAGGTTCGACCCTTACAGGAGGGCGAACGTGGGATAAAATGGTCGAATGTAGTTTCCTTTTAACAGATAGCCAGGTTCGACCCTTTACATGGGTTGAATGTGTTTTATTTTGGTCGAAGGGGATTTTTAACATATGGATGGCCAGGTTCGACCCTTCGAAAGGTCGAACCAAGAAATGCCTTTTTCCTGATTTTCCAGTTTGTCGTGTTTAACGCATTTTAACACATCCTAACACATGAACATGTAACCCTAGTCTATGTTTAACATATATAAGCATGGATAATCATCTAAACATCATTTAAACACGTATTTGCATATAATCCACCACGTAAGAATAACTCTACGCATAACACTTAATATAGTTTATGTAATTCACCAACAACGGGACTCAAGACTCGTGTGTACGTAAAAGACACCAATGATCCTCCCGATCATTGAACCCTGGACAATACGTTAGAAAATCGTGACTCAACTAACCCAGTTAAGTACGTAAGTAAAACGTTTCCCGCTAAGGTAGACGTATAAGTTTAAATATGTTAAGTCAAATATGCCGGGTGTCACATGTGATGTTCCAACAGGCGTGTACCACCTTCAATAACTTGAAGAATCTCAAATTCTTCATCTTCTTTAAAACAATCTAAAACGATTTTTTGAACATCTGACATTTTAGACCACTGGCTGCTGCTGCTGGAATCCATGTTGCTAGTATTTTTAGAAGATTGATAAACCTTTACAGATGTAGAAAATACGTTTGAATAGTGTGCTATACAAAGAAATGAAAATCGAGTTTTATAGTAAAAAATATACATTAACTATAATGAATCTATTAACTGCAGTGAATTAACTATAATGAATTTATTAATTACAATAAACTTTTATTAATCTTGGATACACACGGTATTAACTCGTTTATTTTCCCATTAAGAAAACTTTTTAATTTTTTTTTATTTTTTAAATAGAAATTTCAAGATAAAAACAAATACGTAGTACTATTTAACAATATTTGTAGAAATATGAAAATGAGATATTTAGGTTTTTTATATTATAAATCATGGTTAAATACGTAGTACTGTCAATACAAAATATATTAATCTTAATTTGATTAAAAACTTCTCCTTTGTTGTAGGATGTGTGTGAATGAAAGAATACACTAACTATTCCTAAATTTGGTTTTCAACTTTATCAATTGATTGTTTTGATTTGTTTTAAGTAGAATGAGAAATGAATGATGTGAATATATATGGTAAGTGCAGCGGAATAATAAACTATAATCAAAACAAAAGGAATAAATGTTTTCTTAATCGAATGCTTTCATTATATTGAAAGATTACAATCAATTACAAGTACTCCCCCCAGCCTGATCACTCTGTGATTGTTTGTCTGAGAGAATGTTGTGAGTGACAAATAGAACAGTACAAGCACTGTTCTATTTATAGACAAATCTAAACCACTGGTGACCTAGGCTGACGTCACCTAAGATAGTGACCTCTAACAGAATAACAACATTAAACATCTGCCCTATGCAAACTACTGTTATATTACAAAACACTGTAAGGTAAACTACTGTTGAGGAAAACTCTGATGGTCTTGTATCGTCTGTTGGAGCCTAAGTGCTGTTGGCTCCAACAGACCTTTAGTCTTTAGCACTTGATCAGCAGTTGTTCTTTATCAGACCTTTGGTCAGCAGTTGTTCTCTATCAGTTGTTATCCAGCAGTCCTTTGTAGCAGCAGTTGTCATAGCAGTTGTTTGGGTGGATCAGTTGTTAGGGTCAACAGTCTTTTGGGAAGAGTATGTTGTAAAGGCTGTTTATTTATGTGGATCAACTGTTAGTATATTTTGGATTTTCAATCATCTGTTCTTTTTCAGGTCAGCAGACCTAACAATCTTCCCCTAGAACAGATGATGCCAAAACTAGACTTTAGCATACCAACTCTAGAAATCAGATTTGTAAAGGTAGACGTGTCTAAAGATTTTGTCAACACATTTGCCAACTGATCATTTGTTGGAAAATGGTGCAGAGAAATGAAACCTTTTTCATAGCTATCCCTGACAAAATGATGTCTGATGTCTATGTGTTTGGTGGTTGAGTGAGAAACTGGATTCTTGATGATATTTTCAGCAGCTTGACTGTCCAACATGAGTGGAGTCTTTAGTGCAGTTATCCTAAAATCCAGCAATTGATTTTGAAGCCACATGAGTTGGGTTGTACAGCTTACAGCAGCAATATATTCAGGCTCAGCTGTTGAGGTTGAAACAGCTACTTGCTTTTTGCTTTGCCAAGAGACTAAGGCATTCCCTAGAAACTGGCACCCTCCTGAAGTAGACTTCCTTGTGGTGTGACAGCCAGCAAAATCACTATCTGAATAACCTGAAAGCTCAATATTTCCATTAGCAGGATACCAGATACCAAGTGTGGGAGCACCTTTTAGGTATCTGAATATCCTTTTCACAACAATAAGGTTTGACTTTCTGGGTGAAGCCTGGGATCTTGCACAAACACAAGTGGCAAACATAATGTCTGGCCTAGATGCAGTTAAGTACAATAAAGACCCAATCATGCATCTGTAGTGTGTTTGGTCAACCAGTTCATCCTTGTCATCAATAGTGAGTAGCTTGACTGTACTCATGGGTGTACTACATGGCTTACAGTCATTCATCTCAAATCTAGTTAAAAAAATTTTACATATTTATTTTGATTAATGAATGTGCCATTTTGCAGTTGTTTCACTTGGAGACCAAGGAAACACTGAAGTTCACCCATAGCACTCATTTCAAACTCTGCTATCATGAGTTCCCTAAACTCTTCACACATGTTGTTACATGTGGATCCAAAAATGATGTCATCCACATATATTTGAACAATCATTAAATCTTTCCCTCTCCATTTCAAAAATAAGGTTTTATCAATTTTACCTCTTGTGAAACCAATGGATAAGAGAAAGGTGGAAAGAGTTTCATACCAGGCCCTAGGTGCTTGCTTGAGTCCATACAAAGCTTTATTTAGATTGTAGACATGATCCGGATGGAAAGTGTCTTCAAAACCAGGTGGTTGACATACATAGACCTCCTCCTGAATTTTGCCATATAGGAAGGCACATTTGATATCCATCTGATACACCTTGATGTTGTGGTTGACAGCAAAGGCTAGAAAGAGTCTGATAGCTTCTAACCTTGCTACAGGAGCAAAGGTTTCATCATAGTCTATTCCTTCTTCTTGTCTGAAGCCTTGAACCACAAGCCTGGCTTTATTCTTGACAACTATACCCTTTCACCAGTTTTGTTTTTGAAGACCCACTTTGTACCTATTGGACAAACATCCTTAGGCAGTGGTACAAGTTTCCATATTTGTTGTCTTTTAAACTGAAGGAGCTCTTCTTGCATAGCTTCTACCCAACTGTTGTCTTTTAGCGCCTCTTGGTACTTGACAGGTTGTGTGACAGATAGAAAACCTGCAAAAAGACAGATATTTGAAGATTGGCTTCTTGTTAGCACACCCTCTCTGATGTTGCCAATGATTTGATCTGGTGGATGAGCTCTTAAGTAGATTAGATCTCCCTGATATGGTATGATGGCATTTTGAGGTGAAGGACAGAGGTTTGGTGACTCTGTTGGTGTAACATCCGTTTGCACTTCTGTAGTGCCATCAGATGTTTGAAATGGAAGTGGGGGAATGGGTCCAAGTGGTGTAAAACTAGACTGAATTTTGTCAACAGATGTTTGACTTTTGTCAACAGATGATTGAACAGTGGATGTGAAGGGTGAAGCAGTGGTTTGAGGGTGAGACTGGCCAACAGTGGCTGACTCAGCGGTGACAGAGTTTTGACAGTTGTTTTGAACAGCTGCTTCCTCTGATGCAGAAAAGATCTTATAATGACTTGGGATCACAACATCTATTCTGTAATATTGTTGTGGAGATTGTGGAGTACCTGCATTGTTAGTTTTAACAGTAATATCTTCAAATTTGAATTTATCTAAATCAAACAACTCAGCAGGATTTGCTGGGATTTTTAGGGATGAAAGTTCATTGAACTTTACATTCAGAGTTTCTTCTATTGTCCTGGTCCTTGTGTTAAACACTTTATAGGCCTTGGCAGTAGAAGAATATCCCAGAAAGTATCCACAATATACTTTGGCTGCAAATTTTGAAATGGAATCTTTGAGATTTAAAATGAAACATGGGCAGCCAAAGATTTTGAAAAATGAGATTAATGGTTTGATTTTGAACAAAATTTCATAAGCAGTATTTTGATGTCTTGGGTTGATCAAAACTTTGTTTTGAACATAGCAAGCAGTGTTTACAACTTCTGCCCAGAAGGACAGTGGCAAACCAGAATCTGCTAGCATTGTTCTTGCAGCTTCAATAAGAGTTCTATTTTTCCTCTCAACCACCCCATTTTGTTCTGGTGTTCTTGGGATGCTGTACTGCCTCACAATCCCTTTTGACACACAGAAGTCATCCAACTCCTTATTTTTAAACTCTGTTACATTGTCACTTCTAAAGACTTTTACTGGCAAGTCATATTGTTTTTCAACTTTGGTGACAAAGTCCTTCAAGATACCCGCAGTCTCATCCTTAGAGTGTAAAAAGTAAGTCCATGTAAACCTAGAAAAATCATCAACTATGACAAGACAAAATCTTTTTCTTCTTAGGCTCATGATTTTAACTGGGCCAAACAAGTCCATGTGCAACAATTGTAGACATTGACTTGTTTTGGACTCATCAATGGATTTGTAAGAGCTTTTATGTTGTTTTCCTTTTAAACAGGAAACACAATGCTCATCACATTTGAATTATTTTGATGGTAAACCTCTGACAAGGCTTTGTTTGGAGAGTGAGTTGATAGTTTGAAGGTTGGTATGACCCAGTCTCCTATGCCACAATTCTGTTTCCTTTGTGGAGGCAGCAGAAAACAAACAGACATTTGCCATAGGATTGTCCTTCAACATATCAACTACATACACATTGCCACTTCTATGAGCAACAAGTTGTGCTTTGCTCTCAGCAATGATGGTATCAATCTTTTTGACCACTTCTGGCCCAATAATCTTACAAGTTTTCTTAGTGAAGAATGAGCCATAACCTTTGTCACTCATTTGTGAAACACTAAGAAGATTAAATTTAAGATTATCATTAAGATTGACATTTTCAAACTTGAGTTTCCTAGCCTGAACAGTCCCTGAACCCAACACCTTACCTTTTGAATCATTACCAAAGGATATATCACCCCCTCCATGAGCTAAGAAGTCCAGAAGAAGGGCTCTACATCCTGTCATGTGCCTGGAGCCTCCACTATCTACATACCAAAGACTATCTAAACAAGCAGAAGCTCCCTGCACAACAGTAATGAATTAGTTTTGGTGAGTGTCCAAAGCCAAGTTGGCTTTGGATGGGTCCACAGACTTTTCAGTCTCAAGCTTGGGAAGGTGATCAGTGGTTTGAACTAGTTTTTGAATCAAGTTCAACAACTATTGCTGACCATTTGCAAGTGCTTGAATGTCAACACTTGGGGCAACAGTTGTTTGATCACTTCCAGACAGATGATAATACCCATAGGGATTTCTGTTCACTCTTGGTTTAGAAGGTCTTTTTGGTTCCTCATAAACATGTGACAGATTATGACATGGTGGTTGTCCATATCCTCTTGGGTACTTGCTTGTGGGTGGAGCATCTGTTACTTGGACATCCCTGGGAGCAGACGTGTCAAGACTTTTGGTAACAGATGTTTGGACTGGTGTAAAAGTCTATTTGGGCTTTCCTTTTGAAGTACTCACCACCTGACTTGCAAGAGTTTTAGCCTTGTACTCTTGTATTTTGACATCAAAATTTTTGAGATACAGACACTCTTTGGTTTTATGATTCTTTTTACCACATATTGAACATGTGGCCTTGGAATCACATGCACTTGTTCCTTTGTTTATATCATATGCTTTTAGAAGAAAACAGTTTTTAGTAACATGATTCTTCTTTTCACAGAAATCACAGAAGAAGTGGACAGACTTTTCTTTTTCCCTTTTTCAACCTTCTTTTCAACAGATGTTTGAGCATCTGCTGGAGGGTTTTTCAAGGGAATGATCTTTGCCTGTGGTGCTGTCTTCCCCTCAGGAGTTTTGAAATCAACTGGTTTAAAGTTCTCAAGAGTACCACACTCATCAGACCAAGTAGGTTTAAATTCATAATTTTCAAGTTCAGTGAATGATGAGGAGCCTTCTGGTTTTTCTAGAACAATTTTCTTACCATTAGGTTCAGTGATTTTAATCTCTTGACCCTTCAAATTTGTTGGTACTACCTCAACTAACTTTTGATCCCTTTTTTCAGTGTTTTCAAAAGCTGGAGCAGTGGTTTCAAAACCAAAACCAAACTTCACATGACTTTTGGTTTGTTTGTTGAGTAGCATTTCAAAACCTCTACATGATTCCACCCATTTCTAACATTCAACTTGGGTGGACTCAAGCTCACTTTTGCAACTCTGATATTTAGTTATCATAGTTTGGAGCTGGTCTTTGGTTATGGTTGCTTCATGTTTTAAGCTGCTTATTTTAGATTCTTTTTCAGTTAAATTTGTTTTTAACTCTTTTGAAAGTTTCTCAAATTTAACTTCATCATCTAAAATTTTCTCTCTAAGGTTTTCATTCACCTCTTTGATGTTAGCAAATGCTATTACACATTTTTCAGAACACAAATCTTTAAGAATTTGAGGAGATACCTTAGCAGCAGCCATCAATGCACAATCACACTTGCACTCACAATCATCAGATGCATCCTAGGGATCTGAGAGATTCACAACCTCTTCTTCAGGTTTTTCACCTGCAACTACTTCATCAACAACATCATCAGTCACAACTATAGATTCAGTCACCACCTCCTCAGATTCAACTTCTTCTACCATAGCCATGAAACAAAAATTTTTCTGGTTCATTTTCAGCTTTGGCAACTAATGCAAAATTTTCATCTGTCAACTCATCTGGTAGACTGCTCCAATCAACAAAGCCTTGTGTGAAGAAAATCTATTGATTGGTCTCTGCAGGAGCAGAGGATGGAGCAGCAGTCATTGGCACAGGTGCCTGAGGAACAGGTGTTTGCACATAGTGGATCTGAGGAACAGTGGTTTGGACAAACGGGACAGGAACAGTGTTTGAGGACTGTGCAAAATGAGCAGTGTTTTGCACATTGGGTCCAGGGGTATTATAGGAATTTTGATAAGTGTTGGTCTGAGGCCTTTGATTTGGATTGGTAATCATAGGTGTACCATGTTGACTCCTACATTCCCTAGAAAAATGACCAAGTCTATGACATTTATAACACTTTATCTTTGATTTATCCAACCCCACCTTTGATCTGCCAGTTAACCCTAGAAACCTTCTCCCAGTTTTCTTGTAAAAATTGTTAGTTCTTACACTGAGAAGGGCCAATTGGTGCATAATGTCCATTTCTTCCAAATCATCAAGGTCAAAGTATTTTAGGTCATCATACTCAAAGGATATGTTATCAGATGCATGGATATCACCACCATTTGCTGTAAAAGCATAGTTTGGTGAATAAGAATCAGAGTTAAAACCTGAGCTAAAACCTGAAGTTATGTCAATGAAATGATCATAACTCTGATCCTTACTATTTCCAGGCACCTCATCATGACCCAAAAGTGTTGTATTACCAAATACATAATCATCAGACACTTTTCCAGAGTCCTGGAGCTTCTTTTTCTAGTTAAGCTCTCTCTCATAGGTCAAGAGCTTACCATGAAGCTGGATCAGTGATAGGTCCTTGAATCCAATTGAGTTTCTCATAACTATAGCAATAGTGTCCCATTTATCTGGTAATGATCTTAAAAACCTATGGTTCAAGGTTGAATGAGGGTAAGTTAGACCAACCAGTTTTAGTTCACTAATGAGACAGTTAAACCTCTCAAATTGTTGAGTTAATGACTCTCCTTTAACATGACTGAATGTTTCATATTGTTGGTTAAGTATTTCACGATTATTTTCAATAACCTCTTCAGTCCCACTAAATTGTTCTTTTAGTGCATCCCACAACTCCTTTGCACTGTTACAATGTAACAGCCCAGCATATATATCATTGGGTAGAGCCATGGCCACAATACTAAAGGCCTTAGCATCTAACTCAATTTTCTGAAAATCCTGGTCGGAGTAGTTTTCAAGTTTCTTAGGCTCCTGAACCTTGGGATCTTCGGTACTCGGCACCATCGGAACATGTGGTCCGAAGATAACCGACTTCCAACACCCAGTGTTCTGTTGAGCTAGAACATGGCTCATCCGACGTTGCCAGATATTGTATTCAGATCTGACAAGCATCGGTGGCTTGTTGTTCGTGCCAATGTTGTGTGGATCGTGATTGATTGAAGCCATTCTCTGATTTTTTCGAAAACAAAGTCTGTTTATAAGCGGTTGAATCGAAAATAAACTATTACTCTGTTTTCAATCCGACAAACAAACGATATCAATAATTGTGAGCTGATCTGTTTATATTAAATTGATTGATTAGATCGAATTTAATTGACCAAGCTCTGATACCAATTGTTAGGATCTGAGTTTGATTGTTTTGATTTGTTTTAAGTAGATTGAGAAATGAATGAAGTGAATATATATGGTAAGTGCAGCGGAATAATAAACTATAATCAAAACAAAAGGAATAAATGTTTTCTTAATCGAATGCTTTCATTATATTGAAAGATTACAATCAATTACAAGTACTCCCCCCAGCCTGATCACTCTGTGATTGTTTGTCTGAGAGAATGTTGTGAGTGACAAATAGAACAGTACAAGCACTGTTCTATTTATAGACAAATCTAAACCACTGGTGACCTAGGCTGACGTCACCTAAGATAGTGACCTCTAACAGAATAACAACATTAAACATCTGCCCTATGCAAACTACTGTTATATTACAAAACACTGTAAGGTAAACTACTGTTGAGGAAAACTCTGATGGTCTTGTATCATCTATTGGAGCCTAAGTGCTGTTGGCTCCAACAGACCTTTAGTCTTTAGCACTTGATCAGCAGTTGTTCTTTATCAGACCTTTGGTCAGCAGTTGTTCTCTATCAGTTGTTATCCAGCAGTCCTTTGTAGCAGCAGTTGTCATAGCAGTTGTTTGGGTGGATCAGTTGTTAGGGTCAACAGTCTTTTGGGAAGAGTATGTTGTAAAGGATGTTTATTTATGTGGATCTACTGTTAGTATATTTTGGCTTTTCAATCACCTGTTCTTCTTCAGGTCAGTAGACCCAACAACAACAAACAATAATAATAAAATAATATTATTAATAAAGTAACTTCAAAAGCGTAATCATTATTTTTGGGCTTTTTTATAAAATCTTCCGAGTTTACAACCCTTGTTGAAAAAAAAAGTCTTTCCGTGTTTAACAGCGGACTGTGTAATAAAAAAACTGTCAAAAGACTTACCGTAAGAACATCTTTTATTACACAATTAAATTTGTTATTAAAGTATCACTATAAATTTAAATTTCACAAATCTTTTCAAGTCGATAAATTAAATCTTGATTATGTGTAATATATGATGAAACAAAATAGGAAATGCATTGTTAATTAGTCCTTAGAAGTTTTATAGTTAATAAATATCAAGTTTAATATTAATATACTGATCACTATGAGAAATCATAAATATATTAATCAAACTAAGTAAATTACAATAATTTTTATATTTGAAATTGCAAACATATAAAAACATTTAAACTTGATCATCTGCAATAGTTGAGCTACAATAAGAGATTGATTCTTCGATAACTTGTTGCACCTTCTCCTTCAAATACAATATCCTTGCTCTGATCATTTGTTCCAGATTAAGATGAAATGTATTCCGATTAATGTTGCTCATTGTTTTCTGGGCAAGTTCTTCAAGAAAACGCAAATTATTGGAACACTCTATCTTCCCTCGGAGAAATAATTTTTCAAAACCATGCTCAAAGTTAACTATAACTATATCAAATTCATGAGAGTAAAACTAACTTACAACATGAAATGACTTAAAAAAAATTTCATCACCGATAGTTTGACTCAAAATTTCCATTAAGAAGATTACATCTGAATAACGAAATTCATTGTTCTTGAAAGCTTTATACTTATGTGTATACAAATGTAAATCCATTTGGACTATTATTTGAATTCAAGATTACTACTGATATCATACATTATTTAAATACAAAATATAAAAAAAAGGAAGCTTATAATGAAAGCTTTGAGGGAAACTGTCAACTATAGTACTCATAGTTTTATATATATATATATATATATATATATATATATATATATATATATATATATATATATTCAAATTGTCTCGGTTAACAGTGGTTAACGTGGGCTTTAACATAAAAGAAGTCAAATAATAATAACTTTGCCTCATCTATAATACTCATATAGTCATAAATTCTTCAAATTGTCTCTGGTTTATATATTGAAATTCTTGAGACTTTGTTTAATTTATTCTAAATACTGTTTACCACGTGTGTTTACTTATTAACAAATCTGTGAAAGAGTTTTATATCATTCGAACTTATTATTGCAATAATATAATTTCATTAAAATATTAACTTAAAAACTACATAGAGAATAGAAATCTTATAAAACAACAAATCTAAATAACTGACAAAAACTGCATTAATATCAAATAAGAAATTAACAATATTCGAATATAATAGTTCATATTAAAAAAAGTTTCTAACAAAACACAAAACAAACAAAAATTAGAGAATTCAACATCTATCACACTTGAATTATATATAGATCGAAACATATGGTTTTGCTATATATATATATATATATATATGTCTTGTATCTCTATAACAAACACATGGATGTACCAACATTGCTTGTAAAAATTTTATGAAAATACCAAAACCAACATCTTTACAACAAAATTGTTGGTAAATGATTTTTTCTTTGTTTCTAACAATCTTTAACAACAACTTAAACTGACAATGTTTCAATGAAAATAAAGTTAAAAAAAAATGTTCAAATTGCCTCGTCTTAAATAGAGATTCTACAACAACTTTAAGATTTCATAATTTTATATAGAGTGAAACAAAATAGGAACACAAAAATAAGAAAATAAGTTTTCCATATACAAACAGTTGTTTTCACACAAAGTGTGTAAGGCCTATTTTGTAACCTCAAACGAATTTATATACTGTTTTACAACATCTGTTAAATCATAAACAAGTGTTCTTAAATAACTTCCATGAATTAAGAAATTTTCAATAATATTTGACTATATGAAACAGATATTTAAAACAGCTGTTGACTTATAAATATATGCTCACAACAACTTTTTGGACAAGTCATCATCACTTTTAATATGTCACCGACAATTTTTCATACACAAAAACCTCTTACCTCCAACCAGATATTCCACTCTTATCGTATTCAAAAACCAGAAAAGCGTTTCAGTATCACTTACGACCTAAATACATTCCAGTAGGAAATTTTAAATTTCCGGTCTTATTGGATCCCTAATTTCAATTCAATTGGTTTGTTTCAATCATTAGAATGTATCTTCAATTAAAAAACCCGTCATAACTATCAACCATGTCTGGTTAAAACCGAAAATAACCATCAATTTCACTCTATAATCGATTTGCTCTGCAAATCGAAATACCTACCAATCCTAACTGCCGATGCACCAATATATGTGGATACTCTGAAAGAGTTCTGGAACAAAGCCGAGTGTCGGGAGAAGAACAAAAAGCCTTATGCGGTTGTCCCGAAGATTGGAAATACAGATATCGAGATAACATCGGAATTCATCTGCAACACGTTCTCATTTTGCAAGGTAATAATTCTTTTGAAAAAATGAAGTTCAGGTAGAATTAATTGAGAGAGGGTATGAAGGTCAATTGACTGCATCAACAATGTTTAAACCAAAATTTCCCCCCCCAATGAAGTTTTTTTTTCATACCCTTCTCATATGTCTGTCTGCAAAAACAACATCATTTAATGAGATACCATTGAAAACACAGTATCTTGGTTATGCAATTTTAACTGAGAGTGATTTCAACTTATCTCAGACAGCATTTACTGATTTAGTATCTAATGTAAAGGCTATAAAATCTGGATCTCGTAATCGTTTTTTACTATATCTAAGATTTATGTTTCAACATCTGTTGTTGTAACGTTTGTTTTGGAGACAACTGCTTCTGCTGAAAATGAAACAATAAACACTTCCGTGGAAATCATGCCACTGATTTCAACAAAGAAACCACCAACACAAAAGAAAATCAAAAAGAAGAGAAAGACTGTACCTCTGGATGTTCAGAAGCCAAAGGAAACTACTACAGCCACACAAGATCACCAAACAACAACTGTTGATGCTTCCTCTGAGCCAATGGAAATATCAGCAATGACAGAAATTGTCAATGTATCCTCTCAACCGAATGATCCTGTAAATGAAGAACACATACAACATGAGCTAGACGATTCGGTTGTACATTTGTTTAAAAGTCCTTCTCCTGGAGCTGGATCTCTTTTAACTCCACCACAGTCCCCATCACAAGCATCAACAAAAATTACACCTACCTTTAATCCATTGTTTGAAGCAATTGATAAAACTCAAACTGAAACAGTCCCTTTAAATCACCCATAACTGAGAATACACAGCCAGAAGAGAGTGTTCATGAAAAAAATCAATCATCTAGCCCACAGGCAGAGAAGACCACAATCTCTAACTTTGAACTCAATCCTGTTGGTACTTCAATTGAGACTACAACTACAAAAGCTGAGACAACTGTTTCTGGGTTGCAAAGTCATAAGACAAATAAGACATCGTTGGAGCAAAAAACAGTTGAACTTACAATTGTAACTTCTGCTACAGTTGAAATTGATAACAACTCACAAAAACTTCCAGTTGCTAAAAACATTGAAAAAAAATACAATAACTGTTGGAAAGGAAATTGATCCTGTTAATTTAAAGAATGCTTCAAAACATCAAAATTTGGTGGAAAGGGTAACTAAACTTGAAGCTTTATTTACTTTATTTGAAGAAATGAAAGAAAAGTTCATAGAGAAAATCACTGAGGCTACCAATGAACTCTAGAATTCTGTTGACCCAATAATACAGGGTCAACAAAAATTAGCAGAGATCAAACACAATTATGAGATGGAATCGTTAAACATGAAAGTGGATGCTTTGTACAAGGATACTAAAACTGATATGAAAGCAATTAAAGATCATCTGTTAAGGACAACTGGGTCCGCTCCAAGATTTGTTTTTGAAACAGAGGTTGATGTTGATGCAACCAAAAAGGGTAACAAAGATCAAACAACTGATATGCAATCATCTAATAAACCAGTTTCTACTACAGTTTCAACCACTGTTGAGGCTGAAGCAAAACAACCCTCTCCTGTTTCTTCTACCAAAACCACTGAAACCACAAAATCTGTTGACACGACTGACAGAAAACAAACTGCAGAAGTTTGTATACTACCCATTGAATATTCAACAACATCAGTCATCACCACTACAAATCCCTTTACAGAAACCACAACATTGCCAAATCAATCACCAACCCAAAGAACATCTGATGGTTCTTTGCACACAAAATTGAATGTTCCAATAACAACTGCCATTATACCCTATCAAGGACAAACAGATGTTACACCACATTATTTAGAACCATTGGCTGCTAAATATCCTCTTGAGATATTAATAATCAAACATGAGATAGAATCTTTCTACTTAACAGACGATCCTTCATCATTAAGTTTCTCATCTATTGGAGGTTTCGAGAAACCTATGACCGTCGATCAGTATTTGGATATAAAACGGCAACAGACTGAAATCAGTATCAGAGAACAATGCAAAGACAAAGATAACATGACTGCTCATGGAATCCAGCAAACAGAACATCAAAAGCTTATCAAAATACAAGAGTTTGCAAGAGAATTGCATGAAAGAATGACAACTTCTAAATTAGAGAGAAGTTTAAGAAAAGAATTCCTAGATCATCTTTTAAATCTCAAGTTTTACAACGTCACTGGAAGATAACTTGTTGGTTGGTCTTCTGAAGAACTTAGGGCTCAAATATACAAAATTGAAGACTTCCTTAAAGATGGTAAGAATCAGAAAAAAAAATCCAGCTGACTCGAAGAAGGACAAAGAAAGTGAATCTAAAAGAGCTTTAAAATTGAAGAGAATGAGACAAGAGTTGGTTGCGGCAAAATACGGTGAAATGAGATATGTTGCCAGATGGTCTGAGTTAGTTTTGGTAGAAACCTACAAACTCCTGGAGATAAACAGACAAAAGGATCCAACTCTGAAAAAAAAAAAACAATTTATCCTGATGAGGACCAAGCTACTAAGCAGAGGATTCAACACAATCGTAGGTCCTCAGCAACCAATCTTACAAGACAGACCATCAAAGAGATCAAAAAAGTGAAGACTGAAGTTTAATTAACAGTTGAGAGTTGAGAATAAATATTTGTCAGGGATTAAACAATTTATTTCATAAAAATTCTGTTTGTTTGTAGTAGAATGTTTTTTTATAAGAATAGACGTTATATTTTCCTGATAATATATCAAAGTTAGAAACTTTGATTAAAACGTTTTCATATTAAATGAAACGGGAGAGCTTTGAATAGCAAATTATTATGATACAAACATTCACTTTCAACCTTTTGAATAAAAACATGTTTTGCTAAGAGTTGTTTCTCGAGAGTACTTTGGGAATTTGAAATACTTGTAATGTACTTGATAAGAGATCAATATTAAAAAAATCTGAACCCTAATTAAATGGCAAATATTTACTTCAATAAACAAAGTTTACAAACAAAACACTAAAGGGTTTAGACAAAAACTAATGATAATAATATTGATATTAAAAACTTCAAGTAAAAAAATGATGACTTCAAATTAATTGGCAAGTTTTAAAATATTAATATCTTCTGGTAAAACCGCATACACATGCTTCAAGTTTAAACATGTCCAAAAATGAAACTTACTAAAGTTTTATACAACCTGTTACTCTATAA
This sequence comes from Ambrosia x helenae, assembly GCA_030844895.1. NCBI lineage: Eukaryota > Viridiplantae > Streptophyta > Magnoliopsida > Asterales > Asteraceae > Ambrosia > Ambrosia x helenae. Next base: position 83,696,275 of record CM061225.1, read on the forward strand.
CTACATAAATTTTCATCCTAGATAATCTTCTCCGGTTCTTTTGGCAGTAGACGATAGGTCATCAACATTTAAAATATCAGTATCTTCAATACTCCTTTTTCCATTGGGGCTTGTAGCACAATCCTTTAAAGCTTCATCGACGGAAGAGTCGGTAGTAATACAAAAAACATCCTTGAAAAAAATAACAAAAAAACTACTGAACTATTAAAATGAAGAAAACAAACTCTATGGATAGCTTAAATAAGTTGCAAAAATGTATACTCACCTTTGACAACATTTGGAAAGCACCATCAGAAGCTTCATTAAGATTAACACACTCGTATTCACCATCATCCTGACTAACCTAATAAGTGACCAAACAAAAAAATAATGAAAAAAATAACAATGAACTTAAAAATCTTTTTAAAATTTCAAATTTAAGAACACAAGCGAAAAGTAATAAATACCTCTCCAGCATTATCATATTCATAATCACTGCCCATAACCAAGTCAACAATTATTGTAGGATCATCACATATCTTTTGAACAGTGTACACACGGTATTTATATTTAAGATTGTATTCTGAAACTTCAATCTTGAAACCCAAAAGCTTATCTAACAGTCGAAATAACTCTTGGGGAAAGCCTTCACTATCCTCAAGCTTCAACTGTTTTTCCCTTAAATTACTATCAGATGAACCAACAATACTGGACACATTTCTATCAAACAACATAAAGGACACATTGCCAGTCTTATCTTGAACTCTGACTTGAACCTTAAACCTAAAATAAATACCTTTCAATAAGTTGACAGTAATGTTAAAAAAATGTAAATAAACATTTTATCTTACCTTGTTAAGATAGACTTACATTCACAATCGCATTTAGGACAAACAAAAGCTGTAACAGGCAAATCGAGAATTTTTTCAGAAACTTTTGCAGCAGTTTGCAAGTATTCTGATTTAGTTTGCACCTTCCTGAAACATTTCTTACAAGCAACATAAAATCAACCAAAACCTTGTTGCACAACTTTTATAGTTCCAACCACAACACAACACATTACCTACAATCCTACAATATATTGATCATCGTTTAGAACCAGAATAAAAAAATAAATTAAATATAACAAAGAAATAAACAAATATGGAATTTATTAAAAAAATATTGACACCGTTTCTGTAACACCCCGCCCGTTTTAGGGCTGACGTGTCACTTACAGTAATCAGAATTCAATACATCAATCCATAATAAATAAAACTTTACAAATTCCTAAAAAAAAAAATTAAACTACAATACAAAACATTGACAATTTTTATAAAAATCTCTGTGAGTCTTTTGTTCCCTTGAGCCCGCTTCCAAGTCTTCTTAGATTTTTCCTGAATCTAACATACATAAAACACATATTCACGTCTGAGTAAACATTACTCAATAGGACAACAACAATACAGTTCTTAACAATATCTATATATACGTATATAAACAATTAGTGGCACATTCAGTGGTTCATATTCAGTGGTTCACTTTCAGTAGCACATTCAGTGGCACGTTCAGTAGTTCACATAACACATTCAGTAGCACCTTCAGTGGTTACCTTTCGGTGATATCAGTAGTTTCAGTGGTCACCTTGTGGTGATATCAGTGGTAACCTTTCGGTGCAGAAGTTTAGTGGTCACCTTGCGGTGATATCAGTAGTTCACTGGTACAATCAATACTTGTATACAAACAATACTATGTAATATATTAATCAATATCGAATTTGAATTCTCGACTACGAAGTAGTAAAGAACCAAAACCCGTCATGCAATGTTGTTTAGAGTCCATACCTTAATTGTGTAAGTCCAACTTGAATACTCTATCGTTTTCTTCAAAGATACCCATAACCAAACAATAATTTATCGATCTATTAACTTGATATCATGGTGGCATGTAAATCCTATATGATACCTCCATGCTCCAATATATAATATGGCGGTTGAAGAGAATTTTGTCATTATTTATAAATAATGGTGGTTATGAAAAAGCATTTGTTTAATCTCCATTTAAACAACACATTCAATAAAATTTAAGTTGGAAAATAACTGTAGTCATCATGACTATTGAAGACATATTATCGAAAATAAAAGGATATAAATATTGAAATCAATGTCATACGTTTCATTACCATATTAAAAACAATTCAAAACATTTAAACTAATAATAATGACTTTTTGTCCTCAAAATTGTTTAGTAAACCAATACTTAGTAGAATCACCAACTAATTAGAACATGATCTATGTTATCCAGAGAGCGGTAAAAAGTTTAGTTTCCACATATCTATAAACGGAAACACGCGCATAAAAAAATACTACTGGTTAATGATAAGCTAACTTGCATGTCTACCCATCACCCACAGGTTTTAGTTTTGGAAAATAAGTTTCATCAAGAAAGAGCCTGAGCTCTTATACCATAACTGTAACACCCCGCTCGTTTTAGGGCTGACGTATCACTTACAGTAATCAGAATTCAATACATCAATCCATAATAAATAAAACTTTACAAATTCTTAAAAAAAATTAAACAACAATACAAAACATTGACAATTTTTATAAAAAAAACTCTATGAGTCTTTTGTTCCCTTGAGCCCTCTTCCAAGTCTTCTTAGATTTTTCCTGAACCTAACATACATAAAACACATATTCACGTCTGAGTAAACATTACTCAATAGGACAACAACAATACAGTTCTTAACAATATCTATATATACGTATATAAACAATTAGTGGCACATTCAGTGGTTCATATTCAGTGGTTCACTTTCAGTAGCACATTCAGTGGCACGTTCAGTAGTTCACATAACACATTCAGTAGTACCTTCAGTGGTTACCTTTCAGTGATATCAGTAGTTTCAGTGGTCACCTTGTGGTGATATCAGTGGTAACCTTTCGGTGCAGAAGTTTAGTGGTCACCTTGCGGTGATATCAGTAGTTCACTGGTACAATCAATACTTGTATACAAACAATACTATGTAATATATTAATCAATATCGAATTTGAATTCTCGACTACGAAGTAGTAAAGAACCAAAACCCGTCATGCAATGTTGTTTAGAGTCCATACCTTAATTGTGTAAGTCCAACTTGAATACTCTATCGTTTTCTTCAAAGATACCCATAACCAAACAATAATTTATCGATCTATTAACTTGATATCATGGTGGCATGTAAATCCTATATGATACCTCCATGCTCCAATATATAATATGGCGGTTGAAGAGAATTTTGTCATTATTTATAAATAATGGTGGTTATGAAAAAGCATTTGTTTAATCTCTATTTAAACAACACATTCAATAAAATTTAAGTTGGAAAATAACTGTAGTCATCATGACTATTGAAGACATATTATCGAAAATAAAAGGATATAAATATTGAAATCAATGTCATACGTTTCATTACCATATTAAAAACAATTCAAAACATTTAAACTAATAATAATGACTTTTTGTCCTCAAAATTGTTTAGTAAACCAATACTTAGTAGAATCACCAACTAATTAGAACATGATCTATGTTATCCAGAGAGCGGTAAAAAGTTTAGTTTCCACATATCTATAAACGGAAACACGCGCATAAAAAATACTACTGGTTAATGATAAGCTAACTTGCATGTCTACCCATCACCCACAGGTTTTAGTTTTGGAAAATAAGTTTCATCAAGAAAGAGCCTGAGCTCTTATACCATAACTGTAACACCCCGCTCGTTTTAGGGCTGACGTATCACTTACAGTAATCAGAATTCAATACATCAATCCATAATAAATAAAACTTTACAAATTCTTAAAAAAAATTAAACAACAATACAAAACATTGACAATTTTTATAAAAAAAACTCTATGAGTCTTTTGTTCCCTTGAGCCCGCTTCCAAGTCTTCTTAGATTTTTCCTGAACCTAACGAACATAAAACACATATGCACGTCTGAGTAAAAATTACTCAGTGGGACAACAACAATACAGTTCCTAACAATATCTATATATACGTATATAAACAATCAGTGGCACATTCAGTGGTTCACTTTCAGTAGCACATTCAGTGGCACGTTCAGTAGTTCACATAACACATTCAGTAGTTCACATTCAGTAGCACCTTCAGTGGTCACCTTTCGATGATATCAGTAGTTTCAGTGGTCACCTTGTGGTGATATCAGTGGTCACCTTTCGATGCAGTAGTTTAGTGGTCACCTTGCGGTGATATCAATAGTTCAGTGGTACAATCAATACTTGTATACAAACAATACTATGTAATATATCAATCAATATCGAATTTGAATTCTCGACTACGAAGTAGTAAAGAACCAAAACCCGTCATGCAATGTTGTTTAGAGTCCATACCTTAATCGTGTAAGTCTGTAGTCCCAAAATACTAGATCTTTCAAGTGCACAAGATTGTTATCACTTAGAAACACCTATTTGTTAGGTGTTTTAAGTGATTAATCTTCAAAATCCAAGAGACTAGATAAACTAATAAAAACCGACACACAAGATACTGAAATTCAAGCTTTCCATTAATGATAAAACATCAAAGCACCATGGATACATACACTCAAGTTTGCTAAATTCTCTTAGTGTTCTAAGATGACCAAAAACCCTAAACCCTAGCTGCACACACACAAGCTTTATATAGGAAGCTCACTGGGCCTGCGCACTTAGCTTAAGTGCGCAGAGCCCGTCATATTAAGTGCGCAGATTAGGGTTTAGGCAACCAAACTATGCTATAATTACATATTAAGTCCTTCAACTATAAAGCTATACAATATACTATCAAACGTCTCTAATCTGGTAACTGTGGTCTCAATATAACCCAACAATACTCCCCCTAGACCACAGCTACCAGTTCTTTAATCTTCAATCTATCTCCACTTCGCTTTCCTCCCCCTCAACCTGTTCGGGGGGGTCTTGCATGTATAACGCGACTGGATCTTCTTCAGTTGCTTGAGGAGCTTGAGTTGATTCTGTTGTAGTTCCTTCAGGATCAGCTACTGGTGCAGGTTCTTCAGTATGTGCCTCTGAAGCAGTCTCGACTTCAGGTTGAGCAGTTTCTGCACTAGCAGCAGCAGTAGCTTGAGCAGCTTTCTCCCTGTCATCCTTTTCTTTATCTGCTGCACTGATCCTGTCAATTATCTCAAGCAATAAACCATTAGTAATACGAAATCTACCTAAATCAGTAGATGAGAAACAACAAACAAAGAAATGAGGTTTGATTTGTGAGGATTAGGGTGTTTGGGGGTGATTAGTTGAGATAATGATGATGATGATGAATGGTGATGAAGACGAACAGGGTGATGAACAGGTAATTATGGTTAGTAAAAAGTGTTAACGAAGATAAAACTTTTTAACCATATTTGACTCAGTATATATACAGTCAACAGATGGGCCTGCGCACTTTAGTTAAGTGCGCAGGGCCCAATAAGTACGCAGAGTTTAAGATTTGGCCCAAAAAGTAAGTTTTAAAGCCCAAATCCATTTTAATAAGTGGGGTTTTACCAAGTCTCACCTTCTGCATTCAAGATCATACTAATCATACCTGCCAGAACCCGTTTCAACTTTCCGTTGGATAGCTGCAGCCTAAGAACGATTGTCGGTATGCTTGTCCACTTAAATCCATGCCTTTTCTCTTTCAACATGTGTTTGGCGATGCTGTTTATCATGTTTTTCGGTAATATTGACGAAAATTTTATGGACCCCACAGTGTGCTAGGTATTGGCCTACCGATCCTCAAGGTTTATTGAAATATAATGATGAGAGCTTCAGGTCTATGTTACCATAAGCAGAGAAGATGATCATTATCTTGATCAGATGATGAGAGCTTCAGGTCTATGTTACCATAAGCAGAGAAGATGATCATCTGATCGTTCGGTGAGCTATCTATATATGTTTGCACGTCACTGACATTGCGTGTCTTTTGCTGCTCAGTTTCAAAAATTTTGTTTTTCTTAGCCCCGCATTGGTAGCTTGCACTCTTAGGTGTCTTTTGATTTACTTATGCACAAAATTTTCTGTGTCTTTTAATTTCTCAACCTATGTATGACCGGACTCAGCTTGTGCAGACCTAAAGCATAGTGGGAATCCAGCTTTCCGTGTAGATCTGCATTGTTAATCACCTAGTAGCAGTTTACTTGATTCCAGGCTGAATCTACCGACACATCGTTGCTTGAGGCCACAACATCCTCTGGATCCTATTCACATGCTGACGAGATATGATTAGTTCCTATCATTTCCTGAATTAATTTTGCATTAAGAATGGACTGGTTTACTTTCTCCCCCAAAAATCTTTTTTTTTTTTTATTTTTTTTATCTCAAGCCATGAAACCAACTTTGTTTGGTTTTAGAGTGATCAATTGGATTCTTCACGATGTCACGACATGCATCATTATCAATAAAAATAGGTGTATGCATGACGTTCAAACCGTAGTCCAAAAGCTGATTTTGGATCCATAACACCTGACAGCAACAACTGGATGCAGCTGTGTATTCGGCTTGAGCAGTGGAGATGGACACGGTGGTCTGATTCTTGCTCTGCCAAGACACTAGCCTGTTACCCAGAAATTGACAACCATCAGAGACAGATTTTCTGTCAATCCTACAACCTGCATGATCACTATCAGAGTAAGCGATTAGATCAAAGTTATCACTCTTAGGATACCATAAACCAAGTTTTGGTGTTCCTTTGAGGTAGCGGAAGACTCTTTTCACTGCAGTCTCATGCGATTGCATAGGATTGGACTGAAAACGCGCGCAGCATTAATGAACCGATAGTTTTTGAGGAGTTCTTTTAATCCCGTCATGTGCCTTGACGCCCCGCTATCAACATGCCATAGATATCTCATCATGGCAATCAACCATTTCTGTAGTTTATTAAAAAAAAAATACATAAAACAAGAGAAATATACAGATACATATACGAGACACTATGTACAATCACGACTCAGACCATATTTTAAGTAACTTTTGGAATCCAGGTCTGTTTTAGTTTTAATCTGTCGTGATTTTCACCCAAAACTGAATCTTGTCTTTTCCAAGTTTTTGTGACCTTAACAAAACTTCTTATAGTTTCTTGAAGATCTTTAATTTGAACTGAAAAAGATTTTTGGGTATTGGTATCACTTTGTGGTTTGGGTTTCAAATGACAATTTTTAACCACATGTCCCTCATTTCCACATCTAAAGCATTTTGAGTGCTTTGGCTTGATCTTTGGAGAGGGTCTGGATGATGATGGTTTTGATGCTCTTCTCTTGATCTTGCTTGAGCATGAGCTTTCACTGGAACATGGTTCATCAATGTTGTTGTTGCTTGATTCCTCATTTTTGTTGCAGTCTGGCACGCTAATGTCACTTTCTGTATCACTTTGTGATTCTTCAGGAATTGTGTTATCTGTTTCACTTTGTGATTCTTCAGAACATGACATATCTGTTGATGATGGAGTAAACTCTGGAATTTCTTCAGTAAGGAATTTTCCAAACCTGTTTCTTTTTAATTCTGGTACAAACGGAGATGGTCTATATACATTTTCATTATCAGAGAATGCATCATTAAGATCAACACAAACTGGCATAACATTGTCAACACAAATATCTGAGCGTTTGATAGGATTCTTCCTATCATCAGGGTCCACAACGCCCTTTAAATTAAGTTTAGATGTTAATGTAGTACAGTCATCCGGCCTAGATAAACTATTACAGTTATCCATCCTAGATAAACTATTACAATCATCCAGTTTAGTTAAGTTATTACATTCATCCGAATTCAAAATAGTTTTAGACTTGTCATGACTCCAGATGAACCAATTCACTGTAGAGTAATTGGCACCTGGGTGACCTAACCCCATCGTTTGTCCACCACAACTCTCATCATCGTTCACCTGATCCTGTTGGGTCATATCTGCACTTCTTTTACTTATATTAGAGTTTGACTCAGATTTGACACATTCTTTTTCAAAAAGATCATTTTTTGGATGTGGTTTTGGAATGGGTATATATTCACTTTTGCTCAAAGGTAAAAATAGAGATTTTACAATTCCCTTTTTATCCTTATACCCAATTCCATCTTTGACGAATGATTTCCTTGAACAATCAAGGATATCTGTATGAGCATGCTTGCTTACATTCCATTTGTCCACAACAATTTGGAGATGATTTGTTTCATTTCTAGATATTTCTAGTTTTTCAGTTAAGTCATTTATTAAAAAATCTTTTCTGAGAACAAATTCTTTTAGAGTTTGCATTTCAGCTATTGTTGCATTTAACTTTCGCTGATATGCTAACTCATTTTCTTTCATTTCAGTGTTGATTTTTCGGATGTCATCCATTTCTCTTAAAATTCTCCTATTGTGGGACAAACAGTAAGCAACAGCTGTAACACACCTTGGTGAGCACAGCTTTGATTTTATTTCAAGAGGAATACTTACCAGATCTCTCTCCTCAACTGTCTTGGGCACGCTCTGCAGCTTCTCATTTGATTTGCTGGTGGAGGTCTTCTCAGCCACGAGTGCTTCCTCAGACGTCGCTTCTTTTCCTTTATCGCCCACAAGCACTTCTTTCAGACCTACATTCTCCAGTGCTCCATTCTTTGGCATCTCCGCAGATAGCCCTTCCAGAGAGTTCACGCCGTTAGCGGATTTGGTGCAGATTTTGGCCATCAGTGCCTTGTTGTTGTCGACTTCTGCAACCGTAACTTCTTCACCCCAGTCACAATCCTCCCCAAATGCCTTTGGTGCTTGTGTTTCAGCAGTCTCATTTTCATCTGTTACTACCACAGATCCTTTTGTAGGCTTGATCTCATTTCTAGAATTTGTTGAAGAACTATTAACATTTTCAGCTGAAATAGAGGATGGAGTGGAGCTTTTCGCACTAATAGGAGCAGTGAAAACCATGTTTTTAGACATTGATCTTGGTGGACTTGATAATGGAATGTAACCGACTTGATTCATCTCACCCTTTGTGACATCATTTTCATACGACTTTAAGGTATTTATCACATCTGACAAAGTCATTGGAAAAATCATAAAGTCCTTCTTGACCGTCATGAATTTCAAGCTCCATTCCTTTGGGAGTGAATTGAACAACTTCTTGATTGAATTGCGGTTGTTAACAGGAATCCCGACCTTCTTCATCTTTGTGAGCATATTCATGAAACGATCGACGTGACTGCTTAAACTTTCACCACGAATGCTTCCAAACATGTCATACTCCTTTTGAACCATGTCTTGTCTTTTCTTAATCATGTTCTGATTTCCTTCATAGTACTCATTTAACGCAAACCACAGATCGTGCGCAGTGCCATACTCCTCAAACATGTTATACACATTGTTTGATAAGGCCATGGTAAGGGCACCATAAGCCTTATGATCTCTCTGAAGAAGCTGTTTATCGACATCAGTATAAGTGGTTGGATCAGGGTTAAACTCTTCTCCTGTGGCAGTGGTTCTCATCGGAATGTGTGGGCCCAACTGGATGGAATTCCATTGGGTGAAGTCTGTGACATAGAAGAATGACCTCATTCTGTTCTTCCAAGTTCCATAATCTTCAGCACCTTTTAACTTAGGTACTCTGGTAGTGGTTCCGGTTTCCAGGTCTTGTTGTGTGATAGGGTTAACAGTTGATTGATTATTGTTACCAGCCATGATTTAGATGAATTTTAGAAATGTGGTTTAACAGATTTTAGTTATCAGTCCAGAAAATTGTCCAAGTCCGTAAGTACACAGCTAAGTTCGCAGCTAAGTACGCAGTTAAGTTCACACTTAAGTTCACAGCAGTCTGGATAAGTATGCAGCAACCTGTAAGAATATAAACAGCCTTGTCAAGTTGTAGTCTTTGTTAAGTGTGCAGCTCGGAAGTATACGTGTGGCTATGCTTCTTGATAAGTTCGCAGATCAGTCAACACTTGGGCATTATAAGTGCTCAGTGTTTACTGATCAGCCTGCGTACTAAAATAAGTGCGCAGACTCACTTAAACTCTCGTTTAAGATTTTAAGTTCGCAGAAACCCTAGCCAAGTACTCAAGACTACACCTTCAGTAAGTGCGCACTAATCCAAGATTTCTATTTAAGTACGCAGAAACCCTAGATAAGTACTCAAGACAATGAGATGCAATAAGTGCGCAGAAATCCAATTAAAATGCAACAAGTGCGCAGAAACCCTAGCTGCGTACTAAAATAACAAGTTTAAGTACTCAAACTATGAACTAAGTACTCAAAATAAGTACTCAAATTTTGAGACAAGTACTCAACCATGAGCTAAGTACTCAGAATCAAGAAATAAGTGCACAATAATATGAGACAAGTACTCAAAATTTGAAATAAGTACTCAAATTTTGAGACAAGTACTCAACCATGAGCTAAGTACTCAGAATCAAGAAATAAGTGCGCAATAATATGAGACAAGTACTCAAAATTTAAAATAAGTACTCAAAATAAGTACTCAAATTTTGAGACAAGTACTCAACTATGAGCTAAGTACTCAGAATCAAGAAATAAGTGCGCAATTAAGTGCTCAAAACAGTCTGATAATGCACAAAAACACAGCAGAAACTTATCCAAGCCTTTTTCAATTGATCTGAAGTGCTCGGATGATGTTTCTACCAAAGATAAACAACTTTTAACACCTTAGAAACACAACTATAAGGGAAATTTGAAGCAAATGGAGATGAAAAACCTTCCTTTTTTTTATGAAAAACACAAAAATTTATAAAAAAAAACATAAAGAAAAACTAACAAAATGAGGGTTTTGGTATCTTGATCAGATACAATCTAGAGCACAGAGGCTCTGATACCAAATTGTAGTCCCAAAATACTAGATCTTTCAAGTGCACAAGATTGTTATCACTTAGAAACACCTATTTGTTAGGTGTTTTAAGTGATTAATCTTCAAAATCCAAGAGACTAGATAAACTAATAAAAACCGACACACAAGATACTGAAATTCAAGCTTTCCATTAATGATAAAACATCAAAGCACCATGGATACATACACTCAAGTTTGCTAAATTCTCTTAGTGTTCTAAGATGACCAAAAACCCTAAACCCTAGCTGCACACACACAAGCTTTATATAGGAAGCTCACTGGGCCTGCGCACTTAGCTTAAGTGCGCAGAGCCCGTCATATTAAGTGCGCAGATTAGGGTTTAGGCAACCAAACTATGCTATAATTACATATTAAGTCCTTCAACTATAAAGCTATACAATATACTATCAAACGTCTCTAATCTGGTAACTGTGGTCTCAATATAACCCAACAAAGTCCAACTTGAATACTCCATCGTTTCTTCAAAGATACCCATAACCAAACAATAATTTATCGATCTATTAACTTGATATCATGGTGGCATGTAAATCCTATATGATACCTCCATGCTCCAATATATAATATGGCAGTTGAAGAGAATTTTGTCATTATTTATAAATAATGGTGGTCATGAAAAAGCATTTGTTTAATCTCCATTTAAACAACACATTCAATAAAATTTAAGTTGAAAAATAACTGTAGTCATCATGACTATTGAAGACATATTATCGAAAATTAAAGGATACAAATATTGAAATCAATGTCATACGTTTCATTACCATATTAAAAACCATTCAAAACATTTAAACTAATAATAATGACTTTTTGTTAGTTTGCCAAATATTAACGTGTCGTTTTTTTTCAATCAATTGGTAAACTCTAAACGAATCTTATTTATTTAAATTATTACAACTGAAATACATAAAAATATAGTAATTACAAAAGTTTAAGACTTTGAAAATTCAGGGTGTTACAGTTTCTATGTCGCTAAGCTTGTCAACATCTTTCTTTGGAGTTGAAACAACGAATTCTTGATGCAATGAGTAAATAGAGTCAGAGGAACGTAGTGATAGTGAAGTAGAACCAGATTCTTGAGCTTGCTTCTTAAGAAGACTAAAAAATGGAAAAAACAATGAACAAAAAAAATTACCTCAAAAGAATGACCCAAAAAAAATTTAAAAACATTGCTCTTTTCTGTAAAAAATTGTTCTAAATATTGTACCTCCTCCTTAATTGGTTAACTTCATCAATTTTTACGTTCAGAAACAGTCGACTTCCATACTTGTCGCTTTGTACGAAAATTTGTTCTATATATAACATTGTACATATACTTAGTGACTTTATTTCATGTTAACAATTATTTTAAAAAACACAAAAGTAAGACAAACTTACCTTTCCAATCCTTAACTTTAATATGTTGTATAACAACCATCACATGCTCATTAGCAAGAATATTAGCAATGAGATTGTTAAACAGCACTGCATAATCATTCCACATTGTACATCTTAAAATCGTACATCTACATACAAACAATAATTTTAAGATTGCAAATACATATAAAACAACGGGGACTCAACATTTCAAATACCACCTTTATTACTTCACAAAATAACATACAAGTTGTCTACTTTAAGAGAATATTCTTCATTACATTTACTACAAAACTTCATTAATTCTTAACATTTATTACATAAATGATTGTATGTATTATGTTTCACAAACATAAGAACAAACAAAGTTTATAAAAATAAAAGTCAATGCTACTCCAAATCTTGAAGATCAAAGTTCATCCGTTTGGTTATTTTCGGACCTTTACCAAACTCATTCAAATCGCCATACCAAATAAGATTACCAGCAACATCTGCAGCAAAAGTATAAAATACAAGTATATAAAAAATCTATACAAATTAACTCCTCCAAAACCTGAGTAACATAAAATATGGGAATAGACCAACCAACAGTCAATAGCGTATTTGCTTCTCCACTCAGAATATCTTTAAATGGAATGAACCTGAACGCATACTCAACACCTTCCCATCTGCTATTATGATTCACAGTAGTACAACGATAAAAAACGATTTTAAAAGCATGGGCAACAACAGTATATGGGTCCTTGTTTTCACCAACACCGAATTTGGAGAGAACAACAATATCATCCTCATGAACTTTAGTGTCAAAATGTTGCACCAAATGACCTTTAATAGAAGCCTGAATCTTATCACCCTATAATAAATAATAATAAACAAAAGATAAACATCAAACATAACAACTTTTTCAAAATACAGATATCGGTATATAACATGAACTTAAGACACAAACATTAACCTAAAACAATATAATAAAAAACATAAAAAATCATTTCCATGATCATACCTTCTCATCGATCAATATGAGTTCCATCTTATAATTTTGTTTCCATTTTCGTATAACACGTCCCTTCATACTCCACATATCTTTCACTGGATTCAGATCAGAATTAAAACTAAGACTATTGTTCACAGCTTCCATTAATAGAGATTCGATATATTGATTTATTTATACAAAGATGAGACAAGTCCACAAAGGTTAGAAGACACTTTGAAGAAATTTGGAAGGTTGATATTGTTATGTGCTAATATGATATATTTATAAAGGAAACTTATTGCTATGTTTACCATTGCAACATAAGTAAGAACTACACTGACAACCTTAGTTATATATTGTATTGTATTTAAGCTGATACAGTATCTGATGGTACGAACAATTGGGCCTTATATTTATTATTTCTTTCTTTCTATAATACGAAGAAGATCTGTTTTACAACAACTGTTTAGTTGTCAACATATCTTCTCAAAACAGTTGTCATCAAAATGAATATTTGCAATTTTTCAACAGATATCAATATTTGGTCTAACAACTCTTATTATTTGCAATTTGCAAGTCGACCATGTTAATGTTAAAATTCTTAAACACGCTTCCCTAAGTTGGCATTTTTTAACAGATGTTGTTAAAACAGCTGTCATCAAATGAAATTTGGCACTCAACACGGTTAATGTTCAGAATCGTAAATACACTTCCTATAATAATTTAAAAAGTTCCCTCTTGAATATTAAAAACTTGGGCTTAAATGTATTATTTATTATTATAATTGGAATATCTGCTTTACAACAACTGTTAACTTGTCAACAGATGTTGTTAAAACAACTGTCATCAAATAGAATTTCACTTAGAGCTTGCAATGTTATATCTTATATAAAACAATTAATTAATTAATTAATTAATAATGCTACAAACACTATTCATGAGAGTTTTTAAACTAACATATAGGTAAAAAGAGTAAAAATATTTCGTCTCAAAAAACTTATTATTTGGCACACAACACTGTTAATGTTCAGAATAGTAGTAACAATAAAAATAGAGAGTGTGTGATTTGCTCTGAAAACTGTCATTATTTGCCAACAAATGTTGTTAAAACAGCTGTCATCAAATAGAGTTTCAATAAGAATTTGCAATATGTCACGTAGATGAATTAATTAATTAATTAATAATAATAACAATATCAATATTTGCCCACACAACTCTTATTATTTGCAACTCGACCCTGTTAATGTTAAAATTCCTAAACACGCCTCCCTATGTGATTTAAAAGTTTCCCTCCTAAAAATTCAAAACTTAGGTCTTACTTATTAAAGATAGTTTCAAAATAATTTTTATAATTATTTAATTATCAAAATTAAATGATGCTAATACAAAATCTTTAGAAAATAACCAGCCAGTTTGAAAAATGTTTTTTATAAAATATAAGCTCTCAACTTGAATATTATTGAACAATACAACCAAATATATATATAATGATACAATGTTTTATTTTATATAAATCAATTAATTATTTAATTAATAATAATAATAATAAAAATATTTCATCTCAAAAAACTTATTATTTGGCACTCAACACAGTTAATGTTCAGAATCGTAAATACACTTCCCTATCATAATTTAAAAAGTTCCCTCTTGATTATTCAAAATTTGGGCTTAATTGTATTATTTATTATTATAATTGGAAGATCTGTTTTACAATAACTGTTAATAATAACAATAGATGTTGTTAAAACAGCTGTCATAAAATAGAATTTCACTTGCAATGTTATATCTTATACAACAACTCTTATTACAACAACTCTTATTATTTGCAACTCGACCATGTTAATGTTAAAATTCGTAAACACGCTTCCCTATGTGATTTAAAACTTTCCCTCCTAAAAATTCAAAACTTAGGGCTTACTTATTAAAGATTTTTTTAAAATAATTTTTATAATTATTTAATTATCAAAATGAAATGATGCTAATACAAAATCTTTAGAAAATAACCAGCCGGTTTGAAAAATGTGTTTTATAAAATATAACCTCTCAAATTGAATATTATTGAACAATACAACCAACTATATATATATATATATATATATATATATATATAATGATACAATGTTTTATCTTATATAAATCAATTAATTATTTAATTAATAATAATAAAAATAAAAATATTTCGTCTCAAAAAACTTATTATTTGGAACTAAACACAGTTAATGTTCAGAATCGTAAATACACTTCCTATCATAATTTAAAAAGTTCCCTCTTGAATATTCAAAACTTGGGCTTAAATGTATTATTTATTATTAAAATTGGAAGATCTGTTTTACAACAACTGTTAACTTGTCAACAGATGTTTTTGAAACAGCTGTCATTAAATAGAATTTCACTTAGAACTTGCAATGTTATATCTTATATAAATCAATTAATTAATTAATATTAATGCTACAAACACTATTGATGAGAGTTTGTAAACTAACATATAGGTAAACAATAAAAATAGAGTTTCAAAACTGTCCTTATTTGCCAACAAATGTTGTTAAAAACAGCTTTAATCAAAATAGAGTTTCAATTAATGCGATTAATGACGTCAATTTTTGCATCATACACGCATTGGTGGCCAGTCTCTCCGGCTGACACATCAGCTTTCTGACGTCACTCACGCTTCTCCTATTATGGAAAGTATAGATATATATAGATTTATTTATTTTATTATTTTATTGTTGTTCGTAGAAAAGGAGCTCAAAATGAAAGAATTTTAATCGAGACACCAACACTTGATAGGAGGTGTTCCTGGACGTTAGAGCATAAACAAGGAATTTTGGTCGAGCCAAGAATACCCGAGTCACGAACACCCGGAGCAAGTTTGGAGTATAATACTACTAGTACTAGTACTACTACTACTACTACTACTACTACTAATAATAATAATAATAATAATAATAATAATAATAATAATAATAATAATAATAATAATAATAATAGAACTTTGAAAGATTGAAAAGGAAAACTTGAAAAGAAAATGGATGCAAAAAGTCAATAGTGTGTAGTTTAGCGGCACAAATAAAACAAAAAAAAAAGGCACGAAAAATTCTTCCGGTACACTTGCCGATAGTGTGTAGTTTAGCGGTTTCTCCATTTTTAAAACTTGACCAATTTATTTACTATACATTTAGCGCATCAAGTTTTTTGCGCCGTTTCCGGGGACACAGTGCGCTTTTGATGACGACCCGAGTCCGTGATCTAGCCATTTTACTGCTTTCGTAGTTTCATAGTTTTTATTATTATCTTTAAAAAAACAAAAAAAAAACTATTTATTTATATTTATTTGTTCGCTTTCTTAGGTTACTTGCTAGTTTTGTGTGCCTATTTGTTTATTTATTTTTGTGTGATTTTTCCTCTGTAGTTTTTCTTCTTGCTTGTGTGTGATTCGTGTCTTTTTTGCTATCTTGTTAGTGTATGCACACACGTTCTTTGGGCCCACCTGGTATTACACCATTCCCTGAGCCCGAACGAGAGTTCCACCGTCGCTTACGACAGCCACATGTACCTCTTTCTGATCTCATTTCTTCTGTAGTTATGGCTGACACTAGGACTGTTCACGAGCACATTAGTGTTGCACCCACCACCGTTTGCTCTAGCATCACTCTTCCCACTGTTGAGGCGAACAACTGGACCATCCCGCCCACTATGATTAACACCATTTCCCTCTCGGTTCAGTTCCATGGATTACGTGATGAGGATCCGCAGGCTCATCTGACTAGGTTTGGTAGGGTCTGTAGCACTTTCCAGCTGAATGGCGTTACTGAGGACGCCATTAATCTTCGGTTGTTCCCATTTTCTCTTACTGATCTGGCCGCTGTTTGGTTAGATTACCTCCCACAGGGAGCCATTACCACTTGGACTGATCTTCAGACCAAATTTCTTCAGAAATACTTCTCCCCTGCTAGGACAACTCGTCTTAGGAATCTTATCTATGATTTCACTGAGCAGATAGGAGAGTCTTTCTACGAGATCTGGGACCGCTTCAAGGCACTTTTGAATAAGTGCCCAAATCATGGTTTCGAAGATTGGAGGGTCGTTGAGAAATTCTATAATGGAGTTTCTAATGCGACCATGAGACTTCTTGACTCCACAGCAGGCGGTAACATGATGAAAACTAAAACTATTGCTGACTGTCTCGAGATGATAGAGGATCTCACCTCCAGCACTTACATTAGGCCTGGCTCTGGGAGCATTACTGCTGCCTCTAAGGGCAATCATTCAGTAGATTCTAGCATAGCCTTATCAGCCCAGGTAGAGTCATTAGCTAAAATGATGAAGGACATGAAAGCTAAGATATTAGCTAAGTGTGAGGCGTGTAGAGACGGGCATGATACAATTGATTGCCCTTTAGGATCTAAGGAGGAGTTGAGTTTTGTCCAAAACCAGGGGTGAGGTTGGCAGCAACGCCAATCCTCAAACTGGAGGAATGGGGGTCCTCCTGGATTCCAACCCCGCCAGAGTCTGTTTCAGACCCCTGTTGATGGACATAGCACTGGGGAGTCTAAGTCTGAGCTGAGTGAGTTTTTGAAGAGAAATGAGGAGAGCCAGAGTAGGACTAATAAACTCCTAGAATCGATAGTTATGAAGGGTGAGACTAGACATCAGGAGCAGTTGAAGAAAAACCAGGAGTTTGAGTTGATGTTTAGGAATTAGGGTTCCGCCATACAGAGTCTAGAGAGAACGATGGGAGAGATAGGGAGTAGGATTAATGACAGGCCTACTGGTTCATTCCCTATTAGCACCCAGATTAACCCAAATGCCACTGCAAAGGCTGTGACTACTAGAAGTGGTAGAGGGGTAGAGATAGAGAAACCGGTCGAGGTTGAAGAACCGGTTGATGAGGAGATTGAGATGGAAACTCCTGTTGGCGATGTGCACCCTAGGTTGCGCGTAGCAAGTACAGCACAGTCTAGCGAGTCTTCGGGAGAGAAGAAGAAGGAGAATGAGCCAGCTAGAGTTTATACACCCACAGCTCCTTACCCTGGTAGGCTTTTAGCTAAGAGTGACTCTGCACAGTATGAGCGGTTCTTGGAGATGCTGAAAAAGCTCCATGTGAACCTTCATTTTATCGAGGCTCTAGCTAAAATGCCTAAGTATGCCAAGTTCCTAAAGGATCTTCTTACGAACAAGAAGAAACTTGAGGAGCTGTCTACTATCACTCTTAGTGAGGAGTGTTCTGCAGTCGTTCAGAACAAGCTTCCTAAGAAGATGACCGACCCAGGGAGTTTTACCATTCCGTGTCTGATAGGAGATTTTACTGTTAGCCATGCGCTGGCCGACCTAGGAGCTAGCATTAACCTCATGCCTTACTCCATTTTTTCTAAGCTTAATCTAGGTGAGCCATCTCCTACGCGTATGAGTCTTCAGCTCGCAGATAGATCTGTGAAGTGTCCACATGGCATTGTAGAGAACATGCTTGTCAAGGTTGACAAGTTCGTTTTTCCGGTTGATTTTGTCATTCTTGATATGGACGAGGATTCTAGAGTTCCACTCATTTGAGGTCGTCCATTCCTTTGTACTTCACGATCCGTGATTGATGTTCTTGACGGCAAGCTCACTCTTCGTGTCGACGACGACGCAGTCACTTTTTATATCCAGCGTTCAATGAAGTATACCTCACAGCATGATGACACTCTCTACTTCATAGATACTCTTATGTCACATGTGGGTAGCTTCTTCCGTGAGTTTAGTGGGACAAAGTCCGAGGCTTTTATTACCCAGATTTTAGGGGAAGATTATAATGTGACTGAGATGACAAGGTATGACTTAGAGCAGGATCCACCATTATCATCTAGTGAGTCATCCCTTGGATCTGAGTGTTCTGAGGTTTCTGAGGTGTTTGAGGTTTTAAAGAGAGAAAGACTCTTGAGGAGAAACCATCTGTAGAGATACCCCCGCCCCTAGAGCTTAAGGAATTGCCATTTCACTTGGAGTATGCATTCCTTGGTGAGGGATCTCAGTTGTCCGTCATTATTTCTTCTAGTTTGACGGAGGAGGAGAAGGAGAGACTGATGGTTGTGTTGAGGGCACACAGGCATGCTATTGCCTGGAAACTAGTGGATATCAAGGGTATTAATCCTTCCCTTTGCACTCACAAAATTCTGATGGAGGATGAGTATAGACCGGTGGTACAACCTCAGAGGAGGTTGAACCCTAATATGCAGGATGTGGTGAAGAAGGAGGTGTTGAAGCTACTCAACTCCGACCTTATTTACCCTAATTCTGATTCTGCATGGGTTAGTCCAGTCCAGGTGGTCCCCAGGAAAGGGGGTATGACTATGGTGGTGAATGAGAAAAATGAGTTGATACCTACCAGGACCGTCACTGGTTGGAGAGTTTGCATAGACTATCGCAGACTCAATGATGCTACCCGCAAGGATCATTTTCCCTTGCCATTTATCGATTAGATGCTTAAGCGATTGTTGGGTCAGCAGTTCTATTGCTTTCTTGATGGTTTTTCCGGTTATTTCCATATCCTTATTGCACTAGAGGATCAGGAGAAAACCAATTTTACATGCCCCTATGGCACTTTTGCATACCGACGCATGCCATTTGGGTTATGTAACGCTCGAGCTACTTTTCAGCGCTACATAGTAGCCATTTTTCACGAGCTTGTTGAGGACTCCAAGGAGGTTTTCATGGATGACTTTTTTTTCGGGAGTTCCTTCAATTCTTGTCTACGTAACTTAGATCATGTGTGTAAGTGCATTATTCATGTATGTCCCTAGCTAGTGATTCGGTACAGAATGTTGAAGGTTCAGATAATCAGAAAACGACCAAGATTTAAACATGAAGACAATCCAATCAATAGTCGAGGGGGAGTTTGTAGATGCACGTATTGCGACTTGTAACACCCCAACCGATGGCGGAATCATCGAGGTGCCACGTAGTGACGATTGTTCAAAAGCTCATGGTACTAAAATGTAAATATTATTGAATAATCCAAAATTGTCTTACATGGAAATGGAAATTACATTGTCTAAATGAAATGTAAATATTGAAATAACTTAATTGAAATAAAACACTAAATGTCTCTTGCTAAAGCACTAGATCAAACTGCACCTGAAACATGTACAAAAATAGGTTTGGTCAACATATGAAATGTTGGTGAGCATTCCTAGATTTGATATATATAGTAGGTTAAAAAGTTATACAATTCAAGTGCAAGCTACAGTGCAAATATGTAAACTATGTATCATACAAATGAGCGAAATCAACCCTGTGACTGTATAATGTACTGTATGAACTGTAGTGTACTCAACCAATAAATGGATGATAACTTAACAATGGCCACGGATTCTCCGATGAAAAAGGGGGAGAATCAATCTAGGCGGGTTGTCAATCCAAATAGCGCTATCCAATGTTAAGGTCGGCTTGTACCATGTTAATGATTTCACTAAGTACAAATGTAATCCACATGTATTGTCTAAGCATAAAGCACGTTGTAAGCAATGCACATAGTACTAGAATTGTATTGTAAAAATGTAATCTTGTATTTGAAATTGTAATAGTGTACATGTAACACCCCAAAAATGTATAAAAGCAAAAAGGGGTAGGAATACTCACTGTTCACGTAATAACTTGAAATTGGACTTGGACAACGAAATATGAATTGAGATTATCCCAAAGGATCAACCTAAAGAATTTGATAACGTGTAAGGGAAATAACTCTAAGATACATGTATTTCTAGGGCTTCGAATTGGGGATAACGTTTATTTGTTTAATAAACAAATTGTTTATTATATAAGAAATTTAGTAAATAAATAAATAAAAGTCTTTTTGTAAAATTTTAAGTTGAATATAGTCACAACATAAGGTTTTAAGTATGAAAATAATTTTTATAAAATTATTTTCTTGAAAATAGAATATTTAATCTAATTATTTCAAATTGTCAAAATACGACTTTAATATCTAAAAATATTAAAAATCAAAGAATTTCTGAATTAAAAATTGTATTTCAATTCTATATGAATAGAAATAATTTCTATAAAATTTTGGTGCAAAAATAATGAAAATTGAATTTATTATGATTTAATTATGATTAAATCTAACAAAAATTGATTAAAAATATAAAATAAATGATTTTACTGAATTAAAAATTATTTCAGTAAAGTTTAATGTTATAAAAACTTAGGATAATTTTTGTGGAAATTAATAAGATCGTTTTGATATTTTTATGGATTTTTATAAATAAAATAGAATAAACTTGATTTAATTATTATAAATATTAAATAAATAAATTTCAGAAAACTAAAAATTGTAAGTTAAACTTTTTCACTAGTTTAACATAATGTAATTTTTGTAGAATTTATAAAAGTGTTTAGTATTTTAAAACGAATTAAAAAAAACATACAAATAAATTATATATATGAATGTTGTTTTAAAAAAAAGAAAAGAACAACTTGTTTGTGCCAGGTATTGAACCTGTGTGGACCGGGTATGATGCACCAGACACAACCACTTGGTCCAGACCAGTGGTTGTGTTTGGTTTTAATTCGTTTAATATATATATCATATAAAAATCGTGTTCTTCCCCAATTTAATAAGAACAAGCCCTAGATTATTCAATCGTTCGAATCACACAATGTTAACCCAATTAATCATGGGGTAAACACTGAGTGTTGGCCGATCATTAGAACCCATAAAAGAAATTACACTTACAATACAGATTTGATCTTGATTGGAAAGTCAAACCAAAAGTCAAAATACGATTAGAATGATAATTTTCAGTGTGATTGGAGAAGAATTGAAGATGGAGAAGAGAGTGTGAGCGAGTTTTCAAAGGTGTAGAAGGTATCAATTTATAGTGAGGCCTACGAATTAGTCGTTTTAGAAGGTTTGACAAATTATTAAAGTCTAGACGCGTTCATGGCTAATTGATTATCAATCAATTGATAATCAACGCGTTGGTGAGTTAATATGGACCGATAAACACGTATCAGTGGTCAAATTATAATTAATCGTAGCTAAAATCACATAATAATGGCAAATTACGATTTAAAAGAAAAAAAAAAAGAAAACATATATCTGCTGCTGCTGTTGACCGTGGAAAGGAAAAGGAAAAGGAAGGCAGCGAAAAATAATATAAATATAATTAGGTTCAGGTTTAACTCAAATACGATGTGTAGCTCAGTTGGTTTGGACGCGTGTGTGAGACTGAGGCTGCTCGGGTTCGATACCCGTCTTCAGCAAGAGTTTATCTCTTTTTTTTTTTAACAGACAAGCGGCAAGGGGGAGTGGGCTTTGGGCCAGCTATTGGGCTTGGGCTGAAATTGAGATTTCTAAAGGAAAGGGGTAGGTTAGATGTTGGGCTTTAAGAGAAAGAGAAAGAATTGGTTGGTTATGGTTTTGACTAGTATTATTATTATTATTATTATTATTATTATTATTATTATTATTATTATTTAAAAAAAATATATATATAATGAAAGAAAAGTGACGGATGTCACAGCATCCCCTACTTTTAGAAACTTCGTCCCGAAGTTATTAGAAACATAGGGTTATGGATGCTAGGGTAAAATTTAGGATAACTGTGGTTTGGAAAATTCGAATGATTTTGAGTAAGAGGTTTGATAGGTGTGGGTTAAGGATTTGGATTAGGTTCGTCTCGAATAATACGGAGAATAAGAATCTAGTAAATCACTGAACTTAGAAATCCTAAAATAATTGTAAAAAAATCAAATGAACTACCAAATAAACAGAGTTCGTTCCTGGTCTGACTTCTAGTCTCACTTTCAATGCATCATTAGTGTTTGTATACAGGGTGTACCGCAGCTAACCCTCCACACCTTTGATACCTTGAAAACGTACTGGACGTCTTCCCAAAAACTCTAATAGAATTTCACACTACCCTAACGCACCTGTAAATTCATGATTACGTTCCGGACCGGAATCATCAATTTACCTTACATTAGGGTTTATGTCCTTCTATGATCCCACCGATTATTGAGCAGGTTCGATAGCCTCCGCCAGCCGTGGAGTAGGTTGTAGGGCCTCTCCCGACTGTTTGAAAAGGCATAGTGACCTCTACCAATCGTTGAGTATGTTTGATAGCCTCCACCAGCCGTGGAGTAGGTTGTAGGGCCTCTCCCGACTGTTGAAAAAAGGCATGATGACCTCTATTAAGTGCAGCAATTATTATTCACATAGATTGCAAATTGATAGCATGTTTATGCAAGCAAGTTTGTAAGTACTACGACCATTAAGTGTAAGTGTTATCATGAATAATTAAATGTTTACGAGTATTATGAATAATTAGATGTTCAATGCGTAGTCAATTTAAGGGAAAAATCTAGTTTCAATCAAGCAATGATGTTTTTCTTAGAAAAGCTTTGTAAGATCAAGTGTTAAGTCCAAACGTTTCAAATGAATGTAAGGTAGAGTCTTGTACGATAAATGTAATCAATATGATAAATTTCCAATCTGTGTTAATACACAATAGTATGCAAGGAAATTTCTAGATGTTGGTACAAAATGATAATAGAATTATGAAAATGAAAACACAAGTATCATGAATAATTAAATGTCCAGTGAATAGTCAAGTAGGAAATCAAGTTTCACAAAAAAAATGATGTTTTGGAAAAAAAATCCTGTAGAATCAAGTATCAGGTTTTTAGTAGTCTGATTAGCATGGGTAACTAGCTCATGTGTGAGAAGGTGAAGGATATGAATTTAGTTCTTGAGAAGATGATGAAAAATCTTGAAGCAGAATCAAGGTTGTGAGAGAATGTGAAGATAGTTGATAAAGAGTTTATTTTATAGTAAGGAGATTATGTAGCAGTGTAAATTTTGAGGTTTGGATCAAAAGTTATAATCAAGCGTATAAGAAAACATGATTGTGGTATATACCGAATATTGTAAAAATTTGAACAAGTTGAAAATGAGTGAGTGTCGATGGAGAATCTAGAGACTAGATATTATTCCAAAAAAAAAAATAAATATTTTCAAAATTTGGTTTTGTACATAAGGCAAAAGTTGTTAAATAGTACAAGCTAAGTAGGCTTTGTAATAGTTTAAAATATTATATAGAAAATCGTTTGTTACGTCAATCAATTGAATTTAAGTTCGAGGAAAATATGTACTTTGTAAAGTTACTAGGTAATACAACTAGTTTCAGAAATCTTTAGTTTGTGCTAAAGTATGAGGTTATAGTTTTTAAAATAAATAACATGTGGAGAAAAGAAATAATATGATTTAGGTAGGGTGTTGAATATTTAAAAAGTGGCTAAGAGGGTAAGGTGAAGTGTGATTGTGAAATCCATAGATGGTTATGAAAGTATGAACTTGTAAGCAATATATGAAAATCGTAAAATACAAAATATTGTATATGAACCGAGAGAGTATTATTGAAAAAGCTTGCATGAAATGCTTGGAGTGCCCTTGTCTAGCTGTAAAGCCCAACAAGAACGTTGACTTTTCAAAGAAATTGAACCCAACGGTGATCAAAGAAGACATGCTTTAGCCTATAAGTGGACACTCACTCCAGGAATCCCCAGGTAAGCATAACAGGTCCGTAAATGGATTTATGCGCTATGCTTGCCTATGCCAGAAAACCCAGTGTACAGGCGTCCACCCTTCCAGATTGCACGTGTCCTTATCACACTCATTAAAGTTCAACAACTTTGAAGGAGCAAAAGTAAAAGTAGGCATTATGCCTAAGAGTGTCTTCATGAAAGGTACTGTCCCTGTTCCATGATGATGTAGACTTTCCACTTTCTGTGGGACACCATCTCTATGCACCATGATGAAAGATAAGAAGAATAGAGAGAGGGAAGAAGGGAAAGATAGAAGGAGGAAAGTAGGAAGAAATGAGGGGTAGAGTAATTCAGGAAATATTATGCATGCAAGTTAAAGTTCGGTTATAGTCTAGGTCATTTTATCTAATAACCTAATTCCCTATAACCATGGCTCTGATACCAATCTGTAACACCCCAACCGATGGCGGAATCATCGAGGTGCCACGTAGTGACGATTGTTCAAAAGCTCATGGTACTAAAATGTAAATATTATTGAATAATCCAAAATTGTCTTACATGGAAATGGAAATTACATTGTCTAAATGAAATGTAAATATTGAAATAACTTAATTGAAATAAAACACTAAATGTCTCTTGCTAAAGCACTAGATCAAACTGCACCTGAAACATGTACAAAAATAGGTTTGGTCAACATATGAAATGTTGGTGAGCATTCCTAGATTTGATATATATAGTAGGTTAAAAAGTTATACAATTCAAGTGCAAGCTACAGTGCAAATATGTAAACTATGTATCATACAAATGAGCGAAATCAACCCTGTGACTGTATAATGTACTGTATGAACTGTAGTGTACTCAACCAATAAATGGATGATAACTTAACAATGGCCACGGATTCTCCGATGAAAAAGGGGGAGAATCAATCTAGGCGGGTTGTCAATCCAAATAGCGCTATCCAATGTTAAGGTCGGCTTGTACCATGTTAATGATTTCACTAAGTACAAATGTAATCCACATGTATTGTCTAAGCATAAAGCACGTTGTAAGCAATGCACATAGTACTAGAATTGTATTGTAAAAATGTAATCTTGTATTTGAAATTGTAATAGTGTACATGTAACACCCCAAAAATGTATAAAAGCAAAAAGGGGTAGGAATACTCACTGTTCACGTAATAACTTGAAATTGGACTTGGACAACGAAATATGAATTGAGATTATCCCAAAGGATCAACCTAAAGAATTTGATAACGTGTAAGGGAAATAACTCTAAGATACATGTATTTCTAGGGCTTCGAATTGGGGATAACGTTTATTTGTTTAATAAACAAATTGTTTATTATATAAGAAATTTAGTAAATAAATAAATAAAAGTCTTTTTGTAAAATTTTAAGTTGAATATAGTCACAACATAAGGTTTTAAGTATGAAAATAATTTTTATAAAATTATTTTCTTGAAAATAGAATATTTAATCTAATTATTTCAAATTGTCAAAATACGACTTTAATATCTAAAAATATTAAAAATCAAAGAATTTCTGAATTAAAAATTGTATTTCAATTCTATATGAATAGAAATAATTTCTATAAAATTTTGGTGCAAAAATAATGAAAATTGAATTTATTATGATTTAATTATGATTAAATCTAACAAAAATTGATTAAAAATATAAAATAAATGATTTTACTGAATTAAAAATTATTTCAGTAAAGTTTAATGTTATAAAAACTTAGGATAATTTTTGTGGAAATTAATAAGATCGTTTTGATATTTTTATGGATTTTTATAAATAAAATAGAATAAACTTGATTTAATTATTATAAATATTAAATAAATAAATTTCAGAAAACTAAAAATTGTAAGTTAAACTTTTTCACTAGTTTAACATAATGTAATTTTTGTAGAATTTATAAAAGTGTTTTAGTATTTTAAAACGAATTAAAAAAAAACATACAAATAAATTATATATATGAATGTTGTTTTAAAAAAAAAGAAAGAACAACTTGTTTGTGCCAGGTATTGAACCTGTGTGGACCGGGTATGATGCACCAGACACAACCACTTGGTCCAGACCAGTGGTTGTGTTTGGTTTTAATTCGTTTAATATATATATCATATAAAAATCGTGTTCTTCCCCAATTTAATAAGAACAAGCCCTAGATTATTCAATCGTTCGAATCACACAATGTTAACCCAATTAATCATGGGGTAAACACTGAGTGTTGGCCGATCATTAAAACCCACAAAAGAAATTACACTTACAATACAGATTTGATCTTGATTGGAAAGTCAAACCAAAAGTCAAAATACGATTAGAATGATAATTTTCAGTGTGATTGGAGAAGAATTAAAGATGGAGAAGAGAGTGTGAGCGAGTTTTCAAAGGTGTAGAAGGTATCAATTTATAGTGAGGCCTACGAATTAGTCGTTTTAGAAGGTTTGACAAATTATTAAAGTCTAGACGCGTTCATGGCTAATTGATTATCAATCAATTGATAATCAACGCGTTGGTGAGTTAATATGGACCGATAAACACGTATCAGTGGTCAAATTATAATTAATCGTAGCTAAAATCACATAATAATGGCAAATTACGATTTAAAAGAAAAAAAAAAGAAAACATATATCTGCTGCTGCTGTTGACCGTGGAAAGGAAAAGGAAAAGGAAGGCAGCGAAAAATAATATAAATATAATTAGGTTCAGGTTTAACTCAAATACGATGTGTAGCTCAGTTGGTTTGGACGCGTGTGTGAGACTGAGGCTGCTCGGGTTCGATACCCGTCTTCAGCAAGAGTTTATCTCTTTTTTTTTTTAACAGACAAGGGGCAAGGGGGAGTGGGCTTTGGGCCAGCTATTGGGCTTGGGCTGAAATTGAGATTTCTAAAGGAAAGGGGTAGGTTAGATGTTGGGCTTTAAGAGAAAGAGAAAGAATTGGTTGGTTATGGTTTTGACTAGTATTATTATTATTATTATTATTATTTAAAAAAAATATATATATATAATGAAAGAAAAGTGACGGATGTCACACGACTAGTGATTGGATCTACAATGTTAACATGTGTTAAAAAGTGCTGATGGGTTGAAAGTGGAAAAAGTGGGCGAAGGTAGAAATATAGTGGAAAAAGTGGGCGAATGTAGAATCAGACTGGGCGAATGTGGAAAGATTCCACATTCGACCATTCACACTGGGCGAATGTGGAAAGTGTCCACATTCGCACCATGAAAAGGGGCGAACCTGCAGACATTATAAATAGATTTTGAGTATTTGTGATGAAAAGAGAGTTATTAGTTGTGTGTGTTTTGAGGTCAGGTTCCAGGTTAGATTGAAAGTGTCTGTAATTGATCTAGATTAACCGTATTGTCATTGTAATCAAGTTTATGCAAAAGTTAATCTATGAAAAGCTTTGAAAATGATGTTGATTGTGTTTTGATTTGAGTTTCTATCAGTTTGTTCAAAGCTAGGGTTTCCGCACCTGGTTTTGTAACTTGTATGATCAAATAATCCTATTTTAGTCAAAATCTTTCGCTTACAAAGTGGTATCAGATCCATACGAATCATACAACAACAAATTTGATAAACTCAGAGCTGATTTGGACATATTTTTGATCAAAATCACTACTAGAAAAATACCCCTATCTTGACACACATTTTATGACACGCACTCATTTATGATACTCAAAACGTGTGTCATAACAAAAAATGTCATGGTTTATAAAATCTTATTAATTAATGACACTCATTTTTTGTGTGTCAAGAATTTAATGTCAACAAACAGAAAAGATGACACTATAATATATTGTGTGTCATCTTTTCATATCATAAATATATTTTTCAAAAAAATTCTAATCTCCATCCATATAATCTTATTCCCACTTCCCTAAAAATTCTAATCTCCCTCCCATATTTTTTATTTTCTCCATATCAGAGAACTAGAGAGAGAGAGAGAGAGAGAGAGAGATTTTATAAAGTGAAGATTGATGGAGAAGGGAGGCCAGCGAACAACATCAGTAGTCATGGAGGCTGGAGAACAAGGAGACGACGATGCGATTAGTAAGGAGCTAGGGTTCCGACGAGTAACATCAATTGGTGTTCGAGGTGTGTGTTGTGACTCAGAAGAAGGTCCCGGTGAGTTTGATCTCTAATTTTTATTATTACTAGTTTTGAAGGATTCAATTGAGATGGTTTATAAATCTTGTAAGTTTAATGGTTTAATTTTGCCTTTGTTCTATGGATCTGGTGATTGTTTCGTTGCATTGGATTATTATAAGCAATTACTTGCTGTACTTTGAGTTGATATCTTAAGGAAGAGAATGAAGTTTATTACAATTTAGGGTTTAGTGTTTTGCACAATTAAGATTTAAGAACACATTGGTTTTTGAATCAAGGACTGATTTGGAGTCTGTTTGGCTGAACATAAATTATGTTATGTTATGTTTTACTTGTAGTTATTTTGTTGTAGTTTGACATTGCATTTGTTTTATGGATCTGGTTGTTGTTTCATTTAATTTGTATGTTATGGATGATTTTGAAGCCTCAATGGATGGCTCCAGAAGTTATTCGTAGCGAGCAAGCAGATGAAAAGTACGTATGATCCTAGCTATCTGGAAAAGGATGTACAGATTAATCGATCTCCTCTTATTTCAGAAATTAAGTTCAGTATATGTGCATGCTCTGGCAATCTTTAGGTTGGATGTGTACAGCTATGGAGTGGTATTGTGGGAAATCGTCACACAAAAAGGTCCCTTGGGATGATCTTAACCCGATGCAGGTATACACGTTAACTTATTCTAGCTTCTCAATCAATAATACTTGTCCTTGTTTTGGCTTTTGAAGTTCAAACATATCACTTTCTAAGTGTGTTCACACATATAATCGGCCCCATCAAGAATTATAAATTTTTTGGCTTAATTTCTTTACTAGCTAAGAATATTAATGTAAACTTGTTTGACCTCAAAATCGAGCCAGCTAGCTAGGGTCACTTTGCTTGACTATGGACGTCAAGTATACATAAAGGCAGAGAAGCATTAAAATGTAAAGTGTGATCCCAAACTCTAGCTATTAAATAAGTTAAGAATAAATGTTCAAAAAAAAAAATAAGTTAAGAATGAATATAGTAAGTATGTTCATTGCAGGTTATCGCAGCTGTAGGTTTCATGGACCGAAGACTAGAGATTCCTAAAGATGTGGATCCACTATGGGCTTCACTTATCCAAAGTTGTTGGTGCAGGTTAATCAGCTAGCTAGCTATAATATATTTATTTACCAAATGCGTCCATTTAAATTAGCTAGTTAGTGAATGGCAACTAAAAAACATGTATATTTCTTTTATGCATATGAGCAGCGAGCCAGAATCACGACCTACGTTCCAAGAAATACTATATAAACTTAAGGATTTGCAAAAGAAGTTGGCGGGGAGATAACATCGGAAAGAAACAACAAAACGTACGTGTGTGTGTTTTCATTTTAGATATAGCGTGCAGGTGAGCTAGTTTAACTTACTTCATGCTCTACAAAATGAATTTTGATTTGTTATTTCTTATCAAAATAATCATATTAATTAGTGCAACAATTCTTTCCTTTGAGGGAGACCGACAATTTTTTATTTTACTTTGCATTTTTAATTTGCACAGCTTATAGAAGAACGAAGCAGTGATTTAACAGAACTAATTAGAAACCCATATGTCTTATTTCTAGCTAAGCAGAACCAAATATATAAAACGAGGCATACAAGAAACTTATGAAGGATCATTTCAACCTATTGAAGGATAATAACTACTCTATTTCCTTCAATGCCCTTAATAATGGTTGAATTAATTACCTATATTGGTAAAACAGATTAAATCCAACACTAGTATGTCCAGTTTGCAGAAAGGTTCTAGTATGACCTTTTATCCTTTATTCGCAGTCCGTGCAGTCGCCTGTTCTGTGCAGGCTGTGCGCTGCTGCGCAGTCGCCTGCTGCTCAGTCGCGCTGCTGCGTAGTCGCCTGCTGCGCGCTGCTGCGCAGTCGCGCTGTTATGTACTAAACTGATGTAGCAGCCATGTTCATATTTATGTTGATACAAAAAGATTGGCTTCAGATCAAAGTGGATGGAGGTTTTAATGAGGCATTGATAGAGAATGTTGATAAAGAAGTAAAAAAAAGAAGGTATTTTGTGATTCTATAAAATTTTGTTTGTTAATCGTTATTAGATCAATCTGATGATAATAGTATACCCAAAACAGTTAAATATATCGAGTATGAAGTGTCTTTTGTTCACTCAAAATTTAGAGTTGTCATTTTTCAGATTTCAAGCTATATTTTCAAGCTGATTAATAATGGTTTTTTTATTTTAAAATGTTTAGGTGTGAGGGACATACTCAATTATTTGATTGCAAATGACATGAGGCAGAAACAGGTTTAGAACACAACTATATGTATGTTTATACAAATTAAGTGATTTTGATGTTTATGTTAGTAAAAATTCTCGTCTTGAAATTAAAACCATCACGAACATTAACCTTCATCTTATTAATTTAATTGTTGTCTCAGGTAGGGGGAGGAGTAGATGCTAACACAGATGCGGATATTAATGCCATTCGTGAAGAGTTGTCTAGTTATGCCGCAACCTTCATTTTCAAGTTATCCGTACGTTTAGTCTAGACTAATGTAATGTATTGACACAATATTTTTGTAACTAGTGGTAGGATTCGACAAATGCTAATTGTAATTTTTTTGTGGTATATATAACATATGCAATTTTATTTTGAAATTTATTGATTTTGTTATTATAAATATAAATATAAATCCAGATTTATTAGTTATTTTGCAGAATTTTTTTAGGTAAAAAAAAAACATGACACGCAAAATTAGTGTCATAAAGGTGTGTCGTAAATGCATGTCATGAAAGAGTGTCATTAAAGAGTGTGTCATAAATGCGTGTCAAAAAAGCGTGTCGTAAAGGAGTGTCATAAACGCGTGTCATTAAAAGATGACACGCGCCTGCATGTCATAAACCTTTCTTGACATGTTCTTCCTTGACACTTTTCTGTGTGTCATAAACACCCTTTTATGACGCGCAATGCGCGTCAAGAAAGGGGTATTTTTCTAGTAGTGAATACATCTGTTTTTGCATGAAAATGGTTTTTGAGTGTTTTTGATTGATTTGAAGTTGATTTTGTGGTTAAAATCTAAAATTCCAAGAATTAAAGTTGCTCTAAATCAATTCCGAATCATAACCTGATTAAGATCATTCAAATCCACAAACTTTTGAAAATCAGAGATCAAAATAACCGTTTTTCAAAGTGTAACCGTTTTTCAAAATCTGATCTGGGCGAATCTGACACTGAATGGGCGAACCTAGAATCATTGTGGGCGAACCTGGAATTTTTGGGCGAACCTGGAACTGTAGTGGGCGAACCTGAAAATTTTTGGGCGAACGTGGAATAGAAGTGGTCGAACGTAGACATTTTTGGGCGAACGTGGAATTTGAGTTTTGATATTCTACATTCTGGTGTTTATTCTACATTCGGCTGATACTTTTGGACGAACGTGGAATCAAAAGGGGCGAACGTAGAATTACCAGGGGCGAACGTAGAATTTAGTGCCTAAAAATTTCGACCTGATTTTAGAAAATTTTTGAGATATTTTTGTTGGAAAAATGATTAATTACATGGCCGTATGTAGAACGGATGAGGAGATCAAAGCTCTAGTAGAAGCTGAAAGAAAGCAACAACAATTACAGAGACAAAATTCTCAAGCTGACAACATTTGGGGATTTCCAATGACACCGAAACCAACTGATGAAATGGTACATGTTAACAAGTGTGTTAACAGAGAAGGTGTTCATAGGAATGTTGTATGTTTAGTCAAACAAATGAGACATGATGATTCCAGTGAATTGTCAAAGAGTGATTTGAGTTCTGATACGAGTTCAGAACAAAGTATATCAGAACAGAGTGATATTTCAAATGGTGATGCAAAATCTGATAATGGTAATAAATCAGATGATGAGGTAAGTGCTAGTTGTTCTAAATGTGTCAAGTTGAATTGTGAATTGATGACACTTATTGAGGACAAACAGAAACTAGCAAATGAACTAGAAAATTGTAAAAACCAAATTAACGTTTTTGAAAAGAATGAAAAAGATTTGTTAAATAAAATTGAATCTTTAAAGAAAGAAATGTTAGAAATGAATAAAAGTGTTTCAAAGAATACTTCCACATCAGAGTTGGAAATCACAACACCTTGCGTTGTTAATTCTGATTCTGAAGTGAAACAAATGTTTGAACAGAAAACTGAAAATGTTGAAACAACTTCAGAATCTGATTCTGAAGAAAAACCCATATTCAGTTTTCCTGAAGGAGTTGAAGGATCCTACATGTTGGAAGGACATGACAAATTGATTTTCAACAAAGATTTTCTAATTGAGAATATCGAACAATCTCTACTTAAATGTATTTTTGTTGATAATATCGATTTGTTAAATCAATTTAGAAATCAATTTGATCATCTTCATTTTGAACTCAGTCCTAACCAACATGAGAATAAAGAGGATCAAAAGAAAAATATTGAAAAGCAAAATGCTGAAAATAAGAAATGTCCTAAAGTAAATGGACCAAAACCAAACAAATCGAAAGGAAATGATCAGATGAAAAATTCTTATCAAAAGAATTCAAGAAATTTTTCATCTAGATCATATGACTATTATGATTATTCATATAAATCTCGATTTGATGGTTATTGGGGAAACAACTCACCACAGTATTCTCATGGTTATGTTGAACGGAGAAGCTGTTTTGAATGTGGTGAAGTTGGACATATTGCTGCTCATTGTCCCTATTGGTATTGGGATGACGGGTATGCATGTGATTTTGAAGAGTATAGGTCTTGTTATAACTGCGGAGAGTGTGGGCATTTAGTTGCTTACTGTCCGTATGTTAAACAGAAACAGACCGAAGTGAAATTTGCTAGAAATTCAGGCAATGTCAGAAAGACTGTTTCCCCAAAACCAATCAAGAAGCAAAAGGGGAAACAGGTTGTGTATGACAATCGTAACAAAATTGCCTTGAATAAAAATGGAGATTGTGGTAGGGTTGCTAAGGTAAGGGGGAGTTCTAAGGCTAAGTCTAAGAATAACTCTAAACCTGGGTCTTCATCAGTTAAGTCTGAGAAGATTCCAAACAAAGTTCAGAAGCAGGTGTCAAACATGAAACCTGAAAAGTCAAAAATCAAAACGATTTCAACAAAATCTAAAATAAACTCTGAACGTGTTTGGAAACCCAAATCAATTTCTAAGTCAATAGCAATTTCTACTTCAAATCAATCCATTGAAAAACCAATTGATTTTTCAAAAGGAGAATGGATTGATGTTCCGAGAATTGATGACCTTGGACGACCCATCATTGTGAAGGGATGGGTGCCTCTCTCATCTTAATTGTTTAATAAGTGTGCAGATTGTTCCAGACAGACCTATTAGCTATTCTTTGATAAGTTGATAGTGGAGCATCTGTATACACACTATTTATTGGAGAGGTGAAGGTCAAGGAAGGGTTCTTGAAGAAGGAAAACATGATTTCAACAGAGAGGAGAGTGTTTGTTGTCTGTTTCCAACCTGTGAAGCCGGAAAAAGTTGCAATCTCCTGCAATTGCTCTCAGGTGTTGGATTTCAATAACAGATACGACAAAATGGTTTGCTAATTGAAAAATCTTAATGAGTCTAGTAATCTGAGTGGAAAATGGTTTTAAAACTCAGTGGGTAAACCGCATCGGATATCATTTTATTTTTGTTTTTCTTCAAAAGTTTAAAAATCCAAAAATATGCTTATTTTTAGATTTTTAGGGGGAGAATTTCAAAAAAAAAAAAATCAAAATAAAAATTAAAAAAATCAAAAATGAGTTTTTCCTGGAGAAAACGAGGAGATGATAGTACATCAGTGGACTGTCAGACTACTCTAAAAACAAAAATAATTTGATAAACATTGAGTAGCCACTATAATTATATATTGGTAGGCTTGAAATCAAAGTTTAAAGTTCAGCATGGTGATATAAATTTAAAATCAATAACTGATAATCATGTGGATCAACGTATCGTTGGCATATGGTCTTAGTACCGAAATTTCGTTTGATAGATTGCCAAAATCGGAGGTTTCGGGTCGTTATATTGAAAGTTATCTGGGGATAGCCTAACTGATCTTTTGTCGTATTGATTTACGGACCTAGATCAGTCAGGGTATCTTATTAAAAGATCTTTAATGACAAAACCTTAAGTTACCGAATGAGGAACTTAACATGTGTGATGATAATCAAAGATTATCTAATGCATCGTATCCAATCATTGATGCAAATCATGATTGATATTTGTCCTCACCCTGGTAGAGTGCACAAGTCGCTTTGAAGCATTAATTTGCTGACCTGTCACCACTGTGCCTCATACCTTGTAACTAACAGATAACTACAGTATAATCACGCGTTACAATGAAACTTTGAGCAATTCTTGATACGGGAATGTGTCGCGAATGCGGGGACCATAGATTATTCAGTATCTAATATTACCATAATGTATCTAAAGTGCTGAGCAATGAATGATGATTTTGAGTTTAAGTGGACAAACATACTGGTAATGGTTGTAGGATGCTCAATGACAAAAACAGAAAAGTGATCAAAAAGAGTTATGACTGACTGTTTCGATACTGATATGATCCTCTTAACCGGAAAAATTCACAAAAATATGTTGAATTTACTTTTATGCATTTACATTGGAAAATTCAAAAAGATTTTTGGTGTGTTTTAGCTTAAACTTTGAAAAATCAAAAAGTTTTGTTTCAACTTTATTTTCAATAACCGATGTTGGGATACTGTATGTGAATGCTCAGATACTTAAAAGTTGAAAAAGATTTCAAATTTTCAAGTTTCTGGTACATATTGAAAATGTTGTATAGTTCAGGGGAGAACTATTGAGGGTCAAAAGGAATGTGAAGAGTACTTCCGAGATTTTTGTCGTGTCTAACGCTAGTTGTAGTTTGTGCAGTTTTTAGTAAATTTTTCTGCAGAATCAAATACAACAGGTGCACTACTCAAGATTCATCGACAAAGTGTATAACTGAACAAGACCCAAACCTGAACATCTAGATTACCAGAACAACAGAAGTTAGTAAGAGGTTAAAGAAATGATGAAGATTGAAGAAATTCAAGATTATCGTCTATTTTCATCTCTGAATTAACAAATGACAAAGCCAAGATTTCTTGAGTCTGTCTGAGATTTCAAAGCTTATTGGAGAGATAGATAGGAACTTCAACACAAACGTGCATGAAGATGGAAAGTTTTCAATCAAGACTTGAAGAATTGATAACTTTCTGCTTTGGTACATCACTAGCTAGGTCCAAGGGGGAGATTGTAAGTGCATTATTCATGTATGTCCCTAGCTAGTGATTCGGTACAGAATGTTGAAGGTTCAGATAATCAGAAAACGACCAAGATTTAAACATGAAGACAATCCAATCAATAGTCGAGGGGGAGTTTGTAGATGCACGTATTGCGACTAGTGATTGGATCTACAATGTTAACATGTGTTAAAAAGTGCTGATAACATGTGTTAAAAAGTGCTGATGGGTTGAAAGTGGAAAAAGTGGGCGAAGGTAGAAATATAGTGGAAAAAGTGGGCGAATGTAGAATCAGACTGGGCGAATGTGGAAAGATTCCACATTCGACCATTCACACTGGGCGAATGTGGAAAGTGTCCACATTCGCACCATGAAAAGGGGCGAACCTGCAGACATTATAAATAGATTTTGAGTATTTGTGATGAAAAGAGAGTTATTAGTTGTGTGTGTTTTGAGGTCAGGTTCCAGGTTAGATTGAAAGTGTCTGTAATTGATCTAGATTAACCGTATTGTCATTGTAATCAAGTTTATGCAAAAGTTAATCTATGAAAAGCTTTGAAAATGATGTTGATTGTGTTTTGATTTGAGTTTCTATCAGTTTGTTCAAAGCTAGGGTTTCCGCACCTGGTTTTGTAACTTGTATGATCAAATAATCCTATTTTAGTCAAAATCTTTCGCTTACAGTGTGCTAGCTCATTGTGACGAGACGAACCTGATGCTTAAGTGGGAGAAGTGTCATTTTATGGTTCGCGAGGGTATTGTGTTAGGTCATAAGGTTTCACACGCGGGGCTTGAGGTGGATCAGGCTAAGATTTATACGGTTTCCAAGCTCCCGCCACCTACTTCTGTGAAATATGTTAGGAGCTTCTTAGGTCACGCAGGATTCTATCGTCGTTTTGTTCGTGATTTCTCTAAGATAGCCAGACCTATGACCCAATTGTTAGAGAAGGATAGGTGATGTGCGTGGTTTTAGAAAATTAAAAAGATGTCATTTCCCCGGTGCCAAAAACTTGATGTTTGAAATCCGAAACTTAGGTTTTGGGGTAAACGACTGATTTTTACTAAACCGGTTTTAACAAGTTTTAAATTTATAAAGTAAACAATAATTACTTTAGAAACTAAAACCAACACATAGGCAGAGAACCTGACGTGCATAGTATAGCTTCTAGGGTAAGTATTGAGTATCGTATTCCAGAGTTCACACTTTCCC
Organism: Ambrosia x helenae; assembly: GCA_030844895.1. NCBI lineage: Eukaryota > Viridiplantae > Streptophyta > Magnoliopsida > Asterales > Asteraceae > Ambrosia > Ambrosia x helenae. Next base: position 83,733,509 of record CM061225.1, read on the forward strand.
CTACTCAACCTTTCATCCATCAACTGATCGGGTTTTGAAAAGAAAAATAAAATGGAGGGGTTCTTTAAAAGAAAAATCGTTTTGAAAAAGGTTTTGGTTTTATAAAAGAAAACGATAAAATAGTAGAGAGATCAAATAACGAGTGTAAAGTTGTCGAAAACCCAAATGTGTAAGTGTCATCATTTTAAGCTTGTCAAGGGTAGCTAGCCCACTTATTGTAACTAACCAAGTGATTATTGGGAACCTTCAGTAATGTGTTAACACACGTTAAACTGCCTTAGTAGTAGTGTCTATCAACACTAGTAGAAAAGATGTGGTTAGAAGTTCATGCCTGTGACACAAGCACCTAAAGCATGAGGTTGCTGCACAACCTAATAGCACTATCAACTAATACCCCGTTCGCCTCCAACGATTAACCCAATAATAAGTAAGGACTTTAAGTGATAGAGTGTGTTTAGTTCACAAAGGACAGTAAAAGTTGTAAACTGATAAAAGCGTGATCCACACAAGGAATCGTAAAACCCGACCCACAGAAGGAGTCCATCTCAAAACCTGAGATGTAAAAGTAGTCCTAAACCGGACTAGAAAAAGTTAAGTAAGTTGTCTCAAACCCGAGACACATGCTTTTGAGAAAAAGTAGTGAAACTCACCTTAGGTTGCAAAACCTAATATAAACCGCAGAGACTGAAACGTGGTAGACTACTCGCCTATCGACAACCTATCGAACACAAATTTACGAGTGTCTGAGTGCGGTTACACATATTGATTATACAAAACCATTGTACTCTACAACGACCTAGGTGACACCTTATGCAAATATACTCAACACAAGTAGACCATGTATGACCCTTGCAAGTCGTTGGTGATTAATTCATAAAGCAGCATGTCAAAACTTCTAACACGATAAGTCCCCATTACACACTTTCACATAATCAACCTATCATGTCTTCTACAACATACACTTAACATGTAAACATGTTCCCATATGGGGTTTCACAACCAATAACTCATTAACACCTACAACATATCAACAAATCATTGTTTCTCATGTCTACGATTTCTGGACAGAATTTAACTTATGAAAATGAATTTTTATAAAATATCAAATCAAATCTTCAGGTCTTTAAATATTTACTGGAAGTTCCTATAGGTTTCCCATGCATGTCACTATTTTTATTTTATCACAAAAACCCTTTAAAATTTCATGAAAAATAATTTAGTTCAACCTCCTTCAGAAAAACGTGTTGTTGACAGCAGCTTAGTCAAAATTTCTTTACAAATCATAGGTTTATCCAAACGAGGGGAATATAGTTGGAAAAGATCCGTACTTCATATACGCATCTAGTGTCCAAAAATCGCGACCAACGGACTTGTAAAAATCAAGTTACAGCCCTTTAAAGTTGGCTGAGTTTTCACATATGAAAATCAGCTTATACCTCTAAACTCATAAAATAATGGAAAAATATCAAAACAAGTCAAAAACGCATGATCTTGGACTTTTTGAAAACCTAACATCATAAATATGGTTCTAGCATCAAGTAACAATCAAAAGAATAAAGTTACACACCTTATAACAGCCCTACAAACTATTAAAACGAATCTGTCAGAAACTGAAACTTGCACAACAAGTTATTCGTGAACCCTAATTATTCTCAATAATCCATAATCACATAGTAAACTCACATTATCACAATCAATCCATATTATAAGAATTAAATCCATATTTTTACATATTAAAACCCTAGTTATGATTTATCAATAACAATTCTCATCTAGATCACAATAACCATTCAAGAACTCATATACACATAGCCGATTTTATTCATGCATCATCTAGGGTTTTCTTTTTAAAACTTTTCAATACATTACTACTATCATAAAGCATGTAAAAATTATACCTTTCAATGTAATGATCCTTAAAGCTCAAAGATTACACCCAAATCAACTTGAACTAGTGAAGGAGATTGGTGAAAGATTGAGATTGAGAGGTGTCACACCCTCAAATTTCCACTGCGAGGTTTATGCCGCGAGGCGCGACATACCAGGATCCCATAGCCATAAGTCATATGAACGAACTCTAAATGCCCAAACCATTTAGTTCGTTTTCAAAAACCAAGTTTAGTTAAGCTGCGGAAGCGTAAACCAAATTTAAACCTTTTAAAACCATGCGCAAAACAACGCGCCCAAATTAAAACCATATGAAAGAAAACGTAAAAGCATACTATATAATTTAGGTGTATGTCCAAGACCCCAAATGCAGTGAAGTGTGCAGTGCTTTCTAATCGTGGCACCGGAAGCTAACTACCTGCAAAAGCGTGTATATCGTGGGTCAACAAACAATGTTGGTGAGTTCACAAAGTAAAGAAGGTGATTAAGTAAATGCGCTGGTTTCCAAAACCACGTATCCAAGTAAAAGCGTAAGTAATTAAGTTGGTTCCAAAAACCGTGTAACCACTAGTTCATCGCATGCCAAGGGTAACTAACCCATTCATGATAACTAACACCGATATAACGAACTGCTAATGTACGTGTTGTCACAAATGTGAGAAGTTTGCCCTGCATCATTGCCTATCAACAATGATAATCTGTTAAGTTATAGTTCACTCCCGCGCTCCCCCGAGCCGGTGTGAGGTTTGTCAGACCTAATAGCTCTATCAACTAATAACCCGTTTCCATAACCTGACAACTCATTCGGTATGTGAAGGACTTACAGTGATAGTGTTGGTTTAGTTCATCAAGGACAAAGTTTGCGAACTAGCAAAAACCGACCCACACAAGGAGTCAAAACCCGACCCACACAAGGAGTCAAAACCCGATCCACACAAGGAGTCATAGCACCCCAAACCTGGGATGTGAAAGTAGTCCCGAACCGAACTAGAAAAATTTAAGTACGTTGTCTCAAACCCGAGACGCATGCTTTTGATAAAAGAGTAGTGAAACTCACCTTAGAATGCAAGCAAGTAAATCCAAACTCCAAAGTAGGGTGTGCTACCGACTCCCTAGTATATGTGTCACTAAGTGAGTATATGTGTAATACCATTACACCATATAACCCGTTTGTTCAAGACGTTAAAATGTTTAAAATCGTGTAAGTGACACCTAGTGATTCTACATGCATAAGTAAATCCTACGGACCCGTTGGTGAATATGTTGGTTATCATTAGTTTTATACTTCATATTCATATCATATAAGTGCCTATTCAAGTACATGTCATATACATACCACATAGGACTCCAGTTAGTCACATAAACTCACAATACACAATCTGCGTTTTCAGGACAGATTATGCGCCATGAAAACTAATTTATTAAATATACTTATCCAGTGAGTTAGACTCCCAAAAGTTTACTAAATATTCTAGGTGGTCTACTGGAAAAATCCATATTTTTAGTTTGTGATAAAACCTTGTACGAAAATTATGAAAATTCACGGAACACAGCTACGTTTAGAAAATACACACAACAGATCAGTTTAGTAGAAAAATTCCCAAAAATCATGTATTCATCCAAACGGGATGAATCTACTTGGAAAAGCCGAGTTATTCCAATGTTAACCTACTTTCGAAATTTCATAACTTAATTCCTTGTAAACCTTGAGTTATAATTGTTTAAAAGTTAACTCAGCTTGTTAGTCCGAAAATCTGATATGACCTTTATTCAAAGAAAATTCCAAAAACTATTCAAACGACGTCCAAAGCAATCGATTTTACCCATTATGAAAAGCTAAGACCAGGTATATTACAACCATGCAAAGAAATCATCAAAACCAACATGTTTAAGTCACGTAACAGACCCTACAAGTCGACCCAAACATTATGTCCAGATTTTAATCATGCAACATTATCAATTTTATCAAACCCTAGTTGCATATTATCAATCAATAACACCTAATAATCATCATACAACATTAATAAGAGCCACATCTGATCAAAACCCTAATGATACATCATAAACATCATCATTCATAAACCCTAGAAGTCTAAAACATCAAGAACATGCATATTCATGCAACCTATCAATTACTAATCGCATAAGATTATGTTTAACTCATTCAATCTTTATAAACCTCAAGTTTTAATCTTTATGAAAACGTTTCAGACCTGGACAAACTTAGTTACAAGGTTTTATAACATATTAAGGAAGATTAAAACACAAAAGATTGAATGTTATACCGCAAGCTCTTCAAAACAATCAACCGAGTGCTCTCCAAGCTTCCCGATCGATGTTCTTGCGCCTTAGCAGGTGTTAGAGGTTGATATTTTCGTAAAAGGGCAGTAGGGGAGATTAGGTTTTGAGTTTAGGGGATACAAGAGGCTTAAGGTTGATTAAATAGTGTTTTAAGTCGGTTTGGTGGAATCTGTCACCCGCGCGCGGCCGCTCGGACGTAGTGAGCGGCCACTCACTCCTCTTTGGCCTGCATCGGGTGGTCTGCTTCGTTGTATAGCGTGTTTTCTTCGATGTTTTCGCTATTTTGGACCATAATAAGTGTATCCCCATGTTTTAAGACCCCAACCATCCTAATGATCCACCTTTAACAATTTTTATTAACGTATTCGGTTTAAGTTCACGTAATCACATACAGTTTGCACATAGTTTCACAGAGTATCATAGAAGCACATAATTGCAATCAATCTCAATCAATTAATTCACAATGATTTAACTTCATTGTTCACCAACGTCCGAGGTTCACTAATCATGTATACAGTCTGGTAATTCCCCGAATTACCACTTCATGCAGTTATTAACTTATAATTGTGCAACGTGTGTCCTATCTAGCTAACCCTAGTTAAGTAGAATGCAAGGAATGTAACTAGAGTTTAGTTAAAGTGAGAACCTGAAATTGCGGGGTATCATAAGAGGGGGTGGGGGCTTCTTGTTCACGGTGCAAAGGGGATGGGTAGGGTTAGGGTTATTTTTTTTTGTTCTATATTTATAATAGGAATTGGCTTGGGGCCCAAGTAATTGAGTTTTAGGGCTTTTTAGTTTGCTAACCGAACCCGTTAATCATGTTTTAGCCCAATACTGGACCCGATAATATTAACCACCCCAACCTACATAAAAACTATTGTTTTTATTATCTCAATACATATTAATCATAGAGTGCACATAATTTGCACAGTTCACGTATTGACTATTAGTCAAGCAGTAATTCACATAAACATGTAATTCATATAAACATGTTACTTCACCTTCATCGTATTTCAATTGTACACATTATCATGTATGCTAGACAAATCACCAACGTTCAGGATACAGACTCGTGTGTGTGTGTCAGAACAAGGATTTTCTTAATTATAACATATGTTAATATCCTCTAACATATGTTAGACCTCCTTAACTAACCCTAGTTAAGTGTTTAACCACATATGAACATGCAAGTTAACTAGAGTTCAGTAAAAGTATTAACCTGAAAATGCGGGGTGTCACATCATCCCCAAGTTGAAAAGAAGTTCGTCCCGAAATTCAGCAAGTAAACAGTAAAGCCAGCTAGAAAAATTTATGCTTGGTTCCCGAATGTCACATCATCCCCAAGTTGAAAGGAATTTCGCCTCGAAATTCACTTTGAAAGAGCTGCTTTATGTTTCGTGTTTGATCTATGTATAGTTTCAGGTTTAGTAAAGAGTTGTGGGTATTTGAGCCGCATTTGATCCCTGCGTTCCCACGTATATTCCGGTCCTAGACGGGAATTCCATCGCACCTTAACAATAGGTATGGTGCTTTGTCTGAGTTTCTTGACGCCCTGTTCAAGAATCTCCACTGGTTCTTCCACGAGCCGTAGCTTATCGTCCACCTGGATCTCCTCCAGTGGAACCACCAGTGTTGTATCAGTGAGACATTTCTTTAGATTGGATACGTGGAATACATTGTGTACTCCACTGAGTTCATTAGGCAGGTTTAACCTGTAAGCTACTGGACCAATCCTTTCAACAATCTCGAATGGTCCAACGTATCGTGGGTTCAACTTTCCCCGTTTTTCGAAGCGTATTACACCCTTCCAAGGTGACACCTTCAATAGTACCTTGTCCCCAACCTGGAACTCCAAAGGTTTCCTACGCTTGTCAGCGTAACTTTTCTGCCAATCATGAGCAGCAGCCATCCGGTTTCTAATCTGCACTATCTTCTCAGAAGTTTCGTGCACGAGTTCGGGACCTGTTAGCTGGTTATCCCCAACTTCATTCCAGCAGATGGGAGATCTACACTTGCGTCCATAAAGTGCCTCAAAAGGTGCACACTGAATTGAAGTGTGATAACTATTGTTATAAGAGAATTCAATAAAAGGCAAGTGCTTATCCCAACTGTTGCCAAAGTCCACTACGCATGCTCGTAATAGGTCTTCTAGTGTTTGTATGGTACGTTCACTTTGTCCATCCATCTATGGGTGATAGGCTGTGCTCATATCTAAGCGAGTCCCCAAAGAATCTTGGAGAGTAGTCCAAAAATGAGAAGTAAATCGCGCATCGCGATCAGATATGATAGAAGTAGGCACCCTGTGCCTAGAGACTACCTTCTTGATGTAGAGATTGGCGAGTTTCTCCAGCGAGTCGGTTTCCTTTATTGCCAGAAAATGTGCCGATTTGGTTAAACGATCTACGATAACCCAAATCATGTTATGGCCAGTTGGCGTTCTAGGGAGCTTTGTGATAAAGTCCATAGAAATTCCATCCTATTTCCACATAGGGATTTCTGGTTGTTGGAGTAAGCCTGAAGGTTTCTGATATTCAATCTTAACTGTTGCACAAGTTAAGCACTTACTAACATAAGTGGCTATCTTAGCTTTCATGTTTGGCCACCAGTAAAGAGTTTTGAGATCTTGGTACATCTTATCCGAACCAGGATGTACCGAATATCGAGAGGTGTGAGCTTCATCGAGCACCAGTTGTCTGAGATCCCCAAAACATGGTATCCAGACTCGATTCATGAAGTATTGAAGACCATCTATCCTCAGTTCCAGGTGCTTATCAGCACCATGTAAGGTTTCAAGCCCGATGTTTTCTTCTTTCAAAGCCTCGCCCTGGGCTTCACGTATCTTATCAGGAAGATTAGAATGTATGGTAAGTTGTAAAGCTCGCACCCGTTTGGGTTTCGTTTCCTTACGACTAAGGGCATCTGCTACTACATTAGCTTTCCCTGGATGATATTTGATGGCACAGTCATAGTCATTCAGAAGCTCGACCCATCGACGCGGTTTTATGTTCAGCTCCTTTTGATCAAATATGTGTTGGAGGCTCTTGTGATCAGTGAAGATCGTACACTTCGTCCCATAGAGATAATGCCTCCAGATCTTTAGAGCAAAAACCACTGCTCCTAGTTCCAAGTCATGGGTGGTGTAATTCTTCTCATGAACCCTCAATTGACGTGAAGCATACGCGATCACCTTATCACGCTGCATCAGCACATACCCTAAACCTTGGATAGACGCATCACAGTACACCACAAAGTCCTCTGTACCCTCAGGTAGTGATAGTATAGGTGCACTGCAAAGCTTTGCCTTTAACAATTGAAAAACAGATTCTTGGGCATCTCCCCACTTGTAAGAAATACCCTTTTGCGTTAAAGCAGTCAGGGGTTGAGCGATCTTAGAGAATCCCAAATGAATCTGCGATAGTATCCCGCAAGACCAAGAAACTGGCACACCTCTGTAGGAGTCTTAGGAGCCTCCCACTTTCTAATAGCATCAATCTTGGTGGGATCGACATGTATTCCTGCCTCGTTAACCACTTGCCCTAAAAATTGGACCTCTCGAATCCAGAAGTCACATTTAGAGAATTTCGCATACAACTGCTCATTTCTCAAGAGTTCCAAGATCAGCTGCAGGTGTTGCTCATGCTCTTCCCTGCTCTGGGAATAGATTAACATGTCATCTATGAACACTATGACGAATTTGTCCAAATAAGGCTTACGCACGCGATTCATAAGATCCATGAACACAGCTGGTGCATTGGTCAGCCCGAATGGCATTACCAAAAACTCATAATGTCCATAACGAGTTCGAAAGGCTGTCTTCGCCACATCCTCCTCTCGGACTCTCAGCTGATGATACCCTAGCCTCAAGTCAATCTTAGAAAAGAAACTCGACCCTTGAAGCTGGTCGATCAAGTCATCAATACGAGGAAAAGGGTAGCGGTTTTTAACCGTCACCTTATTCAACTCCCGATAATCAATACACATGCGGAAACTCCCATCCTTCTTCTTAACAAACAGGATTGGGGCTCCCCAAGGTGAAGAACTAGGCATAATGAAACCCCTGTCCAATAGCTCTTGGAGTTGGGTAGATAGTTCTTGAAGTTTGCCTGGTGCTAAGCGATATGGTGTGCGTGCAACTGGGGCCGTTCCAGGTGCAAGATCAATTTGAAACTCCACTTGACGAACAGGTGGGAGTCCAGGTAGTTCCTCTGGGAATACATCTGGGAAGTCTCGGACTACTGGGATGTCCTCAATCTTTGTTTCAGCTTCAGCTCGAGTATCAGAAATGTTAGCCCATATGGCTGGATAGCCCTTTCAAATACACTTCTAGGCTTTCAAGAAGGAGATGATGCCCACCATGGCATCACTATGATCACCCTGAATAGATAATAGTTCTCCAATAAGGAGAGGGATACGGACAATCTTCTTCTGACAGGGAATTTCAGCGCGTTTCTTGGACAACCAGTCCATGCCCACCATGAGATCAAAGAATCCCAGGGTGATACGCAGAAGATCGATGGCAAATAATCGCCCATCTAGCTCGAGCTTACAATCACGATGGATGTGGGTTACCTCAACGGGTCTCCCATCAGATAATTCTATAGAATGTGAGGTATCAAGAAGAGTAGGAACCATCCCTAGAGGTTTTCTAAGTTTTAACAAAACTATAGTCTACACCAGTATCATATAAAATAGAAGCGAGAATGCCGTTTAAGGAGCACGTGCCCGTCATGACATTGTTATCGGTCCTAGCTTCCCCAGGGCCGATCACAAATGCTCTTCCACGAGCCCCATTGTTGTTGTTGTTGTAGAACTTATATCTCACACCATCCAACGTTCTCTTGCTATCACCAACGGCAGAAGATCAAGCACTATACTTTGAAAAGTACCATGCTCGACAGCCTTGTTGGTGAGGTTGCGAGTCAAGTTAAAGATTTGTTAGATTCTGGATAGGTGAGCTGTAGTAGCCATGCCACGAACTCGTGGGACCAACCCCTTTGGTATGAAGCTCGATCCGCTTGTAAGGTAGGTTAAATAGATTTGAGCATATAGTAGCTATCTCTTGTAGCTTGGTAGTGTAGGCGTCGATCTTAGACCCAACCGTCTTTAGATAACAACTTTCTAAATTTCGTCACGGGGGGTTACATTCTCCACCCAAGTATCTGTAACTCATCGAGTGTGCATGTAGCATACATTACCCCATCCTGCCTGTGGCAAATGCACATGGCAAGAACCTATATTATCGAAGTAATCAAACAGTCTCCTTAGTCCCGTTGGAGTTATTGAGGCTTACAACCCATAAAAGCCTTGAGAATACGCTAACGAGTTATTGTTGCAGCATCTGCATTCGAGGAATAAGGAAGTTCAATTGCTGAAGTCAAGGGAAAAGAATGTTTTAGCATAATAGGTCTTTACCAACTTGGAAAGATGTGAGAGCTTCAACCACCCTATTGTTGATCATAAGAATTCGCTCTTATCTAAGTTCACAAAAGAAAAGAGAAGAAAGAAAAAACAAGCAAGGAAAAGGTAGGAGCCAATCGCCGCCACGCTCTGTCGAGATAGTAGAGCCTTCATCCTCACTTTCCATGTGTTCGTCCTGCCCAGGTTTTCCTTCCATCCCTTCTTCCTTCTTTGCGGGTATCAGTGTTATATGGATCTCTTTGCGTATAGTCTCCAACTCCGGTCCTGTGTATGTCAGTTCAGTGGTCAGTTGCACCACGTATCCCTCCAATTGTGGCTGCCAGTCACTGGTAGGTTTCGTCTTCCCTTGAGATGTTGCACTATGTCGCAGACTTTACATAACTCCCCAAGAGTGTGTGTAACAAGCCCCGATCTAATGTGTTCCCATGAATCTACCATATACTTATGAGAAACAAGGATATGCATGCCATACATGTTGATGCGTTTTGCGACTAAGGATTGGATATACAATAATTAACATATGTTAGTGGTTGGCCGAAGGTATATAAGAATGGGCGAATGAAGAAAAGAATGGGCGAAGGTGAATCTGAAGTGGGCGAAGGAAGAATGGACAAGGACTGAAGACACATTCGACCACTTGTAGTGGGCGAATGTGGAAAACACTCACATTAGACCAGTCAAAACGGGCGAATGTGCAGTGCCTATATATAGTTTTTGAGTTTTTGATAATGTAAGAGAGTTGTCATTTGTGTCCAGGTTCAGATCAGGTTCAGAGGTGTTTTTGAGAGATTATCAGTGTGTTCTAGATTAACATAAACTCATTGTAAATGCTTTTTGAATGAAAGTTAATCTATGAAAATGATATTGAAAATGATCTTGATTGTGTCGTGATTTGTGTTTTATCAATTTGTTCAGAACTAGGGTTTCCGCACCTGGTTTTGTGACTTGTATGATCGTATAATCCTGTTTTAACTAAAATCCAACGCTCACAAAGTGGTATCAGAGCCTAGAGGATCATACAACAACAAATTTTGATAAAATCAGAGCTGATTTGGACATGTTTTTGACATAAAATCATCTGTTTTTACATAAACATTGTTTCTAAGTGTTTTTGATCGATTTAAAGGTGAATTTGTGGTCGAATTCAAGTTTTCCAAGACTTAAAGTTGTTCCAAATCAATTCCGAAACATAACCTGATTGAGATCATTCAAATCCATGAACTTTTGAAAATCTAAGATCAGAATAACCGTTTTTCAAACAAATAACCGTTTTTCAAAAATGAGATCTGCTACTTTTGGGCGAACCTGGAACCTGGACTGAGTGTTGTGGTCGAACGTGATAAAAAGTGGTCGAACCTGAGTTTTAAGTGGGCGAACCTGAAAATTTGTGTTGAATTTTTCACATTCGGGTAGAAAATTCCACCTTCGACCGTTCTGTTTTGGGCGAAAGTGGAATAGTGTTTAGTCTTTGTTTACATTCTGGTCAAATTCACGTTCGGGTGTTCCTGTTTGGACGAAAGAAGAACCAGAAGGGACGAAAGTGAGAAATAGTGGACGAACGTAGGATTGTTTGGACGAACCTACTGAATTTCGGGCGAACCTAAGTTTTTTTGCTGAAAAATTTTTCTAAGTGTTGAGATTTTCAGATTGTGATCATGTGGCGTTTTCAAACTACTCAGGGATCAGCGACAACACAACCACAACAGCAGACGATGGACCCATGGACAGTGGCAGCGCAGAAGACGAACACACAGTCTTCACAACCACTTAATTACATGACAACGACAAACACGATGCCTCAAAGTGTAGCACATCCGGCACTACAATCAGATTACTGGGGAGTAGCTGCAGCGGCGGTAAATACTCAAACCACTAATGCTATTTCTACTTTGATTAAGGATTTGTCTACAGGTAGTGGAACTCGGCCACCGAAGCTCATGGATATGCAAGAGTATAATCAGTGGCATACCATGTTCAAGATCCATCTGGAAGGCATGGGAGTTGAAGGAGCTGAGGCATGGAGCATGATCGTTAAAGGATACACAGCACCGATTCTGGAGAATACAGGTGAGTTGATTCCTCTGGAGAGCTTGACTGAGGACGAAAAGAAGAAATATGTGGTGGAGAAGAAGGCGTTCTCTCAACTGACACAGGCAATCACAAGTGATCTGTTGCATCAGTTTGGGACATGTACTACGTCAAAACAGCTATGGGATAAGCTGAAGAGGAAGCATGATGGTAACGAGAAGACCAGGAGTCTGAGAATGGAGGAATTAGTCAAAGAGTTTGAGAATTTTTCTTTCATTAATAATGAAACTTTAAAAGAACTAACTCCGAGATATATGCATTTGTTGTCTGAATTGTCTAGTTATGGTGTACAGATTCCAATGACTAAGCAGGTGGATAAGTTTGCAGATGCTTTGCCACCACAATGGGATCAGCATGTGGAGGTACTCAGAGAGAAGGATGCTTATCAATTCTGGACCATTTCAGAGTTTATTGAAAAGCTGGAGAACAAAGAGTTGGAGGATAGGAGGAAAGCTAGAAGGTCACAGATTCCTCAGAATCCCAGTTTGTATTTTGGAGGCACCTCAGTTCCAACTGGAAACTCGAGCTCTGGAAGCGTTGCACCACATGTTGCATGTATTTCCAATGTCATGGATTCATCAAAACCAACCACCAACTACACACCACCACAATACAATTCCTACTCACAACCATCATACACACCACCACAATATACTTCCTACATTTCACCAATCTCTCCAATGCAACAAGCAAGTTTTTACACCGCTAACCAATCACAACAACCAGTAAACCAAGTTACTCAACATAAACAACAACCTGTGGTTTTGGATACATCTAACTTGGGAAATGTGACTGTGGAGGTTGCTCAGCAACACATAGCATTAGTCTCAGCAATGGTTTCATCCTACAATGGTTTGGTTGCTAGTCAGATTGGGAACAACAACTTAACCAACGAAGACTACGCACAAATAGACAAGGAAGAGATGGAACTCATTGACATTCAATGGGCTTTTGCGAGTATAATGAGAAGAGCAACAGAGTTCATTGAGAAAACAGGAAGGACTGATCTGGCAACTTCTCCCAACACAACCTATGGATTCAACAAGGAGAAGGTTACGTGTTTTAATTGTGGAGAAAAAGGACACTTCAAAAGGGAATGCACCCAGCCACCTAAACAAGGTAATCGAAACCCTTTCAATGCAAATTACCAGAACCGTCAACAAGACCAAGTTTCCTACCAAAATAACAACAACTACCAAAACCGAAACTTTAACAACCAAAACAGACAACCAAACACTCAAAACCAGATTCAAAACCAATCTCCTAATCACCCAAACCGAACAGTTGTACCTATCACTACACCTACTGAGACTCAACAGAATGCGAGTCAGAACCAAGCTTTGGTGACTCAACAGGATGAGAGGTTTGACTGGTCGGGTATGCAAATAGGAGTTGAAGAAGTGACTACTGGTGGGAATGTGGCATGTGTTGCTTATCAGGTTGATATGGAAGAGTCGGTGGCAGTTGATGAGAATAAAGAAACAAAGGAGAGTGAAAGTGATGATTCTGAGACTGAGATGGAAGTGGAGAGTGAACCTGTTGAGGTTAAAGCTGAGGAAAAGAGTTCTGGAATGGTGATTGATTCAGTTTCTGATGTTCCCGAAGAGTGTAGATCAGTTTATTCAGATTCTGAGAGTGAATCAGACACAGAGGGAAGTGTTGATTCTTTGGATGATGATATTGACCAGTTGCTGGCAGAAGCTGACTTTTTGATGACGAGGAAGTCGTGCATAGCTAATGATGCTTTCACCAAGATCGACTATTCCAAGTTTTTCACTGGAAAGGAAGCTCATTTTGCGTTGATGGCCATGACCGAACCGCCAAAACCTGTAAGTTCTGAATCTAGCACTGATGTTATGAGTGATAAATACTGTGGAACTTGTGATAGATTGACTGAGGAGAATAAACAACTCCGAATTTCACGTGATAGTGCTATTCAAAATTGTCAATCTACTCGCAAAGAGTTGAATGCTTTTAACAAAGTATTAGATGGCTATAAAAAGGACATTTCCGACTTGAAAAATACTTTGTCATTGAAACAATTGGCCATAAACAACTATATCAATGAAATTGAAAACACCAAGTTGGAAATGGCTGCCATAAAATGCTTTGCTGAAAAGGTTAACAAGAAGTTGGAAAGTTATAAGAATGTTGCTTATGTGGTAGATCATATCATTGATGATAACACCACCAATTACAAGTCTGTACCATCTCCGGTTCTTTTTGAAAACCATAACTATCACCAAGTTATACCGGAGAGTTCGGTAAAATCAGACTCATCGTCAGAAATGGAATCTAATACTTCGAGTATTGGTGATCCATATTCTGATGTGAGACCGATTTTGGGCTTGAACAATGAGGGTGTTTATGCTGAGAGTGATAGTTCAGACTCAGAAAATGATGATACTGGTAGTGATCAATCTGTTAATGAATGTGAAATTCCAAAAGAAAATCACATCATTACTACTGAACCAGTGTCACCATCTGATCATGTTCATCCGATGGCAAATGCTAATCGTGATAAAAAGTCTGAAAAGATTGATGTTAAGAAAAATAATGATGTTAAGAATGTGGTTAAATTGAATGAGCTGAAGGAACCAAGTGACAAACCTGTAAAGGTATTTTATCGGATGGAAGGATCCGATAAGATCATTGCTGATGAGGAATTTCCGATCAAAAACGTTAACTATTCTAAACTTGATAAAATCTGGCAAGAAAGCACAATATGGTTTCCAAAACATGAGAGAACCAATGAAATTCCACCAGAAATCTTAAAGAAATTGTTTTCAGAAATTCCTCAAGAACCAAAGGTCCATGTCACTGAGTTCATTCGACCAGATGATAAAGCAAATGGTTTTCATGAGCCTTCTTACTCGAAAGGACCACTTCCTGAGAGTTTAAGAAATCAACAGTATAATGATCAATTTCCTGTCAGATCATTTGCTTCACCAAATGCTCATTATGTGTTTGAGGAATATAGAAAATGCTTTAAATGTGGAGAACGCGGGCATTTACTTGCTCAGTGTCCATATGTAAGGCACAAGAGACATGAAGTTGAGGTTAGGAATTCCATGAAAAAGCCGATTGATCATTATGTTCCACCACATAGACGGGCTGTTCCTCAACAACAACAATTTTATAATCAAAACAATTTTCAAATGAGGAACAACCGTCCATTTCATTATGATCAAAGGAATCGGATTGCAATGGAACAATCTTGGAGAAAACCTGTGGTGAACACAACAGCTGATAGACAAAAGGTTCCACAAAAACCAATTGTCAAGTCAAATGTTGGACCTAAGTCTGTTAATTCAGATAAGGTTGCTAAGAAAGTTACTTTTAGTAACAATGTTCAGAAACCAATTGAGAAACCAAAATCTCAAATTCGTATTCTCAAAAGGTCTGAACAATCTTGGACACCTAATGGTACTTCAGGAGCTTCTACTTCGAAGGTGAGTGAGAAAAATGAAACTGTTTTGAAAAATCAGAAAACGATTGATTCAAAACAGAAAGTTGTTGAAAAAGTCAATGAGAATGATTCTTTGAAATCCAATGTTCAAAGGCCCAAGACTCAGGCTTGGGTCCCCGAAAGAACTAAATGTTTAATTTTTGTGTGCAGGGAGTTTCAGCTGGCCCTATTAGCAGTCTCTGGATTGTTGATAGTGGAGCTTCAGGCCACATGACGGGGGATTTGGCGTTGCTGTTTGATGTGAAGAATATTAATGGAGGATATGTTGCGTTCGCGGGTAATAAAGGAGGATATATTACGATGGAAGGAAGCGTGAGTAATGGGATTGTGACTTTCGAGCGGATTTCTTATGTCAAGCAGATAGACTATAATCTGTTGAGCGTCAGTCAAATATGCGATAAACAATTTTCTGTGCATTTTGATGACAAATCTTGCTATATTCTCAAACCGGGCTTCAAAATTCCAAAGGAGTGGGTTATGTTGATGGCACCTCGAGTCAACAATCTTTATATTCTTGATATGTCCAAGGCAATGACACCACAGGGACAGATAACATGCTTTCTATCCAAGGCGACCGAAAAAGAATCGATAATGTGGCACCGCAGAATGGGGCACATTCATCTGAGGAAAATGAATCAGTTAGTGAGAAATGGACTTGTCGATGGAGTAAACGTGAAACATTTCCATCTGAACGACAAGTGTGTAAGCTGCATGAAAGGAAAACAACACAGACAGTCCCATAAAGTGAAGAAAGTTAATTCTGTTGAGATGCCGCTTGAGCGATTGCACATGGACCTTTTTGGACCGGTCAAACGCAAAAGTCATCTTGGAGAGCTTTATTGTTTAGTTGTCACTGATGACTATTCAAGATTTTCGTGGGTGATGTGTTTGAAGAACAAAAGCGACACCTTTACCAACTTACAAGTTCTGTTCACTCGACTGGAAAATATCTACAATTTGAAGATAAAAAGAATCAGGAGTGACAACGGGACGGAGTTTAAAAATGCAAAGATGGATGAACTTTGTGAAAGCAAAGGGATTCATCATGAATATTCAGCTCCGTATACCCCGCAACAGAACGGTGTTGCTGAAAGAAAGAATAGGACTCTAATTGAGGCGGCTCGAACAATGCTCGCTGACTCAAATCTTCCGGTAATGTTCTGGAATGAGGCGATTTATGCAGCAAATTATACATTAAATCGGGTTATAACAGTGAAGAAGTTTGGAAAAACATCTTATGAGCTGTTACACCGACGAAAGCCCAATTTAGAGTATCTAGAACCATTTGGGGCGCCATGTACGATGTTAAATCCAAGCGAGAAGTTTAGTCCTAAAGCTGAAGAGGGATATTTTGTTGGATATGCAACCCCGCTCAAACGGGTATTCAACAAGAGAACTCGTCAAGTGGAGGATTGGGCAAACGTGGAAGTTCAACGATACACACAAAATTTGCAAGGCACGGGCCCTGATTGGATGTTTGATTACAAAGATTTCTTTGAATCATTCAACCTAGATAGCCTGGTTGAAGAAGCTGTTATCAGATTACTTTACGAGTGTGAAAACGCGGCAACTTCACCGTTGATGCGTCCAATCACCGTAAACCCCCCACCAGCTTCTAATGATACCAGTGCTCCTACACAAGAAGAAGAGATGTTTCAAGAAGCTTCAACTTCATTAGACACTTCAGAATCTGAAGATGAACAATTTGAAGAAGCCGTTCTTGAAAATGCAGAAGACTTAGAAGAGCAAACTGTGAACCCAACTCCAAATCCAGATGTTGCTTCATCATCTAACACGGGTAATGATCAGGATGCTGTAGAGAACTTGACTGCTCAGACGGGAGTGATTGTACCTGTTAATCCGGAATCTCGGATTCATCGTATTCATCCGCTGGAGCAAGTTATCGGTGATCCTGGTAGTGGAGTGATGACCAGAGGGCAGCTAAAAAGCGTTAATTCGCCAGAGAGTTTTGGTGCTTTAGCATTGTATGCCAAAATTCAGAAATCTGGTAGTCAAAATGATTGGTCGTTTGCATGTTATGTGTCACAGGTAGAGCCAAGGACATACAAAGACGCTTTGCAAGAAGATGCCTGGGTTGAGGCAATGCAGGAGGAGTTATTGCAATTCCAGAAATTGGGAGTCTGGACGCTCACAGATTTGCCGTCAGGAAGAAAGAAAATAGGCACTAAGTGGGTTTTTAAGTGCAAAAAGGATGATCGTGGAGTTATTGTACGCAACAAAGCCAGATTGGTTGTGCAGGGTTTCCATCAAATCGAAGGAATTGATTACAACGAAATCTATGCACCAGTAGCACGAATGGAAGCTATTCGGATGTTCCTTGCGTTTGCTTCGTACAAGAAATTCAAAGTTTATCAAATGGATGTCAAGAGCGCATTTTTGTACGGTAAAGTCAAGGAGGAGGTTTATGTCGGGCAGCCACCAGGCTTTGAGGACCCAATCCACCGGGACAAGGTCTACGTGCTGAACAAAGCTTTATATGGTTTGCACCAGGCTCCAAGACAGTGGTACGAGGAGCTAAGTACATACCTCATCTCCAAAGGATTCAAGCGCGGCCTCGTCGATTGCACCCTCTTTACGAAGAAGACGGGAGATGACTTGCTTCTAGTACAGATTTACGTTGATGATATTATATTTGGTTCAACTAACGAACTTTTGTGCAGGGAATTTGAAACTGTTATGCAGGAGAAGTTCGAAATGAGCGCTATGGGGGAAATGCAGTTTTTCCTCGGCTTACAGGTGGATCAAAGACCCGACGGGATCTTTATTCACCAGACGAAATATGTAGCCGACATCTTGAGCCGATTCCAAATGGAGGACTCTAAGCCGATGGATACCCCGATTCAACCCAATCACGGGATTGGAGTGGATGCTAAGGGGGAGCTGACAGATCCATTTACATACAGAGCAATCATCGGATCTCTGATGTATTTGACAGCGTCTCGACCAGATATTATGTATGCAACGTGTCTCTGTGCTCGCTACCAATCGAAGCCGAAACAAAGTCATCTGACGGCGGTCAAGCGTATCCTTCGATATCTGAAGGGTTGTCCATCAAAAGGACTTTGGTACCCTAATGATGATGATTTTGATTTTATTGCTTTTAGTGATGCAGATTGGGGCGGCTGTGACAAAGACAGCAAATCAACAACAGCCGGTTGCCAGTTTTTAGGGAGCAGGTTAATTACCTGGCAATGCAAGAAACAGACTTCAGTCGCACTGTCTACATGTGAAGCCGAGTACATTTCAGCCTCGAGTTGCTGTTCGCAAGTGCTTTGGATCCAACAACAGATGGTCGATTACGGTTTGCAGTTTCTTAAAACCCCTATACACTGTGACAACGAAGCCGCAATTGCATTAACTAAAAATACTGAAAATCATTCTAAAGCTAAACATATCCGGATTAAATATCATTTTATCCGTGATTGTTACGCTAAGGAATTGATTGATATGGTCAAAATCCATACTGACTACCAACGTGCAGATTTGTTTACAAAAGCTTTTGACAGATCCCGCTTTGAATATCTTTTGAAAGTAAACAATATAAAGGAAAAACTGGACTAATCGGCTCCTCGGTTTATCATTTTTCATTTTTAGTTTTAGTTTTAAATCTTTGCTAATTGGGAATTTCTCTTTGCTAATTGGGAATTTCTCTTTACTATCATAATCCTCAAAGAAGTTGATGCTTTCGAGGGGGTTGTTTAATTCTCAAAGAAGTTGATGCTTTCAAGTGGATTGTTTCTTTCAAAAAATTTTTTGTTTTGTTTTTCAGAAAAATTAAAAACCCAAAAATATGTTCTTTATTTTAGGGGGAGTCATTTTATCAGAAAAACCAAAAACATTGAAAAATTTTCAAAATACCTAAAAATTAGAAATACCCAAAATGATTTCCTGGATAAAAAGAGGAAATGATAGTACATCAGTGGGGATCTGACACAGGCTAAAGAATTGTATAGTTTAATGAGATGTATGTTGATTACGTGTGATATGCTGATAGGCTTCGTAGACTAAATATTGCGTGCATTAGTGATACAAATATAACAAACTACGCGTTTGTGGCTGAACACCTCATGGGCATATGGTCTTAGTACCGTAATTTCGTTTGACAGGGTGTTTGTACAAAACTCGGAGGTTTAGGGTCGTTATGTTATTAGTTGTCTGGGGATAGCCTTTCTGATCTTCTGCTGTAAGTCATTACGGACCTAGATCAGACAGGATGTCTTTATAAAAGAGCTTTATGCCAAAACCTAAAGTTACCGAATTGAGGAACTTTCCATGTTATATGATGATCAAAGATTATCTATAATATCGTATTGATCATTGATGCAAATCATGATTAATATCAGTCCTCAACCTGGTATGGTGCATATGTTACTTTGCTGCATTAATTTGCTGACCTGTATACCTCTATGCATTATATCTTGTACAATTACAGACGACGAAAGCATAATCACGCTTTACAATGAGTCTTTGTGCAAATTACTTCTTGATACGGGAGTATGTCGTGTGTGTGGGAACCACAATGTGTTAGTCTAATACATCTAATTCGTATCATTTTAAAGCATTGCGTAATTGTCTGCATGTGAGCTTATGTGGACAACAATATCAGCAATTGCCGTATCACATATTGTTTCTAATGATAATATTAAAACAGATCAACGCTGTGTTCAGATTTCTCAGAAAACTGATATGATCCTCTTACCGGAAATCACAAAATGTTTACTGCTTTCATTTACTTTGATGCATTTTACTTTGTCGCATTTTACTTTTATTGTCAAAAAGATACAAAATCCAAAAAGATTTTAGGTGTGTTTTGATCAAAATTTCAGAAAATCCAAAAGATTTGCATTTCTGCTTTATTTTTGATATCCGGGGATGCTTGATGGTTAATTTCTGAGATTTGATAACACCATCTGGACTTTGTAACATTCAAAAAGTGAAAATTTGAGTTTTGGAAGTCTAACGAATTGAAAAATGTTGAACGGGATTCGAATTCGTGATTTGGCAAAATTTTCAGATTTTTCCATTTCACATTCGCCCCTTAAATGGGTCGAATGTGGAAAAATCATCACACTCGACCGTTTTGTTTCTGGGCGAAGGTGGACATTTTCACTTCCGGGTGTATTTTCCACTTCCGGGTACAAGTTTCACCTTCGGGTCTTTAAATAGGGGCGAAGGTGGAATGTTTCTACATTCGTGTCATTAACTTGGGGCGAATGTGGATTTAACCCACATTCGTCCAATACAAACGGGCGAACGTGGACCCCTATAAATAAGCTTTTCACCTTCGAGTTCTCATTCTGAAATTTAAAAAAAAAAACATTCATCATATACCAGACCTTGTTGCTCGTGTTTTCTACGATTCACTGATTCGTTCCCTGATCATTACTCATCATTTTAAGACTTTAATTGCAGGTAATGGACTTCATATCAGATCAAAATTGATCGTTTTATGAACACGACCTAGGGTTTCAAGTTTTGGGGTTATATGATGATTATTGATGTTTGTTTTTGATAGCCGATCAGTTCTCATAGGTTTTAGGGGGAGAATGTGGAAGGAATTAGGATAATAACATATATAGATGATAGTTTTGATCGATTGTACACAGATGAACCCTAATTCCACTTTAAAACCTATGTAAACTGATTAATTGATAAAATTGGTAATGAATGGGTGTTAGTCGGATTTATTAGCATACATTAGGATCAAAATCATAGGTTAAAATCAACAATGGTAAAAATTTAAATTTTGGGGGAAAACAGTTTTCACCTTCGGTTCAAAAACCGGCGAAGGTGAAACTGATTGGGCGAATGAACATAAAAACGGACGAATGTGATTTTTAATCAAAACTTTTTCATATTCGACCATATAATTTCACATTCGACCAATTATTCTCACATTCGGCCATTTCTAAATGGGCGAACGTGCAGATTAGTTTTTGACCAGAATTTTATATTTTTGTCGTTTTTGTATTTTGACGTGTTTTATTGATTTTCATTTGCAGATGGCTGAACAACCCGAGAACATTGAAACACCAGAAGTGAATGTTGAAACTCCAGCTGAGATTACACCAGTACCAGTAGCTGAAACATCTGTTCCGAGCAGTTGGCCTTTTGAACGATCGCACAACTGTTGCGCTTATCTAGGAGACGTTGAGAAGAACACGGAGTTTACAGGGATTATAGAGTTTCTGAAGAGGAGCAGGATTGTTCATGCTTTAGCCACACCAGCCATCATATACAAAGACATAATCGAAGATTTTTATCAGAATGCGAAGTATGATTACTGGGAGAATCAGACGATCATCAAGAGCAAGATTCAGGAGATGGATATGTTCTTGACTGAAGCTGATATTCGGGAAGCTTTACAGATTAAGTTTGAAGATAGTGAGGATCCCAGGGAATTGTCATGGACAGAACAGAAGGCGTGCTTCTTAAGAATGAAATACAAAGGTCCAATCACTGACGGATCTATGTATAAGGGGAAGCTGGGAGTGCAGTACAAGTATTTTGCACATGTTCTTATTCATGTCTTTGGTTGTGTAAGTGGTGGTTATGATGTGATGAGAAGGAGTTTGAGTTCATTAATGGTTGCGTTGACACTCAACAAACCATTTAATGTTTCTGGGATGATTCTTGATCATATGCTGGAGATGCTGAAGGGAATGAAGAATAAGAAGTTTATGTTGTATCCTAGGTTTCTAATGATGATCTTTGACTATAAGTATCCAATGCTGAAAAAGGATCCGACTATGATCCTAGGTCAAGATCACATGAATATTAGAACCTTGATGAGGATGAAAGGTTACAAAGGTGTGCCTGACAGTGAGAAGCCACCTAACAGGAGGTTATTTGGTGCTTTGGCTCGTCCGGATTACATTGATCCTGGCAAAAACAAAGCAAGACATGATGATAGTGACTCAGACAATGATGATCCCTTAGTGTATGTTGATTCAAGCACTAAGCGGAAAAGACAAGTAGTCAATCCTGGAGCCAAAGGGAAGGGCAAGGGAAAGGCTGTGGATCAGGGAAGCACTAAGCAACAAGTGGATAGAAAGAAATCGACGGCGAAGAAAGGATCGGGTTTGGTGGATGAAGAGTCTGTAGATTCAGAAGAGACTGAGGTTGATGAGCAGTGGGATTCTGATGATGAGAATGTGAGGACCACCAAACGTAAGGCCACTATGGTTGGTGAGTCTGAATCCTTGAATCAGTCGATAGAAGAATCTGAGAGAAGAAAGAAATCGGTTGAAGATGAGGGCCTAGGTGTTGACCTGGCTGAATTGAGTGTTGGAGATACTGTAGTTGTGAATTTGCCCAGAAAGACAAAGAAGCAAAAGACTATGGCCAAGAAATCAAGTGTAAAAGAACTGAGAGAGAAAGAGTTAGCTCAGTTGTTGAAGGGAAAGAGATTACCTGATGCTGGTACACCATCTAAGCTATCTTCACCAGTTGCCAAGAAGCAGAAGAAAGTGAAAGAGGCAGAGACTTTACCAATCGATCAATTCAATATCGATATGGATAAAGTGCTCGATATGTTTAAAAAGCCTCAGAAGGAGAAAGTAGTTGAAGTTGAGCCATCCAAGTCAAAGTCGAAGAAAATAACTGTGGATGATGATGTTATGAAGCAAGTAAATAAGAAGATGGAGGATATGATGAAGATGTTGGTTGCTCAACAAGCTGAGATTGTTAAGTTCAAGCAGAATGAGGAGAAAATGTTTCAGATCGTGGTTGCGTCAAAATCTAATCAGGATGAGATAAATGATAAGATTCAGATGTTGGAAGCTAAGAATGAGAAGCTTGAAAGAAGATGTGAAAGAAACAAGAGCAAAATCAAATTGATTAAGGCTGACAACAAAGAACTAAAGAAGGAAAACAAATGCCTTAGTAATTTGATTGACGAGCTTTATAACAGGGCACCCCAGTTGAAAGAGGGTGAAGAAGATGAAGAAGAGGAAGAAGAGCAGGTGGATTTTGAACAATCAGATTCTGATAAAAAAGAAGAAGATGATGATGAGGATAATGATGGATCGGATAAAAGCGATGATGATAATGATGATGATGATGACAATAATGATGATGATGACGGTGCTGAAGGTACGGGGAAAAAGCAAGGTGATGAGTTTAGCAGTGGAAGTGATCATGATGGAGGAGATGATACTTCTAGATTTAGTTATGAGAAGAGAACACCACAGAAGAAGAAAGATACTGGAGAATCGAGTTCCAAGAAGAAAGGTGGGAATGTTGATTCGGATGAAAGTATTTTCTGGAACGAGAAGGTGAGATCTCTGTCTGAGGATGCTAAACAGTTATATAAGAATATGTTGGAAAAGAGAGAGTGGACCATTGAGTTCACAGGATGCTTCGCTGAAATATTCCAGACTGATGATTTAAGATATGAGTTGGAATATGAAGATCCAGATCTTGAAGAAGGGGAATTACCTGCATCTGTGGCGAAAGAAATACTAGATGGTCTCGCACAGAGGGTAGGGAAAACGTTTGAGGAGTTTATGATGGATGAATCGATTCCTGATATTCCTGAAAAGGATATGGGAAGTCATTCAGATGATGTGCATACTCCAGAGAACAATGAAGTTGAAGTAGAAGATATTACTCATGAAGAGTTTCCCCAGTATTTCAGACAAGAAGATGAGAATGAAGTATTTTCTGACTTCACTGAGATACCAAATAAGTCAGCGAAACAGAAAGCAAAGAAAAGAAGTGAAGAGTTTGTTGAGAAGATATTTGGTACTGAAAAGAAAGATTCTTCTAACCAGTCTGATGAGTTGAAGAATTATATGAAGAAATTGAAGGAAATGGATGAAACCGACCAAAGCCTGAAGCTCAAGGTAACTTTTATCGTTTTCATAATGCCAAGTTCAAAGGCAGAGCTCTCGGGTGGACTTACTTAGGCAGACTGAAATGTATTGCTGCGAAATGGGAAACCGGAATTCTGTACTTCAACAGATTCTGTGACTTGCTTACTCTACCGTACTGGGCGGTTAGAGACTTATGCAGATTTCCAATGTCAGGTGCCGAAGTAAATGGATCACATGTCGGTTGGTGCGCAGACAAATTGGTTTGGGAAAGTCGTACGAGATGGAACAGGTTCATGCCTCAATATCCTAGAAGAAAAGAGCATAGGGATATTGATCCACAAACCAATATGAAGCGTGTTACTTTGATCTACAAAGCACCTAATGTGATGAGGAAGATACCGTTGATGCCAATGCCACAGCATTTTAGTGCTGATTTCATCTTTTGGTATTATGATTGGAGAAAGGCAGAAGCGGTGATCGTGTTGAGAGATGGAAAGGATAAATACAAGCATGTTCATGTATTTGATCCTATGTGGTTGATTAATTGCACATTCGAAGACATCATCATGTTGTTCTACAATCCGATCTACTATGAACCCAATGACTTTGCTCAAGCGAGAAAGTATACGCAAGTTGTTGGAGTTTGTTTTGCGTATGATATAAATGCAGGAAGCAACTTAGAGGGTAAACTTGGCAAGACTGTGAAGATGGCCAATGTGTCTAAGCCTGTGAAGAAAACATTCGAGCCGCCAATGACTTCTGAGCAGAAGAAGCCGCTCAGAATCAAGTTGATGAACAAGACGATGGACTATCAGAGAAAACTATCCAATCAATAGTCGAGGGGGAGTTTGTTGATGCGTTTTGCGACTAAGGATTGGATATACAATAATTAACATATGTTAGTGGTTGGCCGAAGGTATATAAGAATGGGCGAATGAAGAAAAGAATGGGCGAAGGTGAATCTGAAGTGGGCGAAGGAAGAATGGACAAGGACTGAAGACACATTCGACCACTTGTAGTGGGCGAATGTGGAAAACACTCACATTCGACCAGTCAAAACGGGCGAATGTGCAGTGCCTATATATAGTTTTTGAGTTTTTGATAATGTAAGAGAGTTGTCATTTGTGTCCAGGTTCAGATCAGGTTCAGAGGTGTTTTTGAGAGATTATCAGTGTGTTCTAGATTAACATAAACTCATTGTAAATGCTTTTTGAATGAAAGTTAATCTATGAAAATGATATTGAAAATGATCTTGATTGTGTCGTGATTTGTGTTTTATCAATTTGTTCAGAACTAGGGTTTCCGCACCTGGTTTTGTGACTTGTATGATCGTATAATCCTGTTTTAACTAAAATCCAACGCTCACAATACAATCGCTCGTTCGCTCGTACTGGACGTAAATGTACTAGAGTAAGAATAAAATTCTATATAAGTAACCCAGTCTCGTCTGAGTTTCAAATGAGAGTAAGAAAGGTCAAATAACAAGGAACAAAAACTAATCGTCTCCTTGCTCAGTGAAAAAAAAAATAAGTCTCAGTATTTGATTTTCTTTGAATTTGATTCGGTTTAATGGTACCACGTTATGCGCATCGTGCAGCTTCCTGTGTATGTGCGCCACAACGCTCGCAAGGGCTCTCTCCCTTGTACTATTGTTGTTTCCTCATCCATGAGGTTTGTTAGGATACTAATCCCAGTAATGCGCCACCTGGTGTGACCCCGGGTCCCCCACCAGTGACGTGTTCAGAATCCGATTTAGAACTAGAAGATAACATATCTCCTAAAATCATGTGTTGTAGCTATATGTAGCTAAAAGCTAGTTGTGCACTTAAGCTGTGAGTATAGTAATACTTATGCTATGATGATTATAGACTAGACTCTACATGCAGTCCTAGTTCACTATAACCAATGGCTCTGATACCAATCTGTCACACCCTCAAATTTCCACTGCGGGGTTTATACCGCGAGGCGCATGACATACCAGGATACCATAGCCATAAGTCTTATGAACGAACTCTAAATGCCCAAACCATTTAGTTCATTTTCAAAAATCAAGTTTAGCGTTTACCAAAAAGTTTAGTTAAGTTCCGGAAGCGTAAACCAAACATAGACATTTTAAAACCATGCGCAAAACAGCGCGCACAAGACAGAACCATATGAAAGAAAACGTAAAAGCATGATATGTAATTTAGGTGTATGCCGAAGAGCCAAATGCAGTGAAGTGTGCAGTGCTTTCTAATCGTGGCACCGGAAGCTAACTACCTGCAAAAGCATGTATATCGTGGGTCAACAAACAATGTTGGTGAGTTCACAGTTTAAGTAACGAGTGTAAAGTTGTCGAAAACCCAAATGTTTAAGTGTCAACAGTTTAAACTTGTCAAGGGTAGCTAGCCCACTCATTGTAACTAAACAAGTGATTATTGGGAACCTTCAGTAATGTGCTAACATACGTTAAACTGCCTTAGTACTAGTGTCTATCAACACTAGTAGAAAAGATGTGGTTAGAAGTTCATGCCCGTGACACAAGCACCTCAAGCATGAGGTTGCTGCACAACCTAATAGCGCTATCAATTAATACCATGTTCGCCTCCAGCGATTAACCCAATAATAAGTAAGGACTTTAAGTGATAGAGTGTGTTTAGTTCACAAAGGACAGTAAAAGTTTTAAACTGATAGAAGCGTGATCCACACAAGGAATCGTAAAACCGACCCACACAAGGAGTCAAAGCATCTCAAAACCCGAGATGTAAAAGTAGTCCCAAACCGGACTAGAAAAAGTTAAGTAAGTTGTCTCAAACCCGAGACACATGCTTTTGAGAAAAAGTAGTGAAACTCACCTTAGGTTGCAAAAGCTAATATAAACCGCAGAGACTGAAACGTGGTAGACTACTCGCCTATCGACAACCTATCGAACACAAATTTATGAGTGTCTGAGTGCGGTTGCACATATTGATTATCCCAAACCATTGTACTCTACAACGACCTAGGTGACACCTTATGCAAATAGACTCGACACAAGTAGACCTTGTATGACCCGTGCAAATCGTTGGTGATTAATTCATAAAGGAGTATGTCAAAACTTCTAACACGATAAGTCCCCATTACACACTTTCGCATAATCAACCTATCATGTCATCTACAACATATACTTAGCATGTAAACATGTTCCCATATGGGGTTTCACAACCAATAACTCATTAACGCCTACAACATATCAACAAATCATTGTTTCTCATGTCTGCGATTTCTCGACAGAATTTAACTTATGAAAATGAATTTTTATAAAATATCAAATCAAATCTTCAGGTCCTTAAAATTTTACTGGAAGTTCCTATAGGTTTCCCATGCATGTCACTATTTTTATTTTATCACAAAAACTCTTCAAAATTTCATGAAAAATAATTTAGTTAAGCCACCTTCAGAAAAAACATGCTGTTGACAGCAGCTTAGTCAAAAATTCATGAAACATCGTAGGTTTATTCAAACGAGGTGAATCCAGTGGAAAAAGATCCGTATCCCCTAATTGGTTAACGGTCATGAAGACCGAAGGATCTCTCTTACGGCTGTCTCAGGAAGTCGGGCCCCCATTGGCTAACGGTGTTGTAATAACGAGAACTAGATAAAGAATCTTTATTTTATTTATCTTGGTGACACTTTAATATTTATAGGCCTGATAAATATAAAGTTGGTTTTAAATAAATGATGACTTAATTACCCAACTCTTAACCTCCCGAACTGAATGAAACCCTTGGTAAAGGTGGCACATAATCCTAAAATCGTGCAATCCGAAGATCACTGGTGCGCCCGTAGGGAAACCGTCTTTTACCAAAAAGATCATTCAATCATCTGATAAGTACCAGAAATGTGTCACTCAGATCTGGTCCACGTCAGAAGCCATTGCTTAGAACCCGGTTTGGATATCAGAAGCCCGAAGGATCTGTCTCACTACCGGTTTCCTCGCCTTGGATCTAGCTCGGGACTACCAGAAGCTGATTATACCCTTAGTTATTTAATTAATTAAGTTAAGGTTGTTATTAAGTTAATCATCATTCAAACCTGTCATAAAGATAAACAAATAAAGATTAGAAGAAGATAACACAACAAATAACTAAAAATAAACTACTACTACTAATAATAAAAGTCTACATATCGAAATGGGTTCATGATAATAGAAAGAAACAACCATATCGAATGATCAACCCAAGAACATGGTTGCTTATAGACAAGCTCTCTATCTTCAAGTGCTATGCATCTAACAACCTCATGACCCTCGATGTTTTATTGCATATGAACTACTCTATGATCCTCTTCTTGGCCAAGCTAATCAAGGTAGGTCAAAGACTAACCATTGAGGGATGTTAGGAAGACCAGAAGGCCTCCCAAAGGACCCTAAGATCTCTGGAAGAGGCTTGGTAGTCGGCCCAAGAGAGCACAAGATGGGATGAACACATGGTGAGGGGTAGCTTGCTATTTATAGAAATTTTAGACCAAGCATGGGCATGCCATATATGCAAGCACGGGCGTGCTCTTCCTTGCTCTCCAAGTTTCGTCATTTTCCAGGTTTGCTGCATTGTCTTCTAGCATGCAGGGCCTTCGTGCAAGTGTGCGTGGGCGTGTTGGGTCACTCCCGGACTGGTTTTATCACTGTTTAAGCCCTGAGATTGTCTTTAAACATATAGTGAACATGTAGCAAGTCTCATATCTATAGGAATTTCCAGTTTTTGCTCGTTTTTCACCGGAAATCCTCTGTTTTCGTCTTGGAGCTCCAATTTTCTGAGAAATACAATTAGGAACGAATTAAGCATCAAATATCAATAATATAAGCCTAATTGTATCCTATTATGAGATTGTTTATGCCTGTTTTATATGTTGATAATGTGAGTTATCACAATACCCTACACTTAGGCTATCGCTTGTCCTCAAGCAATCAAACATAAGTACAAATAGGAACGAATTAAGCATCAAATATCAATAATATAACCCTCAACCCATTTATTTATTTTATGAGAAAAATAAAGAATGCATGACACGCCTACTTGACCCGTACGATTATGCCCAACCCTATACCTGCTCACAATGTTCACTCATTACTCGGGTTTATCATTTAAGTGAGTTTTGGGGGTGAACACTCAAGTGCTACCCAAGTTACGTAGAGACCATAGGCTTGTACACAAATCGAATCTCCACTGCTATAAAATGGTGAGAAACTGCAAATCACAAGGTCTTTTGAGGGGTGAAAATGATGTAGTGGTAAATGGGTAGGAGGGGTGTCTACTGTCATGTCTGGTTCGGGCAGCGGCTGTGACATAATGGGCAAATGTCAAACACTAAATGATGGGCTCCATGAAACTCCTCCCCTGAAGACTTACTGCTTTGACGTCCCTACTCTGCGAATTTTCCGGTCTTCACACCTAATCACCTCCGCTAGGAATGTCCTAGAAATAATTCTTCAAACAAAATTGTTTTCTCTCGACCCGTTTATTGTCGAGCATTATGACTTATTCTTCAAACTTTTTTTAACTAAAAATACTGCTCTTGGTGAATCTTATTCTCTATTATGTTAACTCTGGTTGGTTGTTTTTTCTTTAGTTGCCAAAACTTTTCTCGGTGGTCATCGTGACGTCTGGTCTATTCTTCTTAATCTTGAAACCGACCCAAGATTGTCCCAATAGCCTGCAGCACGCCTTCTTTGCCAAGATCACGACAGGGGCTAAGTGTGATGAAATGAAAAAGGCTAAGGCTCAAGAGGGGTAACTAGGTGAGGAATAAATTTATAGAAGGCTAATGAAAGATGGAAGGGGTATGTCCTAGGTGCCTTGATCACTTTTACAATTTCCCACCTCAAGTGTGGTCTCGAAATGCATAAGTTGTACAAGTTCTAGATATAACATGCCAAGGATGAATGTCTCTCATGGTCAAACGAAACGAGCAGTATGTGATATATATCTGCAAGCGTGGTTCTCGTGAAAAGGCTCAAAACTCTCACACGGAAAATCGGGTAGGATAAGGTACCAATTTTAAGCATAAATTTCGGGGTATTTTTCTACGTGCCATGCGACCTATTTTTTCTACTTTATTTTATTTTAAATGGATCTATCGGGTTTTATTAACATCATCTACTTCGGCTGTCCTATAATGTAAACTGTTTGGCATAAATGCCTAATAGGTATCACTTGGACAAGCCTAATAGACTATACAAAGCTGCCAAAATTGACCATGAATGACGCTACGGGTATCAAGCTGCTAAGAGGGTACCGGATAACACACAATGACAAATGACCCGCTAGATAAAATAAAATAAGCAGCAATAACGTTCCACCCCACACTTAAAATTTTGCAAAAAAAATTTAAGTGCAGAATTGGAGAAAGAGGCAAGAGAAACTAATACTCCCCTGATAGTGGCGAATCCACTAACGTGTGGTCGATACCCACAGTAGCCTTGCAAATTTGCCCAAAAAATTGCCTCATCCTAGCAAGCTTTCTTCAACCTGTCCTAAAAACTAAAATAAAAGTAAACTAGCTAGATAAAATACTAATACTAGGGATAGAATACTAGTGCCGAAACACTATCGGGGTGGAACATGTCCGATCATAGATCAAACACGTTCCAAACATGCACCTCGCGTGCATGAAAAGTAACCAAAAAGAAAAAAGAAAGTTGTTTAGAAAAGTTTTATACATACCTAGTGCCAAAAACTTGATGTTTGAAAAGATGTCATTTCCCTAGTGCCAAAAACTTGATGTTTGAAATCCGAAACTTTGGTTTTGGGGTAAACGACTGATTTTTACTAAACCGGTTTTAACAAGTTTTAAATTTATAAAGTAAACAATAATTACTTTAGAAACTAAAACCAACACATAGGCAGAGAACCTGACGTGCATAATATAGCTTCTAGGGTAAGTATTGAGTATCATATTCCAGAGTTCACACTTTCCCCTACTCAACCTTTCATCCATCAACTCATCGGGTTTTGAAAAGAAAAATAAAACGGAAGGGCTCTTTAAAAGAAAAATGGTTTTGAAAAAGGTTTTGGTTTTATAAAAGAAAAAGATAAAATACTAGAGAGATCAAATATGCACATCTTGGGACCATCCGAATAAGTAGTTAAGTTTATTGTAAAAATTAATAATTTAAGTTAATTAATTGTGCGGAAGACGAGAGTGGTCTTGAAGTGTTGACTCATTGATAGAGAAGCGGAGGCGCCTACTGCGTAGAATGCTAAACCTCTCCAGCGTGCGTCCATCTGGGGTACTTCAGCCAGAGCCTCATGTATAGCGGGCTCCTCAAACCGCGGTCAAGTCTCTAGTCCTCGAACTTATCGTCTTATTGAATTGGAGGCTTCATTCCCGAACCGAGACACCGTACACCTATATTAGTTCTCGCGTTCCGTACTGAAAGGTCTCTTTATCCTGGCAACCTCATATCCCCTAATAGGTTAACGGTCATGAAGACCGAAGGATCTCTCTTACGGCTATCTCGGGAAGTCGGGCCCCCATTGGCTAACGGTGTTGTAATAACGAGAACTAGATAAAGAATCTTTATTTTATTTATCTTGGTGACACTTTAATTTTTATAGGCCTGATAAATATAAAGTTGGTTTTAAATAAATGATGACTTAATTACCCAACCCTTAACCTCCCGAACTGAATGAAATCCTTGGTAAAGGTGGCACATAATCCTTAAAGCGTGCAATCCGAAGATCACTGGTGCGCCCATAGGGAAACTGTCTTTTACCAAAAAGATCATTCAATCATCTGATAAGTACCAGAATTGTGTCACTCAGATCTGGTCCACTTCAGAAGCCATTGCTTAGAACCCGGTTTGGATATCAGAAGCCCGAAGGATCTGTCTCACTACTAGTTTCCTCGCCTTGGATCTAGCTCGGGACTACCAGAAGCTGATGTAACACCCCAACCGATGGCGAAAACATCGAGGTGTCACGTAGTGACGATTGCTTAATAGCTCATGGTACTAAAGTGTAAATTTGAATATATTAAATTGAATAGTTTATTACATTGAAAGAAATACAACGATTGGAAACTAACAATCTAAACTAAAATACAGTAAATCTCAAATCTAAGTGTAAGTTGCAAAAGCTTAAAAGCGATCTCAGAACAACCTGAAATATGTACGAAAATAATTTTGTCAATACAAAATGTATTGGTGAGCATACCCATTTCGTTCAAAAAGTATTTCACAATTTATGTGCTATGATATTTGTAATTTGTAAAAGGGTCAAAATCAAGCGTCGCATCGTTCAATAATCGTTCACACATCGTTCAATAAAAAAAACCATAACAATGACGAAGGACTTAAATCGTTCACATAAGTCAATTAAGGGATATAATTCGTAGTACTACTCATTGTTAGGTGCGGCCCAAAGGTTAATGACTTTGACAAATCGTTCATACAATTCACACAAAACATATCATTGAGCACATTGCTTTATAAATAATATACGCAAGTTTAATAATAATGGTACATGAGTCACCCCAAAAGAGTAAAACAGTAAAAAGGGGAAAGATATACTCACAGTTTGCGAAAGCGATCAAAATCCAACTTAAGCGGTCGTGAGCTAAGCAATGGGAATTTCGAGAAATTCATCTTTTAATGTATAAGAATACTAATAAATGAAATGTCTTAAAAGTCTAAGGTATCTAGGATCTAAGGCATTAGGGTTTGCTGGGCCGATTTGGGGAATTAGAGTTTTTGCGATAAAATCAATTTGATATTTTATTTGTATGCCAAAATAAAATGATTAAAATCTATGATTATGATATGAAAATTTAAATACTACTTAATTGAATATTTAAAGAAGAATATGTTATGAATAACTAAGATAAAGAATAAGTTTAATTATAATTATAATTACAATAATTAATAATTATTACACAATTAATCATAAGTTACTCAAATGATTCAACCAAATAAAATTTTGACTTTCAACATAGGAATCTTTATATTTAATAAGAAAAATATTCATAAAACAACTTTTAAATATTATAAATAAATAATTGATTTTTTATGTCTAATTAAACATAAATAAGACTAAAAATACAAAACATGGTCCAAAAATAATATTTTTATGAAAAATGATTATTTTCTTATTTAAAGTAGTGAAATTAATTTTTCCATAATTTTTCTCACTTTATTTGTATTTAAAACATATTTAATGAAATTAAATAGTGTTTTAATGATTAAAAATGGTAAAAAAAACAACAAAAATATCTATTTTTTGAGAAAATAATTTTTATTTCAGTTTATCAGACTTAGAAATAATTTCCCAGAAAATTTAAGATTAAAATCCTTAAAAACGAATTTTTATCAATTAATTAATATTAAAAAAATTTAAATTAAAAAATACGATAATTATATATTTTTCACAAAATAAAAACATGATAGTTTTCTTTATGGTTTCAAAACACTACATATAAATTTATAGAATTTTTGGATCAAAAATGAATTTATTAAAAATATAATAAATTTATGTACATTATAAATATTTATATCAAACATAATAAATTTTGAGGGAATATTAAAAATGGAAAGAAAAACGTGGGGGGTCCTAAGGGTCGAAATCGTGTCTTTCCAAAGTAAACTCAAACACACAACCACGACAACACAAAGCATTTTGTTGACTAAAGCCAATGTAAAAGTTATTTAAATATTAACCCCAAGTCATCTTCTTCCCCAAATATCCTAAGCAATAAACCCTAACCCTAGAAACCTAAGATCATCTATTCGATATGAATACATCCCAAAAACATGGGGCTAATGATCAGTGAAGTAAACTAAATAAAACGGCATATCGAGTAATTACTTACAATGCCGAATAAGAGTCGAAAAAGAGAAGAAGAAACCAAAACTTTGAGCTACGAATCAATGCATTCTGGTCACGATTTTAGAGACTTTTGTGTGGGTTTAGAATGTTCAAGAGTTGGGGATTTCAAAGTGAGATTGAACATAACTTCATCAGTTTTTTTGAAGCAAAAGGGATGAACAAGTGATTTATAAAATTGGTTTGTAAACATATATTAATTTCACAATTTATGGTCATCTTAATGGTGGAGGTTATGGAAGAAGAATAACGAGTCAATGCAAATTATGATGTTTGACAACAAAAGCATCCTTTTAAAGTCAAATTGAATATCTTTAAATATTTGTAACATATATATATATATATATATATATATATATTGAACATTGACTTTCATTAACAAAAACGGGGCAAGTCCTCAAAAAAAGGACTGCCTATCGAGAAATTACACCATGTACAAAGGACTAATACACCACTGCTCCCAAAGGAGGTTATTGAACTGAGACCTATTCTTAAGCCAAAGAAACGATAAAGATTTTATACTACCAACCACAAAAATAACCTTAGGCGCAACCATTTCCCAATTTGCCTTTCAAGAGTTCCAGCTAATCAAGGTAGGTCGAAGCCTAACCATTGAGGGATGTTAGGAGGACCAGAAGGCCTCCCAAAGGACCCCAAGATCTTTGGAAGAGGCTTGGTTGTCGGCCCAAGAGAGAACAAGAAGGAATGTACAAATGGTAAGGGGTAGCTTGCTATTTACAGAACTTTCAAACCAAGCATGGGCGTGCCATATATGCAAGAACAGGCGTGCTCTGCCTTGCTCCCCAAGTTTCGTCGTTTTCCAGGTTTGTTGCGTTGTCTTCTAGCGTGCAATGCCTTCGTGTAAGTGTGCGTGGGCGTGCTGGGTCACTCCCGGGATGGTTTTATCACTGTTTAAGCCATGGGATTGTCTTCAAACATACAGTGAACATGTAGCAAGTCTCGTATCTTTAGGAATTTCCAGTTTTTGTTCGTTTTTCCCCAGGAATCCTCTGTTTTCGTCTTGGAGCTCCAATTTCCTGAGAAATACAAATAGGAACGAATTAAGCATCAAATATCAATAATATAAGCCTAATTGTATCCTATTATGAGACTGTTTATGCCTGTTTTATATGTTGATAATGTGAGTTATCAATAGGCCATTTGTGTTTTTTGATGAGTATATTAGGGCCTTCGAGTTGTTGAAGGAGAGGCTTGTGACTGCTCCCATTCTTGTGGCTCCCGATTGGAGCCTTCCATTTGAGGTCATATGCGATGCTAGTGATTCTGCCGTTGGGGCCGTCTTAGATCAACGTAGGGAGAAGCATTTTCTCCCCATTTATTATGATAACAAGACCCTAAATGACGCTCAGGAAAATTACACCACGAATGAGAAGGAGTTGTTAGTAGTCGTGTTTGCATGTGATAAGTTTTGGTCCTACTTAGTGCTTTCTAAGACCATAGTTTCTACTGATCATGCAGCTCTTAGGCACTTGTTCGCAAAGAAGGACACGAAACCTGGGTTGATTATGTGGATTCTCTTGCTCCAAGAGTTTGACCTAGAGATTAAAGATAAGTAGGGAGTGGAGAATGTAGCTGCTGACCACCTATCTAGGATAGACCACCCGAAGAGTGAGAGTTCTGGATGGGGGAAGATAGGTGATTCTTTCCCCCATGAGACGTTGATGTTTGTGAGAGCCCGGAATGAAGGCTATCTGTGGTTCAACGATTTTTCAAACTACATGTCCACTGGAAGACTCCCAGATAAGATCCCGTACCAGGAAAAGAAGAAATTCTTTACGAATCTTAAGTTCTACATTTGGGAGGATCCTTATTTTTTTAGGATAGGTGCTGATCAGATGGTTAGGAGGTGTGCGACTAAGTCTGAGACTCATTGTATTCTAGAGCAGTGTCATTTGGGGCCAGCCGGTGGCCACTACGGAGGTACTTATACTGCTAATCGGGTGTTTGATGCGGGATTTTATTGGCCCACCATCTTCAAGGACGCCCACGAGTTTGTCCGTAGTTGTGATGCTTGCCAGAGAGCCGGCAACATCTTATCCAGGAATGAGATTCCCCAGAACCCTATTCAGGAGGTTGAGCTTTTCGATATATGGGGCATTGATTTCATGGGACCCTTCCCTATGTCGCGTGGGGGTCGTTACATCCTTGTAGCTTTAGATTATGTGTCTAAGTGGGTGGAGGCAAAAGCTTTGCCTACTCAAAATGCTAGGGTTGTAGTGAAGTTCTTAAGGGAGTTGTTTTCTAGGTTCGGTAGTGGCACCCACTTTTGTAACTCGGAGATGGAGAAGGTGTTGAAACGCTATGAGGTCACCCATCGGCTTTCGACTGCTTATCATCCTCAGACGAGTAGACAGGTGGAAAATGCCAATCGTGGTATTAAGAGAATCTTGGAGAAGACTGTCGGACAGAGCCGCATTGACTGGGCCGACAATCTAGATGATGCACTTTGGGCTTTCCGTACGACGTATAAAACGCCTATTGGGACCACTCCATTTAGGCTAGTTTACGGGAAAAAGTGCCACCTACCGGTTGAGTTAGAGCACCGCGCGTATTGGACTTTGAGAAAAGTCAATCTTGATATGGCTCGGGCAGGCAAGACCTGGTTTCTACAGATTCATGAGTTAGAGGAGTTACGCGATGAGGCGTATGAGAAGTTGTGGGCGCATAAGGAGAAAATGAAGAAGCAACATGATCGCCATTTGAGTAGTGTTAAGGAATTCAAGTGTGGGGATCGAGTTTTGCTTTATAATTGGCGACTTAGGTTGTTTCCGGTTAAGTTGAAGTCCAGGTGGTCAGGACCTTTTGTGGTTAAAGAGGTATTCCCATATGGGACGATTGAGATTGAAGCAGAGGATGGACATGCTTGGAAGGTGAACGGGCACCGTCTTAAGCACAATTTTGGAGGGACGATTGATGATTGCGAGGACGAGGACGAGGCGATCTATCTAGATCCACCTGATGGAGACACGACGAGAGGCACAGGATCCCCCGTTGGTTAGCACGTAAGATGCAGGTATGTTTATTGTTGTAGAGTTTTGTATCATCATCCACCAGGTATGCTTTCATTTTTTATCCTATTTTATTTTATTTCATTTTACATTTGAATCTATCGAGTCTTGTGGGATTGCCTTGGCCTTTTTCAATGCTTGATCTCCCCCGCCCGTACTCAATCTCCATTCCGGTGGAGTCGATCTATAAACAATTTTTGTAAACAGGCATCCCACTTTCATTGAGTCTTTTTACTTTTATTTTCTTTCTAGTTGCTTTTTGCAGGGTTCTTTTGACTATGACCGCGAAGGAAATGCTATACGGTTGTAGATAATGGATGGACGTGACACTTTTGCGCACTATCACCACATATTCCAGGAGAGTTCGTTCCATTTATTGTTGTTGTTATATATTTATTTTGTTTTTTTCTTTTTGCAAAAAAAAACTATTTTGCGTTGTTTTCTGGAGCACATTGAGGACACTGTGCCTTTCTAAGTGTGGGGATGGAAAAACTTCGTTCTTATTTTGCTTAGTTGTAAGTTGAGTCATAAAAAAACAAAAAAAATTAAAAAAAAGTTGGTTTGGTGTTAGTCCTGATCCTTTTTGCGCGTAGTAAACGAGCCTTTTCAATGTAATACGTTGGTTAAAAGCGGGGTCGATTGTCAGGTTTACGTGTCTTAGAATATGTTTCTTTAAGTTGCAGGATAGTAGGCTTGACTGAGTTGTTTTTTCTGAAATAAATGTTTGGGGTGCCTGGGATAGTGGATCAAGCTGGATGGTTAACAGGTTTTGCACTTGCTAGTATCGGTAATCCTTATTTCCACATGACAGTGAGTTTTGAGGCTTTAAATATTATATATTAATATTCACTATTTCGTTTCATGTGTGATATACCGACTTTGTTGCATTATTTTAGAACTTGTGCGTTTTGATGCATTTTGAGACCATAGGCTTGGACTTGACACAAATATAATAGAGGCATTAGGATTACCCATTTTTGTTTAGCCTTTTCGTTTGTTTTTGTTATTTGACCCGTTTCCCCCATTATTACCTTTAGAAACCACTTTGAGCCTAAACTTTTCGTTTGTCACCCATTTTATTTTATATTGATTACCGGATTGTATATATATTTATGTAATGTGAAAATCTATATATATATATATATATATATATATTATATATATATATATATATATATATATATATATATATATATCGGCATAGAGAGTAGCTGACACACACACACACAAAAAAAACTGAAAAAAAAAAGAAAAATACATGAAAAAAGAGAGACAAGAAAAAATAAATAGAATAAAGGTTGTGGGTCGAGAAGACCAAAGAGTTAGAGTTTATTTGTCCATGGTTTATCCGGTTTATCTCTTATTTTTCTTTTTAGCCAATTTTTCCCAACAAAATACCCTACCTTTAACCCTTACCTACCCTTTCGAAGTCCTCTTGATTTGTGTTAGTTTTAGCAATTAGGTGGAAATTTGATTGACGTACAAGCTTATGATAATTTTGCTTAATAGTCCGGTTTTGAGATATTCACTCCAAATAAATATATAACCGGGAGATGAGTGATATTGTGAGGGGTGCTTAAAGGTGCATAGTTGGTTGCTTGAAGGTAAGTGAAGCTTGACTAGGTAGGCCTTGTTTTTAAATTTGTATCATCTTGACTAGTCAGCCTTTTGAACGATGTAAGTCTTGTGAAACCGCTATGCTTGTTGATTTCGTAGCCTGCTTTTGACCCTGTTTGATGTTATCTTTTTGTTAAGTGCTTTGTTGAAAATGTATGAGATTTTGTATAATTCTTTTTCGGGACGCAAAAGGTTTAAGTGTTGGGATGTTTGATGTGTTGCAAAACACATCTGTTTTCCTATGTATTTTGTATATTATTTGGTCATGTTTTTATTTGTTTCGTGTCGTTTTTATTATGTATTTATTTATTTTTTTTATTTTATAGGTGTTCGTAGAAAAGGAGCTCAAAATGAAAGAATTTTAATCGAGACACCAACACTTGATAGAAGGCGTTCCTGGA
Source organism: Ambrosia x helenae (assembly GCA_030844895.1). Classification (NCBI taxonomy): domain Eukaryota; kingdom Viridiplantae; phylum Streptophyta; class Magnoliopsida; order Asterales; family Asteraceae; genus Ambrosia; species Ambrosia x helenae. Next base: position 83,772,392 of record CM061225.1, read on the forward strand.
CGTTAGAGCATAAACGAGGAATTTTGGTCGAGCCAATAACACCCGACTCGCGAACACCCGCAGCAAGTTTGGGGTATACTACTACTACTACTACTAATAATAATAATAATAATAATATAATAATAATAATAATAATAATAATAATAATAATAATAATAATAATAATAATAATAATAGAACTTTGAAAGATTGAAAATGACAACTTGAAAATAAAATGGATGCAAAAAGTCAACAACATTTAATGCTGCACAAATCAAAAGAAAAAAAAGGCATGAGAAGAATTCTTTTGGTACACTTGCTAGTGTGTAGAATAGTGGTTTCTCTATTTTTAAAACTTAACCAATTTATTTACTACACATTTAGCATATCAAATCTTCTCTTGTTTATGATGTAGAACGTATTTTTATGTTAGGATCTAAAAAACAAGGTCAAAAACTCCTCCTTACAGGTTTGGGGTTGAGAGAGAGCACTTGGGGGTGGTTTAGGGTTGTGAAATGATGAAAAAGTTGCAAAGTATGGTATTTATATTCAGTGTTTGTTCGCACCCTCACAGGGTCGAACCAGTTCCCATTCAACCTATACAAGGGTCGAATCAGTTTTGTGAGTTTTGGTTCGTCCTCCCACAAGGTCAAACCAAAATCCAGAAGTCTAGTTTTCCATGATTTGTCGTTTTAATCCATTTTAACACATGTTAACACATTCTAACACATGAACATGCAATTCTAACATATGTTAAGTATATCTAATCATATAAACACGTATTTACACATTGCACATCAAATATGGAACAATTCATGTTTATTACTTAATCCAATTCATGTAATTTCACCAACAACGAGACTCAAGACTCGTGTGTGTGTATGTTACCCCCAATGATCCTCCGAATCATTGAACCCTGGACAATACGTAAGTGTAAACCGACTCAACTGACCTATTCAAGTACGTTAGATAAATGTTTTCGGTAAGGTAGACTTATATGTTTGTAAAAGTATTAACCTGAATATGCCGGGTGTCACAAATGTCATCTATTCACACTGGTTAATTGGTTCTCTCCCTAAATGATGGTTTCAAATGATCTAAATCATATATATATATATATATATATATATATATATATATATATATATATATATAGAAAAAGTATTGGGAGAAAACCTCCCAAATTGAGGAAACCCCAAGAAACTATATGGATGGCAATATTAAGCCACATAACTCATTTACAAAAATATTTTTTAATGTCATTAGGGGCATTTTAGCAATTTTAACATTCCCCTTTTTTTAATTTTTGAATTTTTCCCTCCCCACCTATATAAACAACATTCTCTCTCTCTCTCTCCCCTCTCTCTCCCTCTCTCTCTCTCTTCCACCAAATACATCAGACACCACCACAACCTTCCACCACCGACCACCAGCCACCACCCCCGACCACCAGCCACCACCCCTAACCACTAGCCGCCACCACCTCCACCATGGCCGTTTTTAAAACCTTTGTGCCTCTGGTGGTGTAGAAATTGAAATTTTCTGCTTTATAAGTCTATAAAACCGTGTATATTTGTAGCATCGTCTCCTTACTTGCCTATTCTCCATTCCATTTTTGGGCTTACGATAGCATATTAACATCCAAGGTAGAAAAAATATTATAGTTTTTAATGTTTTATAACTCAGAAGCTTGTTCATTTTATTTATTAACAAGAAATCTTGAAATAGCCTTTATTTTCATTTTGGGCTTACCTATTCTTTTTATTGTATCTTGAAGGTGAAATAAGTTCTAGCTTTTTAAGATGAAGTTCATGAAAATTTGGATCAAAACCTGATCCATTTTAGTCTAATGGTGAAAAACTCGGTCAGTATGTTATTATTTTCTTATGTTATGCAAATTTGTTTTTTAAGAAAATTTGTGTTAGGACTGTTGTAAATTTATTTATTTGATGGTTATAAAATTTTTTAGTATGTGTTCTTTATGACACCTTTAAATTTTGTGGTATTGTGTTTTTTTGGGTTTAATTGGAGAATTGGGGCTTAGGGTTTGTTATGGAATTTATGAAATTAAGGCGTGGAAATGGTATAGTATTTCTTTTGGAAGTTATTGTTATTTGTTTTACAAATTGGGTGGAGGATCTTTTTATTTTTTTTAATGAATGTTTTGATGATTTTAAGAGGGCATAGTGTAGAGTATGATTGCTTTATGGTTTTTTTTTTTTTTTATTCAAATGTGATTTTTTGCCAATTTACACTTGTTGTTTAATATGATTTAAGTTTATTTTGAATCGAATCCTATTTATTAATTCTAGTTTTTGATAAATAATATATATATAAAAAATGATACATCGATTGATCCACTTTTTTGTCTTTCACTACAAACAACCGGTTTTCATATGTTAACATATGCAACAACACGTCTGTAACGCACAAGTACCATAAACCAACCTGTTCAGTGACATTGGTGATTACTCTCTACATATGTAATGTGAGTTAGAAATATCCACAAATTGATTATGTGGTATTTGGGTATAAAAATAACTGCTAAAATGGACTAAAGAAATGGAGTCTTTGATTGTGTCCCAAATCATTGACTTTGAATGAAATTGAGTCTTTGATTTGTGTCAAGACCTGTAAAACATGTATAAATGATTGGTTCGAGACCTGTGCAAATTGAATAAAGAAATGGAGTCTTTGATTTTGTCCCAAATCATTGACTTTGAAAGTAGATGCACGCTCATTTTCATAAAAAAAAAAATAATTATATTATACAAAGTATATAGTCCGTTTCTAAAGACGTTATACTAGAGATCTATAAAGAGTTTTGTGGTTTATCATTGTATTACCTAATTTGTTCAACATTGGTTCTTTTAGTTTTTCTGTAATAATAAGTATTTAATTTTTTTATTGTGTAACGTGTTTGTTGTAGTCTATAAAAGGTGTTTTTGCATTTTCATCATATTTCTTTTTTTAGCCCAATTCTTGTCAATGTTATTTGTTTTTTCACCTCATCAGTTCCTCCAAACTGTTCTATTAGGCAATCCTACAGCTCTTTGGCACTTTCACAATGTAAAAGCCCAACATATATTTCATTTGGGAGAGCTATAGCCAACATAGAGAATGCTTTAGCATCAAGCTCAAGTTTTAGGAAATCTTCATCAGTGTAGTCTTTTGGTTCTTTTGGTCTTTCTACTTTAGTTTCTGGATCTACTATTACTGGTTTGTGAGGTCCATACATGTCAGATCTCCAATATCCAGTATTTGTTTGAGATAAAGTGTGTGCCAACCTCTTTTTCCAGATATTGTATTCATTTCTAACTAGCATAGGAGGTTTATTGGCAGATCCAGTATTACAAGGGTCCATTTTTAAGAAATTTGATTGATCAATGGTTTCTTAAAGTGATGGATGTTTAAAGAAGTGAACTATTATCCTTTATTGAATATCAATAAGAGCATGTGTCTGATTCTCAATCTGTTAGATTGATATTTGATCAGATGAACCAATGCTTTGATACCAATTGTTGGATCAGTTTCTATGTTTTAACATTTCTTATTATGAACACTTGTGTAATATCTATCAAAGTAAATTGCACAGCGAAACAAATGTAAGTGTTCAAGTTAAGGATTCACTTTTAACAGGAGTTATTACTCCCCTTGATCTATGAACTGAAAGCAGTAAATGAGAATCAAAACAGTTAATGCTTCAAATGATTCTCAATATATTGGAAATATAAACTACACAAGGACTGTCTAAAATAGTGGGATGAACCCATCTATTTATAGACTGAAAGTATACGTATATGAGAAGTATTAAAGCAATATAATAATACTAATACTACAACAGGCTGTAGCATTGGTACTTGTACAAAGACTTTAACAAAACTAATAAAGTATTCAACTACTGAAGTATAAGGCGGTGGGAAGCTTCCAACAGAACAGCTGATGAGTGACAAACTTCTAATGAGTATTCTTCAGAAGTTTGGTCTTCAGCAGTTCTTCAGAGAAGTGTCTGGTTTGTCTTCAGAACTTCTGAACATTGCTCTTCAACACTTGTCTTTAGCTTCTTCATTACTTGTAATCTTCTTCTTTAGTAGTTTCCTATGCTTAGCAAAATATTGCAGAATCTGATTAAGACTAAGGTATCAAAAGTGGCTTTGTCAATTCTCTTTGTCCTTACAATCTCCCCCTAGATTGATGAAGCCAAAACCTTATCCAATCTTTATTCTTTCTTTCTGCAATCAAGAATCCTCCATAATTCTCTGACCATGGATATCTTGAGTTAGTGAGCTTGTTGTTCTGTGAGAGATCCTTGTTCAGGTTCAAAATGTTAAATTAATTTTTTTTAAAAAGGCCAAAGCGCCTAGCTTTGGCCAAAGCTAGGCGCCTGGTTTGCTTGATTAGACCACGGGCGCCTAGCTTTGGCCAAAACTAGGCGCTTTGGCCTTTTTTTTTAAAAAATAATTTCTTTTAATTCATTTTAAACACTTTTTATTGATTAAAAATTAATTTTAATTCATTTTAAAATGTTTTTAGTTGTTCCTAATACAACTGTGACACCCCAAAAAAATCTCACATCGGTCGTGGCCAGGAGAGATTATTGGTTCATAAGTAATGTCTTGCCTCTTAAATCACCAACGTGTTTTGGGGCTTAATGTTAGTGGATGAGAGGATAACTCCACAGTTAAGCGTGCTTGGGCGAGATTAGTACCAGGATGGGTGACCTCCTGGGATGTTAGGACAGAAAGGATTGAGGAAACCACTTTTGCAAACCTTAGTCTAATTCATACTTCTGCAAATTATTCTAAGTATAGAACTACTGAAGAAAGAAGACAAAAGTACTGAAGAATGATTCAACAAGTACAGAAGAAGATAGATCAGAAGTTCTTATTGATATTCAATAAAGGATTAAAAATTCACTTTTTCAACATCCATCACTTTAAGAGATATTTGACAAATCAATACTCTTTAAAATGGATCCACATAATATTGGTTCTGCCAATAAACCTGCTATGCTTGTTCGTTCTGAATACAACATATGGCAGAAAAGATGGCTCATACTTTGTCTCAGACCAACACCGGTTGTTAGAAATCTGTGATATATGGTCCTCACAAACCAGTAAACATTAATCTTGAAACTAAAGCTGAAATACCAAAAGACTACACAGAAGATGATTTCCTAAAACTTGAGCTTGATGCAAAAGCTTTTTCTATGTTGGCAATGGCACTCCCAAATGAAATCTACTCTTGACTTTTACATTGTGAAAGTGCCAAAGAGCTTTGGGACTGCCTAAAAGAACAGTTTGGAGGAACTGAAGAGGTGATTGCCAACATTAGAGAAATCCTGGCTCAACAATATTAAACATTTACTCACATAAATGGGGAAACTTTAACACAACAATTTGAAAGATTCTCCTCATTAATATCTGAGTTAATATTAAATGGTCAGACCTATACAAATGTATCTATGCTTCATAGATTTTTAAGGTCTTTACCTGAAAAAATGGGAAACATATTCTATAGTCCTCGGATCTTCACCGGACTTTAACTCCCTCACTCTTACAAAATTACATGGGAAATTGCTAACTTTTGAAAGAGAAATTGATCAAAAGAAGAAATTGCAAAGTTCTGGTAAAACAGCTAATGACTATCTACCATGTAGTACAGCACTATTGGGACAAGACTCACCTACTTGTTCAAATAGTTTTGGATCTTTTTATCACATTGACATAACTGATGGGATCTCATCAGAAAGATCATTCCCAGGTTATGACAATGATGATTTAAAAAATTTCAGCAGTGATGACTTAGAAGAAATGGACATTCTGCACCAACTGGCCATGTTAAGTATAAAAACAAACAAATTTTATAAAAGGTCAGGAAGGAAATTTCCAGGACTAAACAGTTCTATAAAAATTGGTTTTGACAAATCTAAGCTTAGATGTCATAAGTGTCAGAAGTTGGGACACTTTGCTAGAGAGTGTAGAAGCTCTAGCTATAACCAATCTCAGTCAGGAAATCAGTTTAACCCTAGTTATAATCGGAATAATGGAACACAGGGAAGTGCACATTTTGTATAGGCACAAGCTCCACAAATCCAATATGTGCCACAAATACAATATGTACAGATGCCTGCTCAACAGATGCAGAGCCAACAATCAATCCCTTCCATTCCAGCTGCTCAACAACCTCCACAAACTCAGCAACCCTCACAACAAAGTCTGTTCACTTCAGGGTATGTTGACTAGAGCAGTCTTCCTTTTGACACTACTGAGTGCAATCCTGATGCAGACAACAAAATGTTTGACAATAGCAGAAAGAATTTTGCCTTAATGGCATTTGAGGGCTGCACCTCAAAATCTGCCTTGTCTCAAGTATCAAAAGAATCTTTAACAAAACTTTGTTCAAACTCATGTAAAGAATATTTTGTACTCATAAGAGAGACCAGTGTACATTTACAAGGCAAAGCAAATGATTCTGAGAGAAAATTTACTCAGATGAAATGTGATATAGAAAGAAAACTTGCTGCAAAGGCAAAAGAAAATTCTAAATTGACTAACAATGCTATTGAAACCCAAGCACAACTTAAAATCATGATAGAAGACCTAGGAAATGTCAGAAAAGAGCTTACTGACACCAAGGTTGATTGTGAAAAATGGGTGGAATCTTGTAAAGGGTACCAACTGCTGCTTAACAAACAAAGTGCATCAAATGTTAGGTTTGGCATAGGGTACAATCACACAGAAACACCAACTGATTTTTTCCCCAAACTACTGAAGATGGGAGAAAAATTGTTTCAAACGAAACTTCTGAAGAGAAAGAATGCACATCTTTTCATGAAAACTTTCTAAAAATTCACAAAGAAAGTTCTTCAGAAGTACTGATAAAATCTGACTTTAAGCCATCAGTAGTTTCATCTACATCAGGAGTTGAGAACCTGAAAACTACTGATGACCTAAATCAAATCAAGACAGTCAGAAACTTGCCTTTAAATGAAAAAGAAAAGGCAAAAGAATGTGAAATCTGTGGCTTGTTCAACCACAAAACAGAATTTTGTAGATACAGAAAAGGAATTCAGTATAACAAGAAAAATTTACAACTGGTTGTGGGAAAACAACTCAAAAATTATTTTGAAGAAACTTTTTCTCCCAAGAAACAACAACCAGGCAACACCTTTTCTCAGAAAAAGATGAAATCTCAACAACAGTCTTTTTCTTAAAATTCTCTTTCAATAGTTAGACCTACATCATCAGCAGTTTCACAAACTGCTGAGATTAAAGATCTTATGTATATGGTACAACTACTGATGATCAAGGTTGATGGTGGTCCTCAAAACATGAACTTTAAAAGGTTTCCGAAACGATTAAAGATCTCAAGGGCATCAACTTCAGAGACTGGTCTCTGGCACAGGAGACTTGGCCATGTGAACTTTAAAACCATAAATAAAGTCACAAAAATGGGCTGGGTCAGAGGTCTACCCTTGAAAGTATACCAGTGTCAAGAACACTGTGTATCCTGTTTAAAGGGAAAGCAGCATAAGTCCTCTTATAAGTCTATTGAAGAATCTAAAACAACTGCATGTCTTCAACTACTCCATATGGACTTATTTGGGCCAGTAAAAATCATGAGCCTTGGTAAGAAGAAGTACTTCTTAGTCATCATTGATGACTATTCAAGATTCACATGGGTATTCTTCTTATTTTCCAAGGATGAGGCAGCTGAAATCATCAAGTTCTTCATTCTACAAGTAGAGAAACAATATTCTCTATCTGTCAAAGCCATTAAAAGTGATAATGGGACAGAGTTCAGGAACAAAACTCTGGATGAATTCTGTTTGTCTAAAGGGATTATTAGACAATTCAGTGTTCCCAGAACTCCTGAACAAAATGGTGTGGTAGAAAGGAAGAACAGAACATTAATTGAAGCAGCAAGAACCATGTTAGCTGATTCAGGCAACACTACATGTTATGTTCAGAATAGAGTCCTTGTCAACAAGAGACACTCCAAAACTGCCTATGAAGTTCTTCATGGCATGAAGCCCCTTAACTCCTTTTTCAGGGCTTTTGGATGTCAATGTTTCATTCTAAACATTAAAGACTCTATTTCTAAGTTTGCTGCTAAAGTTGATTCAGGTTATTTTCTTGGTTACTCTTCCACTAGAAAAGCCTACAAGGTTTTTAACTCAAGAACCAAGATAGTAGAAGAAACACTGAATGTCAAGTTCAATGAGTCAAAACACACTCTTATTCCAGCACATCCTGCTGAACTCTTTGACCTTGACAGCTTCCATTTCGGACCTGAAAAGACTGTCACTTCATCTAAACCTACTTATTATGGTGATCAAAGATTTGATGATGAGGATCCAGCACTATGGACTCCTAATACAGTCATTAAGTCAACTTTCAAACCATCAGAAGTTTCACAAACTTCTGATTCAACAACTGCTGATGTACAAACTCAAACATCTGTTTCAGCTCCTACAACTACTGAAGATGTTCAAACAGCTGAACCAGACATTATAAACCTCAGTGGTTTGTTTGATGAAGTATAAGAGCCACCTACACCTGTCAGTGGTTTACAACAACTGATTGAACACAAAGATCATCCATTGGAACAAATCATGGGTGATATTGCATCTGGTGCTCTCACAAGAAACTAGCTTTCCAACTTTTGCTTCTTCTCAGCATTCATTTGTCAGTTGGAACCTAAGAAGTACCAAGAAGCCCTCAAAGACAACAATTGGGTGCAGGCTATGCAAGATGAGTTGCTCCAATTCAAGAAGCAACAGGTTTGGGAAATCTGTCCCTTGCCACCAAACAAGCTACCAATTGGTACAAGATGGGTTTTCAGGAACAAACAAGATGAGGCTGGTATGATTATTAAGAACAAGGCAAGACTGGTGGTACAAGGTTATTCTCAAGAAGAAGGAATTGATTATGATGAAACCTTTGCTCTAGTTGCAAGACTTGAAGCCATCAGGTTATTTCTGGCTTATGCCATTTCCAACAAAATTAAAGTTTTCCAAATGGATGTTAAAAGTGCATTTTTGTATGGAAAGATCAAAGAGGAAGTGTATGTCTGTCAGCCACCTGGGTTTGAGGATCCTTCTCATCCTGAGTGGGTGTACAAACTTGACAAAGCTCTTTATGGGCTAAAGCAGGCTCCAAGAGCCTGGTATGAAACACTTTCCAACTTTTTGCTCAAAAATAACTTTACAAGAGGCTCCATTGATAAAACTCTTTTCATAAAACATGTTGGAAATCACGTCTTACTTGTTCAAATTTATGTTGATGATATCATATTTGGTTCAACAAACACAAAACTGTGTGATGAATTTAAGAAACTCATGCAATCAAAATTTGAGATGAGTACAATGGGAGAACTGCAGTACTTTTTAGGACTGCAGATTAAACAACAAACAAATGGAACTTTTATACATCAATCTAAATTTGTTAAAGAATTATTGAACAAATTTTCTTTACAAGATTGTAAATCATGTTCCACTCCCATGACACCTACCACACAAGTTGAACCAGATGATCAAGGAAAACAGGTTGATCAAACCATGTATAGATGTATGATAGGTTCCCTTTTATATCTAACTGCTTCTAGACCAGATATTATGTTTTCAACATGTGTCTGTGCTAGATATCAATCAGCTCCTAGGGAATCACACCTAATTGCAGTCAAAAGAATCTTCAGATATCTGAAAGGAACTCCTACACTTGGAATTTGGTATCCTGCTTCTAGCAATACCAAGTTATCAGCTTTTTCAGATAGTGACTATGCATGGCGCAAAATGTCAAGAAAATCAACATCTGGTGGTTGTCAATTCTTGGGAAACTGTCTAGTGTCTTGGCAATCAAAGAAGCAAACATTTGTTGCAACTTCAACTGCTGAAGCTGAATACATTGCAGCTGCAAGTTGTACATCACAGATACAATGGCTCCAATATCAACTTCTTGATTATGGAATCAAAGAGACCAAGACACCATTGCTTGTAGACAGTAAATCTTCCATTAGCATCATTCAAAATCCTGTTCAGTTCTCAAAAACTAAACATATTGAAATAAGGTATCGTTTCATAAGGGATTGCTATGAAAAGGGCAAGATTGAAGTGAAGCATGTGACAAAAGCTAATCAAATAGCTGACATATTCACTAAACCCCTTGATACATCAACATTTCAGAAGTTAGTATCCATGCTTGGGATGCTAAATTTGTAAGTGTTTCTTTTACTTTTCTGCACATATTTCATTTTTCACTTACATCTGTTTTGTTCTAAAACTTCTGAAAACAAAAAGAGAGAAACAACTGATGTACAAAACATCAGTATGGGAATATTTTCTGAAAAATGATTAACTTCTGATAAAATAAACTTCAGAAGTTATGAATAAAGTTTTTATAAACATTCTCATCAGTTGTTAACAAACTACTGAAGAGAAAATGGGAACTACTGATGATAGTTGTTCTTCATCAGCAGTTTTGTCATTAAGGGTAAATCAGACATTTCCCACTTCAGAAGTTTGACCTAAGGCGGTTATAAACTTCTGATAAACACCTTTTCCAACACTTATCCTTTCAAAAAGCAAAATTCCCTCCTTCTCTCTCAAAAACACTCTCAAACCCTTAACATGCAAACAAAAACACTGTTCGATCCACACACACACACACAAACCACATGGCTCTTACACTGAAACATGGACACAATCAAAGAGGCTACTTTGAGAAACATGAATCCTGGTCCCAATACGACGAAATCATTGATTTAGTCATCAAATCCCAATACTTCATTGCCCTCACCATTGATCCTCCAATCCATACTGAAACTCTAAATGAGTTCTGGGCGAACGCGGAGACGGTGATAGTGAATGATCAAGTGATCTCCCTCAAATCAACCATCCAAGGGAGAACAATGGCAATCACACTAGCAACTTTGGGGATTAGACTGGGTCTAGATGATGTGGATGCCCCAGATCAATTTCCAAACTCTGAAATTCATTTGACCATGACAGAGTGTGGTTACCAAGGTACTTTCTCACATGCTACTATTTTTAAGAAGTTTTTTGAACCAGAGTACAAACTTTTGTTTCATTACATCATCATGTGTTTGAGTCCAAAAACTGGATCTTATGATCAGATGCCCTCTACTTTTCAACCAATTTTTCATTCCATTGTGAATGAAGCAAAAATCAGGGCATCAACACTTTTCTTTAATGAGTTGGTGTTGCATCACCAAAACTCTAAGAAGAAGTTTTTGTTGTATCCAAGGTTCATTATGCAATGCATAATTAAAGAACTTGGAGAAGAGGTGCTTGTGGGTAAAACAATTGTTTTAAACCCATTAACCTCACAAGCATACTCTAGGCATAATAAACCGGTTGCCTGGCCAGAAGATGACCAAGGGGAACAAGAAACAGTCCCCATGGAACCCTCATCTTCCAAACCCTTACCCAAAAAGGCCAAGAAAACAAAACAACAAAAACCAAAACCCACCAGCCTTAAAAGAAAGACAGTTCAGGAAGTTGAGATGCCTGAAACTGCTGATGTGCAATCTACACTTGTAAAAGATGTGACTGAAACATCCTCTCAGTCTCATCCATCTCAAACCCCCACAAGAGCCCCAATTACCATTCTTTTCAAAAGAAAGAAATTCAAGAAAACCATACCAACTGACCCTTCTTTTGAAACTGCTGAACCTTTACCCCAAACTACTGAACCTGTACCCCAAACTACTGAACCTGAAACCATAGAAATTGCCAAACTTCTCTCTGGGCTAAAAGAGACTATCCCATTAGAACATGCCAGTCCCCAACAACCACATCAAACAGGGGACATACCTTTAGACTTTGACATAAATGTGGATGTCCATAGCCCTAACCCAAGAGATGAGGATGAACCAGGGTTTCTAAGCCCAAATTTAGAGACCTTAGGTACATTTGAGGCTGCTACTACTCATTTACCACCCAGTGGTGGATCTGAGGACAAAAGTAACATAGCTAAGACCTCACTTGTGGCAACTACTGATGAAGGCTTAATGCCTGAGGTAGGAAATCCTCTGAACCAAGAACAAGAGGTACATGAAACAACTGGGTTGGGCCCAACTCATGATATAACTGATACTGTCCTCATTAAGGATATCATCAGGGATTCAGATGATTCCATTGATTTGGATGATGATTCACACTCCACTAAAAATGAATTGACAGCTGCTAGTGAAGGTCCTGCACCTAGTGTCTCTAAGCTCAAAGAGCTGGTCACACCAGATCAGGTTAAAGTCCACTTGATCCCTGATTCCCCTAAAGTGGCATCTTCAGTACATCCTGAAGATCACCCAAAAACACACCCCTCACTAAAAATGCCTACCCAATTCCTGGGTCATCAAGCATAGATCTGAACCTCCTATGCAGCCCAGATGGTGCCCTATACCAGATGATGAACACCCTCATTGCCAATCACCTCAAATCTTTCACAACTGCTTGGGAGTTGAAAACCACAACTTAATTTGAGGTGATTAACAAGAAACTTGGTGAGCTGTCCAACAAGATTGACAACAACTCAAGACAGCTTGCTGAACTCTCTAGTAAAACTTCTAAACCTGGAAGGCTTCCAGAAGTGGATGAAACCAAAAGGGGGAGAAGATTAAGGAACCAAGGGAGTCACTGGAAGCCAGGATAAAGGCAAGATTGGCTCTACAACAACAACAACTGCTAGAAAAAGCCAAGAAACAAAAAGAAGATCAATAAAGGCGTGTTTCTAGAACTGAAGTTGAAGCTGAAACTTCCCAAGGCCATAATGAAGAAACTGCTGAAGACTCTGAAAGTACTGAAGACAATCCTTCAGTAGTTGATACTTCTATCAACACTTCAGCAGTTAACACTTCCATCTTACAAACAACTGAAGAACCTTCCAAACCAACTGAACAACAACCAACTCCTATTCCAAGGCCTACAACAACTCAAATGACTGTGCTAAGCCCTTCTCCAATTTCAATGTCCAAAGAATTACAAGAGAAGAGCTTACTTGTAGCCCAAAAAAAGGCTAAGGAAGAAGAGATCTGGAACAACTTGGAAGCAAGGGAAGACTTGAGCTTAAATGAAAAGCTTCAAGCTTATGAAGCAAAGTTGAATAGACAAGCTGAAACAGAAAGAGTTGCTGAAGAAGACAAAAGACAACAACTGGTGTCTTTTATTACAAAGAACAGCATGACAAAAGCCTATTCACTCAAAGGGCTCTCAATGGATGAGCTAACAAGAAGAGCTCAACTTGTTGCTGACAAGACTGCAACAGAGAAGGATAGAAAAGCTAAGAGAGCAGAGATAATTGAAGAACTGGTAGCTAATGACTATGGTTCAAAAGCCTCAGTGTCAAAATGGAGAGAAGACAAACTACTAGACACATACAAAAGATACAAGGCTGACAAGGCTGCAAATCCAGAGAAGTACAAAACTTCTGAAGTGTCAACTTCAGTGGTTAGAACTTCTGGTGTTAAACAAAGACCTACTACCAAAAGAAAGCCAGATGAAAATACAAAGACTGATTTCAAGATGGTGCTGCTAGAAGAAGGCAACACAGTTGTACAAGGAGACTTTGATATTGAAGAAAAGCCTCTGATAACACAGTTCAGGGATCCTTCAACATTTTCTTACCAAATCCAGAAGACTATAACTGATAAACTGCACACAAAGGTAGTTACTGAACATCACTTACCTACTTTTAAATTACCTTATGTGGTGCAAACAAAAGACAGAAGTGAATCCCACCTGAGAGTCACTAAAATAGAGAACATCCAACACCCAGGAACATCCCAGGGATCCAACATGGTTCCCTATACTTCAGATTTTGACAGATCTAAAGTGCTGATCATCAGATGGTCCTTTGCTGATTCCAACTCAGTATTGATGACAAGAAGAGATCTTACAAGCAAGGCCTTCAAATCCATGAATGAACTGAAAAATCTATCAACACAAGACTTTTTACAATTCAACATCTAGAACCTCAACAAGGATCTCTCACTGATGAACAGCTGAATCAATTAAAGAATTCCATGTTCAAAGAAATATGAAAGATAGTCAATGACAGAAGAAAACAACAATAAGGAATTAGATAAGGTTTTGGCTTCATCAATCCAGGGGGAGATTGTTAGGACAGAAAGGATTGAGGAAACCACTTTTGCAAACCTTAGTCTAATTCATACTTCTGTAAATTATTCTAAGTATAGAACTACTGAAGAAAGAAGACAAAAGTATGAAGAAGGATTCAACAAGTACTGAAGAAGATAGATCGGAAGTTCTGAAGTCAAACCAGACAAGTCCACTGAAGAACTACTGAAGACAAACTACTCATCAGTAGTTTGTCATTCATCAGCACTTGTAATAGAATCTTTCCACCGCCCTTATGTTTCAGTAGTTTAATTGTTTATTATTACTTTATCTTTTTGTAAAAGTTCCAAGATTGCAACTTATTGCAGACTTGCTTTTGTATCAAGGTTCATGCATTTGTAAGTCTATAAATAGATGGGTTCATCCCTCTGTTTTAGACATTGATTTTGATTAACACTGAAATCCTTCAAAGCTCATTATTGTTATTTCCATTTCATTTACTGAGAATCTATTTGAGTATTTATTATCATTCACATTCAATACTTAGATTCTCATTAACTTGTCTTTAGTTTGCAAACATCCAGGGGGAGTAATAACTCCTGTTGATAGTGTAACTTTCTATACTTATTCCGCTGTGCAAATCTGATTGAACTTGCTAAACACATAAGTGTTCACTAGCAAGTAAACCTTCAAGAGCATACTGATCCAACATGGGAAGTCTCACTGGGGCAACCAAAAACAAATCCGTGAGCTCTGGATGGGCAACCCATTGGGGCAAAGCGGACAATATTGGTGGTGAGAGGGGGCGGATGTTACAGATGGTATCATAGCCACTCCTGTGCCATTCGGGATGGTGGGTGCATACCTCATCAAGGACGATGAGACTCTAACAGGGTGAATGTGACACCCCAGGAAAATCCCACATCGGCCGTGGCCAGGAGAGATCGTTGGTTCATAAGTAATGTCTTGCCTCTTAAATCATCAACGCGTTTTGGGGCTTAATGTTAGTGGATGAGAGGATAACTCCACAGTTAAGCGTGCTCTGGTGGGAGCAGTACCAGGATGAGTGACCTCCAGGGAAGTCTCACTGGGCAACCAAAAACAAATCCGTGAGCTCTGGATGGGCAACCCATTGGGGCAAAGCGGGAAATATTGGTGGTGAGAGGGGCCGGATGTTACAACAACAAAAATTCGTTTGAGGCATTACGGGTCGTTTATTGCTCGTTTGTGTGTTTTGGTTGAAAACATCCGAGGTTGTTCAACTTTCATGAATCATTGTACGTGGTGCTCTGACTATACAGTCAATACCCATATTTTTCCAAAACACAATTTTTGCATGTCTAATCGACATGCTGGACTTCCGGTCTCTGTTTAACGCGTTTCGTAATGTTTAATTGATCGTTTGTGGTTTTCAGAAGTCACATCCGATCAATTAAAATGTACCGAAACACGGAACCCTTGTTTGAGTATACTCGTGTTCAGCCTTTAAAGAAATATAAATCGTTTTACTAATTTCCGATTCTTGATACTTTCATAAATCGTTTGTCAAATCATAACCATCATCATCATTACACCCTCAAAAAAAGAAAATAAAATAAAATAAATAAAATAATATTAATAAATTATTATAATAATAAAACAAAGGAACTATGTTGTAAATATAATAATAATTTAAATAATAATAATGTAATATAGTCATGGTTAATTCTCAAAGAAGTCAACCTTTGTTGACTCCTAGAAGTCTTGAAGACCAAATGAATTTTACAAGATACTTGAAACAAGGTATGGATATGGAGAATATGCAATGAGATGATTTCGTACAAGATTCCAATGCAAGCAGGTCAAATTCAGTTGTTGGACCAACTTGAGATATGAGTTTGATTAGCTTGAATCTCTCTGATCCATGGTATCCACTAACCGTAACGATTATCGCGTGTCATGGATCCTTTGAAAGTGGATACCATGGATCAGAGAGATTTAAGCTAATCAAACTCATATCTCAACCCGATGCAAGTTATGTTAGTGATATCTGTCATCTTCTTCTTCAACTTGCATCCCCTTGATCTTCACACTTGCTTTTGGAGCTCTGATCTTCTTCCTAGGAAAGTAAAGCTTCAGGTGAAAGTGGATACCATGGATCAGAGAGATTTAAGCTAATCAAACTCATATCTCAAGCCGGTGCAAGTTATGATAGTGATATATGTCATCTTCTTCTTCTTCAACCGAATGGTTGGTAGCTCTAGGTAAGAACATTGTGGATGATGATGATGATGATGATGATGATAACTTCTCTTCAGATTTTGATTGCACCGGTGGATTGGAATTGGAATTAATGTCAGGAGTTAGAGTGGACAAACCGAGGCCTAAGGTGAATCCGTTTGGTGGTGGTAAACCTAGAGAGGTTTTGCTTCAGGAGAAAGGTGTGGATTATCGGAATTGAATACTTTGAGATGATACGCGAAGCTTTAGACTCCAAGCGGATCCGTTGATTGCCAACTCACCTCCCGTAGAACATAGGCCTCTACAAAGTTTGATCAATTCGCGTTTTTCACTTATTTAATGAAATTTAAGACGCATACCGCATTCGAATTGGTTTTTTATTTTTTTCTAAAAGTAGAGAAAACTATAACAACATTAACAACTAACAACAAAAATTGTAGAACAAAAGAAGAAAGTGTTCTTCTCTGTTACCAAGCATGTCAAGAAATGATAATTTTCAAATATTGCAGATCAAGGTCTTCATGATTAGAGATGATAAAGGATAACGAAGATTAATGTTGTATTTTTCCCGTAAGTACGGAATCTATTGTTCAAGCTTCCTGAATCTATTGTTAAAATTTTTGACTATACGTGGTTGATGATGTCAAGTTTAAGTCGTTGATTCATTTGGAAATCGAAAACGCCTATATAGACGTTTGATAAGGGTTAAGACCTTTGTTTTTAATTTTTTTTTTACTTTTTAAAATAATTATATTAAAAAAAATAAAAAACAATTCAAAACACCAAAAAACCCCAAAATAAAACTTTGATCCAAAGCGCCTCATTTTGGCCAAAGCTGGGCGCTTTGGATCAAAATATTCCACTTTTCTGCCACCTCCTGCCACCTCGTACGATTTGACCCCAAGCGCCTCGCTTAGGACAAAGCGAGACGCTTTAGGAGGGTTAAAATAGAAGTGGGGTGTGAATAGCTGGGGCCTAAAAAAATTATGAGATAGATTTAATATAACTAGGTCGTAGTTACCCGCGCGTTGCAGCGGAACGCGATAGTTACCTGCGCGCTACCACGTGATACCGTTTACATCTGTGTGTTATCATGGGACACGGTTTTAACCCTTTACGTATCAAAACAGAAAGCATAATATCACCAAATATATGCTTTGTTGCTAATACAGTTCCGTTTTCAATGGCTTTAATACTAACACGTCGAGAAAACTATTAAACGAATACGGTTTCGATATTGATATTGATATGGTTTTGGTACCGGTTCGTTACGAGTGCCCGATAAAGAACCCGGTATCAAATAAAAGGGGTTTTACACACACAAAAAAAATGTTGGTGCACGATAACAAAAATATTGGTGCACGAACCATGCTTGTGTTAACTAAGGTTTGTAATAACGTAATCCTCTTACTATTGGCATATATACACTTTGCTCCATGTGGCTATTTAAATCTAATTCAAATCTTGGGCTTTAAATAGATAATTTTCTTTAATAGTAGGTGGGCCATGTTGGGCCAGTACGCAAGCCAATAAGAAGCAGTTACTGTTCAAGTGTGAATGGTTTAATATATAGAAGAACTAGCTGAATACCCCGGGAGTTCCCGGGGTTGAAAAATCTAAAACCTACTTGATTAAAAAATCACTTAATTAAGTAAGTTGCAACAGTCCCCTTCCACCCTTATTTATACACCTATTACAGTATTACTACTACAACCGAAACATACAAACTGAAACAGTCATTTCAAATTTACTCTTAGGAAGTATAAAACCCACCCTCAACCTGTATTTAACATAAAGGACTTACAGTTTTTATAGACCAATTGGAAAGCAGCCCATGTCTTGTTCCATGGTCAGAAAAGTATAAAAAAAATGGTTTAAAGAGTATGTACAGGTATGCTTTATGTCTGACTGCAAACAGATACAGGTATGCCTGTATCTTATTAAAAAAAATTAAAAAGTATATATATTAAATACCGCCAAACCTTTTCGGTTTAAGGATTTTCTCCCATGCCACCCACTTGATTTTATTCGAGTTAGATGATCCATTCCATAAGAATTTTCTGCGAATACCTTCCAGAAATTAGAAGTCATACTTGAAATTTAGATATGACCATTAGCGTAAAATTAAAAGATAAAAATACACAAAAATACAGTAATAATAGGTTGTGGAAAAGGCTGGACCTTTTCAAATAGATTGAGAAAATCTTAGTTGTCATGAAACTCCACTTTTACGCGGTCATCGCCATCAAGACCCCGCTGCAGAACAGTTAACCACAATGAAAGAGACTCTGCTTTAGACGGTTCAAAAGTCATTAAATCAGATATAAAGAAAACCCATTTAATAAACTCAACAAATATCCCTGAACTGAACTGAGTCAAGTTTAACCTCCAACTATTCCAACTATTCTAAACCTATTTTAAGCCACCGATATAAGAAATTCTTACAAATCAAATAATGTATGAAATACCATGAATAACTTAACTTAAGATAAAAACTTACTGCTAAACAATTGGTAGAATGACCCACTATACACATCAATGCAATAAAGCAATGAAAGATATAAATCCATAAATCCCCAAAACAGTAGTAACTGTAAAATAGATAATACATGACCTGACCTCAGGTGCCTGCGTTCTCCTTTTCCCTTCTCCGTGAATTCTGGAATGTCTTCGGGCATCATCACCACCAGGTCAAAGTTGCCAAACCTAAAAATAGTCATGTTTAAGAACATTGTACCTCATAAGTGGTTTGCTTGTATTTACCACTATCAACAGGCGCAGACTCACTTTGAGCCAAGTTGTTTTACTGATCAAAACAACAAATTAAACAACTACGCTTACAAACCTATTCATGATCAGAACCACAACAATCAACAAAATAATCTATACATAATCTCCTTACCAAAATAATAGTCGATAAACTGCCATATGGATGAATAATCATATCGCCTTACCACTACCAGTTTTGCTCTGACGTGTTCCACTTCAAAATAATAGTCGATAAACTGCCGTGTAGATCAATAATCATAGCCTCCAGCCAGCGTTGCACCGGGCCGCTATATCAACCACTCTTCCTTTTCTCTTATTATTCACGACGCTGACTCCTTTGCTGCTCCTATCAGCGCATAATAGTGTCATTGCTTCCTTTCTCTTATTATTTGAACCCTATAACCTGTTGGCAATAAAAGTAGAAACAATCAACATCTGTCTAGTAAATATTAAGTTTGTATGGCAAAATTTATATAAAAATATAAAATGAGAACCTTTCTAGTTTAAAACGATGTGAGCACGTAAAGAGCATAAGCTCTTGAAATAGTCGTTGTGTTAGTGTATACAAACCTGAAACGGTTAAGACATCATAGTCGTGTGTTAGTGAAACCTTAAAGAACTTAGGTCCATTGTGATAAGACATGTTAGTCGTTGTGTTAGTGTAATAAATCCTGAAAAGATGAAATACATTGAAAATTGAAAAAACTTCATTTGAAACACAACATAATACGACTTACAGCAGAAACTGAAATCATTTTTGGCACGGAAAATCTCTGCATTAACAACTTATTGAAAGATAACTAAACTAACATAAATTCAACCTAATGCAACTCACCTTCAACAAAATAATCAAACATAAATCTATTAATATGCACCTCAATTGACCTTCAAGAAATCTATAAATAACAGATACAAATCTGACCTCAATTCAACTTAACGAAACTAAACTTCAACTAAATAATGAAACTTAAATCTATTATTATACACCTCAACTGACATTCAAAACTTCAATCAATAAGAAATCTAAATTAAATATTATAGATCTGAAACATATTATAGATTAAATCAAAACAAATCTGAAAATATAATCAAAAATAAAGAATCCATATTAATTAAAAACTTCTACAAAGTCTGAAGATAATATATACCAATCTGAACATATTATAGATTAAATCAAAACAAAAGATCAAAACTTGACTAAAAAAAAACCTAGAATCAGAAAACTGACTAAAAATCAAATCTTTAAAACTAAAATAAAAGATATAAATTTAAATATAGGTTATTAACGTGGAACTTAATTTACCTGAAAGAAATTGAGAAAGTGATTGGAGGTGAAGCGTGAGGGGCAATTTATGCATTGATTAGTAGACGACAATCGCATATTTTGATGATTTGCTGCAAATGATAGAGATTATATAGAGAAGGCGAAGATGAACAGATGCAATCATTAGATAATAGAGTTGTTGTTTGTTAGATGATAACGAAGGAGATATTGGTAGGGTTTTTGTGAAATTGAGAGAGTAATGAGATTGAGAACTTACTTTGAAGATCTGGAGATTGGCAGAGAGTAAAGGATAAGGAGATGAATGATTGAGAGCTGAGAAAGAGATGGTGAGATAATGAGAAGAGGCGGAGATAACTTTAGGGTTTGAAGGTTTTCGTTCTTTGTTTAATTAAAAGAGGCGGATGGAAATTTTTAGGGTTCCCGTGTGTTTTTTTTTCTTTTTTGGTTAAAAAAGGAAACACTCCAAAAACCTCAAAAAACATCTATTATTAAGCCACTTGGCACAAAAAAGTGGAGGTTGAGGCCTCCATTAGACGCCACGTCAGCAAAACCATTTTCTTTTATATATATATTAATAGATTCCGGGAGTGATGTAATACAATAAACTTGTATCCTGATCATGTGGCCTAGTGGTAAAAGGGTCGGTTCTCTCTTTGGGGGAACCGGGTTCGATTCCCACGGGAGGCATGTGATGGATACCCCCACCCTTGTGGTGGGATAGGTGGTTGGGAAGTGATGGAGAGACCCTTGACCCTTGTGGTCATGGGTTCGACTCCTGATCCCTCCAGGTTTTACCGGTTCACTACCGTCGTGCCTTCGAGCAGGTTTGTGGGCCGGGTTTTCCCTGGAACAGGAGACGGGTGCGCCGAAGGGCTCTGATCGTTCAAAAAAAATACAATAAACTCGTAAAATATAATAAAAAGTGTACTACGTCATAAAGGAAAATTGAGAGGTAGCAGTGTACACCAGTGACAATGACAGTCACGTACGTGCTCAAAACCTTTTTTAAAGTCATGTAAATATGAAAATAATGAATAATCTAAACCAGATATTAGCAACTCAATAATTGATTGTTAAAGTGACAGTTATCACATGTGAGAAACGTGTTTAAAAAGATTCGAAAAAAAGCAAAAGAATACAAGGACTACTTTTGTAGCAACTCCATAATCCATAAGACAGGCCAACTCAGTTAATATATTTTTTTTTCAAGGGTGAGGCTAACCTAAAAAAATTATTGACGTAAAAAGTGTAAAAGTAATATGGATCGTAGGATGACACGGGCTAATAAAGGGTACTATCGTAAAAAACCACTCGTCATTAAATTTGTCAAAAACCTGAATAAGGGCATATTAGTAATTGGACCAAAAATATAAAAGCGGGCAAATTACAAATATCATTAAACTAACATTCAGTTTCTAAAATAGCTAAAGAAACTTCAACTTGAAAACCGTCTACTGAATACAAAGCAACACACAATTAGGGTTTTTTTAGTGTGCGAAAGTAAAAAAAACAGAACGATCGACAAAATACAATGGCATCGAAGTCAAAATCAGGTATGTATATACAATATTTGGAATATTATTGCGTGTAATTAGTAGTTGCAATTAACAAGCCAAAGGGTATTTTACAGGAATTGAATATGAACGACGATCAAAGGAAAACAATGATAGACCGGCTAAAACTTCAAATTCAGGTTTGCTAAAAAATTATCATTTGCTAATTATGAATAATTATGCTCATATTTTGATTTTATAATTTTGGTTTCAAATACGTGTTTATTGCGTCTTAATGTGCACATTTTGTTTGAGGTAATTTAGTAACAACTTGCGTGTAAGGTTAGTTGTACTTGCGTTTGAATTTGTTATCAGGAATAGTTAACAAGCCGTCAATCATAATTAGTAAACTCTAATTTAGTAACAACTTGCGTGTAATGTTAGTTGTACTTGCGTTAGAATTTGCTATAAGGAATAATTAACAAGTCATCAAATAGTAGATATTTTAAAGTCATAATTAGTAAACTGAAATGATGTACGGACGTTTCTGTCAGTCGGTTGTGTCAGGAAAAATAAAATATAC
Organism: Ambrosia x helenae; assembly: GCA_030844895.1. Lineage (NCBI taxonomy): Eukaryota > Viridiplantae > Streptophyta > Magnoliopsida > Asterales > Asteraceae > Ambrosia > Ambrosia x helenae. The sequence goes on from CM061225.1 coordinate 83,794,819, forward strand.
TAGTTTCAATAATCAAACACCTATAGTCTATCTATCACACTTCTCTATAAGTCGTTTGCAATTGAGAAATGTCACTCCATTTCAACTTGCGTTTTCGTGTGAATGGTTTTTGTAACACCCCAAAACTAATTGTTCGTCTAATTATGCCATTAGGCGTGATTAGCAAAATTATTAAAACGAGATCCGAACAAAGAAAGAACACAGGTTATGTTCTAACATAGAAATAATCTAGTTAGTGTTATTAATCTTATTAACAAGCTAATAAAATAAGAAAAACTAGCTTGAGTAGCTAGTTTTCATAAGAAATGACAATTGGGGATTTTTGGAGGGACCATAGTTGCCAAAATGGGAAACTTGTGGGTGCATCATGTTGAAAAGGGAAGAACACACACACACACATAAGTGTGTGTGTCGATTATAATCAGGAGATTTATCTCCTTCAACCTCCAACCCTAAACTGTAACACCCCAACCGATGGCGGAAACATCGGGATGTCACGTATTGATGATTGTTCAGTAGCTCATGGTAAATAATAAATTTCATTATATGATTTAAATAAATTACATACAATTGTTCTACAAGAATTCGTACATCAAATTGAATAAAACTATGCACACATCTTCAAGCATTAATTCAAATCTTCAAGCAAGTAGAACCTGAAACATGTTAAGTTGAAAATATTTTGGGTCAACAAAAGTTGGTGAGAATTACATAGGTTTTGATAATCGAATAAAATTGTTCTGCAATTCATGTGTCATGGCAAATCTAGTCCATATGTGAAAACATACTAGAAGTAAATCGAGTGCATAATCAACCCTTGTGACTGTTGTATTGTGGTACATCCCATATGCTCATGGTTCACTCGTTTATATTGCAGTAACAAACACCCACGCTACCTTTGTAGGAGGCACGTATCCGGGTGGGATTGTCAGTCCAATAGATCTATCAATGTATACCGTCGGCTGATCAATGTTAATGATTATGCTAGAATTGTGCTTACCCTAGTCATGTTCAAGACATAATGCAACATAGAAAAACACATAGACACATTGATGATTGAATTGCATAAATGATGTTGTAACATGTTTCACCCCAAAAATGGTGATAAATAGAAAAGGGGCTATGTAAAACTCACCTTAGTAAAATGTTATATCTGTTGAAAAATTGAATAGTGGTGTTGCCCAAATGTGCCAAGTATCACCCTATAATAAGGTAATAAATATGTCTAAGTCTATCTACTCTACAAATGTATATATTCTAGGGCTTCGAATTTGGGGATAAATGCTCGTTTGATTAATAATAAAAATGTTTGATAATTGAGAGAATTTTAGTAAATAAATAAACAAAAATCTTTTAATAAGATTTGAATTTAAGTTGGCCACAATAATGGGTTTAAAGTATAAAAATAATTTTTATAAAATTATTTTCTTTAAAATAGAATATTAAATCTATTTATTACAAATTGTCAAAATTTAACTTTAATATTTTAAAAATACTAAAATTAAAGAATTATTAGATTAAAATTTATATTTCTGTTCCAAATAATCAGAAATAATTTATATAAAATTTTGGTGCAAAAATAATGAAAAATGAATTTATTAGGATTTAATTATGATTAAAACTAACAAAAATTGATTTAAAATATTAAATAAATGATTTTTCAGAATTAAAAATCATTTCAGAAAATTTTATTGTTATAAAAACTTAGAATAATTTTTGTGGAAATTTATAAGATTGTTTTGATATTTTTATAGAATTTTATAAATAAAATAGAATAAACTTGATTTAATTATTATATATATTAAATAAATAAATTTTTGAAAACTAAAAATTGTGAGTTAAACTTTTTCATCAGATTAGTACAAAATAATTTTTGTAGCATTTTTAAAAGTGTTTTAGTATATAAAAATGAATTTATAAAATATAAATAATATATATATATATATATAAAGTTGATAAAACAAAGAAAAAGAAAAGGATTGATGTGGCTGCCGGGTTTCGAACCCGCGTGGCCGGTTAAGCAAGCACCAAGCACAACCACTTGGTCCAGACCTGTGGTTGTGTTTGGATTCAGTTTGTTAAAACTTTATAATTAAACGCGAAACAGTTTTCTTCCCCAAATAAACCCATGAACCCTAGATTTAGCAATCGAATGATTTACACAACAATAACCCAATTAACCTTAGGGTTAATGTTGTGTATTCTCCAAACATTAAAACCCACCAAAAAATACAGACTTACAATCTCGTTTTGAACACGAATGATCGGTCAAAGCTAAAAGTCAAAAACGCGATTAAGATAACCAGAATAGAAGATTTTTAAGTGGAATTGGGGGTTGAGAAAGATGAATTGGCGAGTTGTGATCATCCAGAAATGTTCAATTTATAGTGTAGTGGGTTAGGTGTTCGAATTGGCAATCGTTGACTCTGAATTGAATGTGCGACGCGTTTAAGATTAAAATGGTAACAATTGAATGCTAATCGCCGTGTGTATGAGTCACAACAGGCCGGTAATCACGTTATTATGCCAATCACAGATCAATTACGAGTCTTTGTTTGTGATTATGGTAAGTCGTGGATTCTCAGTTGACTTTCCAAGTCAACTGCGATGTTTCAAAATTGTGTTATAATTATAATATGTCCGGGTTATAACAAAGATCTTGGCTAGAGCAATTGGTTTGTGTTGTGTGTATAATTGAACCGGCTTGGGCGCGGGTTCGAGTCCCGGCCCAAGCACCATTTTTTTTAAACATTTTTCCATAATATATCCATATATATATATAATTAATATAGTATTAGGGTTCCCAAAATGCCACAAAAATAATAAAATGCGAACAATAATAATAAAACTTGTCGTTTTTATCCAGATTATACGTAACGAACAATTATTAACGCGAAATGTTACATAAACACTCAAGAACATGCTTGAACCCAAGCCAAATCAAGGGGCTTTTCGATGCTCTAGCAAGAAACAAGTCATCTAAGGTCCTACATATACCAAGGTACCTTTAATTTGGTGTAATTTGATGTTATAATTCGTTTATGATCATGGTGAAATTCTAGGGTTTTGGTAAAAACGTGAATTTCTTGGTTTCTATGAGTTTCTATGTGTTAGTAGGCACCAAGGAAGCTATAAAACGTGGTGAATCATAATATATTGTTGATTCATGTGAAATTATGATCTTGTGTTATGTGTATGTAGTGGGTCTTTACATTAAACATGAATTACACTAGTAAGTGGAATAATCTTGCAATTTCTATGTAATTGGTATCATGTATGTGTGCTAATTGTTGAAATGATTATGTGTCAATGGTTAGCTAAGCCATGGCGGAATCTAGGAAGTCTTGAACACCTAGAATTAACATGATGAAAATGGTGCATATGAGGTGTTCGATAAAATGCTTGAATAAGGAAATAAATGTGTAATACATGTATGAACATGAATACTTGAAATGTGATGTTGGACTAGAGTTAAAACGAATACATGATGTCGTGGATTATAAAAGAAATCCATATTATGTATTCTAACCAAACAAGGTTTGACATGTCCCTAAGTTAGGTACAAGAACTAGGGATGCAAACGGGTCAAACGGATGCAAGCTCAATACGCTTGGAAGCAAGAATGGATATGAGGTAAGTTTTACTTACACCAATGTACTATAACATAGCTTAATTGTTAGAAACATTAGTTTAAAATCTTGAGTGTGAATTAAAGATAAACCCCAAGGGGTAGAATCTATTAAGTGGGTCGCCTTATGTGCACTCAATACAAAATGTGGGCTATGATCTTAATCGAGATAATGAGTTATAACCAAATGGAGAAATCCATCAAACGGGTCAACTAATAAAGATATGTGAGAAATGATGTTTTAAACCAAATTAAATCAATTGAATGAAGTCGTTAAGCATGATGTTAAATGGGTCAAGTTGGTGTCACTTGAACCATAGATAAGAACTTGGGTAACATACTATTGTGAACTATGAGTCTAAACGGGTCAAGTGGAAAGTTATTGCCATTTGAGTTCCGAGAAATTAATGTTGTCTATTGAGAAAGCATACAGGTAAATGCATTTGTGCGTGTATGCTCGATGTTAAGAATCATGGAGGATAAACACAAGGTATGGATATGGGTCGAGGCCACCCGGTAAGTCCGTAGTCAAATAAACGCCTTCGGGCGAAGCAACATAGGTGATAAGTATTCACATGAAGTGTGGGTGCTAATCAAGTAAGTTACTTTCATAGCTGTGTCAAATGCGCGCTAATGCGCTTAGAATTGACTAAACAAGTGAAAACTTGAGAAAGGATAAAACTCTAAGTCCGGAAGGACATAGAGGTTTTTAAACAAGACATTGAGTCAAAAACATTGGATTTGAAACAAGAAGTTTCGCCACGAATGGCTAAATCGAAAGATTTGGCCATGAGGGGCATTTTGGGGATTTAAAGGATTAACAAAGGTTGATTTTAAGAACCTAAGTCAAAATGAAACAAATCGGACAAACGCTTTTGTTGATCAAGTGTCTAATGACTTGACAACTCAAACGGTATGCAATTTAAGTTGTCAAAAGTGTCTTGTTTGATTCAAGGCCTTAACGGGTCGATTTGGGTGAAAATTGACATAAACACTTAAAAACTATGAACCGGGTCATGGCATCATGAACCGGATTATGATTTCAGTCAAACAAAGGTTTATTTAGTCGACAACTCAATACTTAGGCTTCGGGAATCATCAAATGTGGTTGCGACATGATTCCCATGCTTAAAAATCACCAATTTCACATCAGAAGCTGTGAGCGGCCGCTCACAGAGACCGCGTGGCCGCTCACAGAGAACAGCATGACGACGCGATCTTTAAATTTGCATATAAAATCATAGAAAAATCGTTAGGAGGTGTTCTTTATATGCCTGGAAAGCTCTCGGAACGTAGAACAATTCTTATTTGAAAGTCGAAGTCGGATTTTGGGTTTTAGAAGGGGTAAAAGCGATCCGAAGAGATGCTGCGCAAAAGTTGCAGCAGTTTGTTCTCCTGATAAAGGGCCGTTTGGCCTGGTTCGTTCCGTTTCAACGTGTAACGACTACCGTACTAGTTTAAATGTATCATTGACAACCCACTAACCATTCTTTGTGTAATGGTGCTAGGTAAACAAGTGAAGGAAGTCCCGGAGCAAGGATCAAGTCGCGATAAGAGTCGAACACACCCGATCACACATCAAGCTTCCGCATTAGAATCTAAGGAACTCCCGTTAAAACGCAACATCTTAGAGTATGTTTTAACTATTAAAATGTAAAAATTTGTGTGAATCAAACATGTAATTGATCTTAATGGGTTGACTTATTATAAATATTAAAGTTTTAATCGGAAGTGGTTTAAGTAAGGTCCAAACCCGTAAGATTAGACGTTAATCACGTGATTACGGGTTAGGGTCTTACAAGTGGTATCAGAGCCATAGGTTTGAGGGATCCGAGTGTTGGGAAGAATATTTGGACTCAAACCGTGCGCTCAAAGTGTTGAAGGGTGTTCGGTTCAAGACTTGATCGAGGAATCCGGTAAGTAATACCTATAATAAACTTCTGTTTTGATCGGAAATTGTTATAGGTAATCAATAGTGATATCGTGTAGATACACGCTATCTCAAAAGCTTGATAAGGAAATGGTTAGGTACTCATGGGGCCTATCCAAAAGATTGATTCGGGCAACGGAAATCTCGCATAACAAGAATGCTAACATCACTATTGCAGTGATGCATACCAATACTGAAATGTCATGTTACTAATTAATTGAAATTATAAATGTGACAGGGATGATAACATTTTATTTGATCGAGAGAGGATCAAATGATTCACCAAACGAGGTTGTAGAGGGTTCGGGAGCACGACTGATGGCATGCTCACTAAGGACCAAGTCAAGTAACGACTCGGGCTAATGGATCAGTAACGAAAGGGAACACAGGAGCAAGTATCAAACAGGTACATTCTCGAAATCATAGTAGGTGCATTAGTATGCAATTATCACCTGAAGAGTGGTAATTGCATATGCAAGCAATAAGCAAATGTAAAAGGTGCATAGTTCACGATAATGAACGATCAATGCACAAACTTAACTTGAACATCGAGACCGGGTTGGGGGGTAATCATCCCAAACTAATGTTTAGAAAGGCGTTGTGATCATACCAATGAGTGTGATCACACAAAGCTTATTAAAACGAAAACACATCGCTTTTTCTTAATGAATAAAGTTAAAAACCCAACATTGAATAATTTATCAAGGAAGGGTTTTACCAATAAAATAAGGGACACAATCATGAACTGAAGCTTTGCTTACATAAGATGTGATGTACTAATTATAACAAGTCCATATGTACCATATGCGGATTGCTTACCCTGGCCAGGTAAGTGTTAAACATATGATACCATGGGTTTCTTATGATTAATACATATACAACCTATGCAACAAAGGCTTAGTAAGTGTGAGGTGCCGGGGAATTATGGACGTAGTCCACTGTCTAACACGGCAGGGATGCGATCCATGCAAGACCTTGAGCGAGGCACCAGCTAGAATACGCTGGGCTAGCAAAGAGGATAACAAACTGGAGCGTTTGGACGTAGTCCACTGTCTAACACGGAAGGGATGCGAACCATGCAAGACCTCAAGCGAGGCACCAGCTTATACGCTGGGCTAGCAAAACGGGCAATATACGATACAAGTTATCCTGGGTTGATACAAAGATTGACTTGAACCTTAATCAAGGTTTAGTCATAAAGGGATTCAGTTTGGAAATAGACTTGAACCTTAATCAAGGTTGAGTCATAAACAGATTTAGCTTGAAAAGAGACTTGGACCTTAATCAAGGTTAAGTCATAATTAAACTCGGATTTTTATAGAAGGTTAAATTCCTAAAGAGGGACTTGAACCTTAATCAAGGGTTGAGTCATAATCACATTCGGGTAAGTCGTGAATCTCCGGATTATGACATAAACAACGGGATTGGGCCGTGATAAATCAGTAATTCTTTCCATCCTCGGGTTAAGGATGAAAAATGGTGTAAACTACAATAAAATTAGATTGTATCGTTGGTACAATTTAAAGGAAATTATGATAACAGTCGGATTGTGTAGTTATTACAATCTAATGCAAACCGTGATAATAAGAGATTAGTCGATACAATACGTTGTAATGACGAATCAACACCATGTTTTATAAAAAGGAAACCGACCTCAATTTATATTGAGATCGGTAATCAGAAAGAGGACTTTTAGAAACTAAGCGTTCTAAATATATATAAACGATTTGAAATCTAAAACTCAAAAGTCTTTAAACGGGTCAGTTGGGGCAATGACCACCAATCGAGTTAGCAAAACGGGAACTTGGGTAAACCAAATAAATGGAAAATTCTTAAAATAAGGATTAGCCAAAGAAAGGAATATGTTAGTGTAAAGCAAGGTTTGTTTATAACATTATAGCACACCAAGAAGAAACGAGGGTTGGATTCGGGAATGAATCCAAGAAGCTAGAAAACGGCTATGTTAAAAAGCCGGGTTAGTCTTGGAAACCAAGACAAATTACTTGTTAGAAATAGACGCATAGACATGTATGCATATGCATGCTACAATAGAGTATCGCAGCAGATACCCTAAGGTGGATGATAGTATGGCCCCTTAAACATTACATCATTCGGGATAAAAGTGTAACATCGCGTAATTTTTAATTTTCATGTATTTTAAATTATTTACTTAACAAATTCCAAGTCCGCCTTTATTCGCTTCTTTTATGTTACTCTTACCAATTCGTGACGAGTCATCATTATAATTTACTCTATTCAATTTAGACACCATAACAAGAAACTCACTTAGTTAAGATCTTAATATATATTTATTCTATCTTTTAAATAAAACATATATTTTTATAATAATACTAAAAAAAGGAAAAAAAAAGAAAAAAAAAAACCGTGAATGTGTGTGTGCTGTGTTGACATTTTCTTTTCACAATTAACATAATGACATAAGAATGTCATTACTTTTTTGTTACAATTAAAAGAGTGAAATATGAATGTCATTTTTTTAGAGCTCGACAATAGCAGCAGAATGTAAAATGAATTATGACACCATCCCATTACAATTAAACTTAATCCCCACCTAAACTCCTCCTAACCACCCTATTAACTTTATTTAATACCCAACCACCTTAACCCATCTATAAATACAACCCCTCCCTACACCTTAATCACTTGCTCAATCTCAAATCCTCTCTAAACATCTAAATTCTTCAAGAAATCCTAAGTGATGGAAGCCCACTTCTAAGTGAGTTTTCTCATTTTAAACTCTCACTTCCCTTTTCTTTCTTCATTTCTCCTCTTCTTCTAACCCCTTGGGGAAACCTCTAGGACCTTTCTCTTGTTTGCTATGGCAAATAAATATGAGTAGAACACCAAAATGAGGCCTCAAAGGTGGTTCATCTTCTATTGTTTTTATGTACTAGAAGGTTAGTTGAAGTGATACCAACCAAGTTCACCAACAACTTAATGGACTTGTGCTATGGTTAATGGTTGACAAAGGAAAGTCAAGGCTCTTCCAAACTAAGTCACCATACACTACTTTAACCCTATAGTTATATTATGTAAATACTAAAATATATAGTTTCAAAACTCTACTAATCTAATAACTTGGAAGGTTGGTGGATACATCCCTACCTTACCAATACTTGACTCTCTTGACCATCCGAATCACCTTTATGGTGGTTTGTGTTTTGGTTAGCCTTAAAGGCACTACTTGACTCTCATGACCATCCGGATTGCCCTAAAGGCAATTTGTGCTTGGTTTGCCTAAAAGGCTTGCATGACTCTCGTGAATCTATAATCTAAACTCGAACCTAAGACCCTTTATTCTCTAATCCTAGTTAACCAAGGCTAAGGAACTAACCATCCAAGACTCGTCTTTGGAGCCTTACTAAACGCACCCAAATGTGAGTTCATACTTGTCCCCTTTTCACTTTTTATCACTTTTGGGGTGTAAACATGTATCATATGCAAAACACACTAATGCTTTCATAAACACACATGCTCAATCTATTAAACATACTTATATGCTACTTGTCATGCTTATTATTCTTAGATACTTAGACATAAATCATTAACTATTATTAGCCTACTTAACATGTATAGCGCTATAGGACTAGCACACCACCCCCTTTATGGGTCATTGTTAAGATTTAAACGGCCTAACATGAATATGTTAGGTATACGCTGTGGTACTCGCGGGTTTGAGTTATGTCTTTTGTATGATAGGTATGTGCAATGCTATAGTATGAGATTTGAGTAAACCATTCTAAAATACTATGTATGTAAACTAAAACTAGTATGCTCACCAATGCTTTATGTGTTGACGGATATTTTATACATGTTGCAGGAAATGTTTGATGCAGGATATTCAAGAAATCTACTTAGGATTGGACTAGAAACTCACGCTAGTTTAAGTTCTATATTTTGATGTCGTATTTCTCTTTTCATGAAAACAATTTGTATTCTGTTGTGTTTTTAGACGATAATTATGCTATGAATGAAATTTTATCTTTAAATCATATTTTCACGAATTCTAGTGTCATGAAATCTTTGAACAATCTATCCCAAGTCTCGCCCCGATGTATTCCGCCATCGGTTGGGGTGTGACATATTGGTATCAGAGCCATGACTATAGGGAATTAGGAAAAATTGCCATGTTTGACCTAGACTATAGTTAAGAACCTTTTTGGCCGTTCCTTTTATCATGCTTAATATACTTGTACTCCTTACCTTGCTTCTACTCTATTCTTTTGGTCTTTAAAATTTACCTTTCTATTTGGTGGATGATACTACACTCGAAGACACTCGTATACCACAAACGAAAGGAAATCACCGAAATAGGTGTGAAATCCTCACTTTTGTGATAACTTTCAATCCGCGTAAATTCTTTGTGTTTTTGAAACTACACCAAGATAGGTGTGATATCCTCACCTTGGTGGAAATTTCACAATTCTCGTTCTAGTGGACACTTACCAATCGAAGGTTAGAATTAATTTTCTTACCACGTTAGACAAAGTGTACAAACCACACTCAAAGAAACGACCTCGCTAAGATAGGAGTGAAATCCGCAACTTAGCAATTAGTTTCAATCCATGATTTTTTTTTCAATCTCGCTAAAGTCTCAAATTTACTAATGACAAGGAACATGTAGTAACTGGAAGGGTGAATACCGTTAACCGAAAGTTTCGGCGAGAGTATTTCCACCTATTAGGCCAAAGCATGTTTCCAAACTCAAAGGTAAATTCGAATCACTTTGGTTAGTCTTAGTTCCGTTTCGGAACACTCCAATTGTTTTGTTTAAAACAAGCCTATCTTTTTATGCTAATACTACTTTCAATGTTGTTTTCATGCTATGTTTTCATTATATATTCGATTTACTTGAAATTGTACCTTATCCTCTCGCACTCGATCTCAAGACTCGCATTTACAATCTACTCTCGCGATCTCCAAACAATACTAATAATCGCAACCAACGTAAATCAAAACTCCTTTATGTTAACTAAGTGCACTATACTTGCTTATACATACGTGTTACGCTATTTGAACAATGTGAAACTTGCATTCTATACGTGTAACTTGAACGTGCATACTAAATCTATGACAACAACTTGAGCGTATGTATTTGTTTATCTAAATTTGCATCAATTTCACCGATCTAATCTTACCCGTAAGCTTTTCATTGTTAACCAAAATTCTAGTAACTTATTTTCTAAATTCAAAAGTCACCTTGTTTAAAAACGCTTATACAAATTTTCCTATGTATAATTCTCGTAGATGTCTTCCCGTCTCAACAGCATCGACCTCAACCAACTGGCAAGTCTTATTGCCCAAGAACTAGTCAAGATCCTCCCTAACCTAGAGACACCAACAAACCCAATTCCAAACCCCGGCGATACCATCCAGGATAGCACAAACCATGTAGATACTAAACCTTCTACCCATACCCCTACCAAACAAATAAAAAAGGATAACCGAAAACGCAAAAACCTCAAACGAAACCACACTTTGACAACTTCTAAGACTCTGAATTCCAACAAAAAGTAGTACCGTGGAACCTTTCCGCTATGCAACAGTTGTAAATATCACCATCCCACTCACACACCATGCTACTTATGCGCCAATTGTGATTCATATGGTCATTTAGCCAAAAACATGTCGCCACACCACTAAACCACGACCCAAACAACCTACTAGTACCACCTCATTCACTATAAACAATGGATGGATATGCTCTGAGTGCAACGACCCAACCCCTGAACATAACAAATGCCCAAGACTTGCCATGGTGATCTACGATGCTGGAAGACCCACTCACCACACTAAAGAAGATTGACTTTTCTTTAAAAAAATGAGAATTTCCTTATGTAATGTTTTCAAGAAATTGTTCGGATATAATTTTTTTTATTATTAAATACCATCGTTATCCTAGTTTATAGTCATAATATAACGCCAAAATTCAAATATCACAAAACCCTTTTCTCCTCGCGCACGATCTTTTTCAAAAAAAAAATTTAACAAAATTCTTCCTACTATTTCTAAGAAGATGCCTATTCTTCTATAAAATTCTCACTTTCAAACCACTAACAAATGTGTGTGTCGAGTCTGTATGACAAACAAGATTCTAAATGCTAAAAGTGTTTAAAAAAAAATTCTTGTGTAAACGGGACTTGTGAGCAAAGACACGCTAAATCAAATAATCTACTTCTTTATAATCCCAAAACCTTTTCTCTTGAAATCGTATCACTAGTCAAAATATTCATCAACGCCAAACTAAAATTGTCAATAAACTATTTTTCTCGCTTAATAAAATGGATTTTTCATAAATCAAACGACCATCTTCGATAAGACTTTTACACTAAATTTTCCTCACTTCAACTAAATATGTTTTTCTTTAACATCCAACGGACTAAATTCTTCTACCATCAAACTTGACCCTTAGCCTCAAAAAGCTAAAATCGCTCGCATACTCATAAACTAAATTTGTAATGAACTCGAATTTTATGTTACTCTAAGTCAAAACATTCTTTTTTTTTCTCACGCGTGAACGTTTTCATTAAGAATCCAATTGTCCATACTTTTGCTTGATTTTATACAACTAAACGTAACCACGTATACACAAGTCTACACCATTATGTCATGAAACCATACATCTACGCCAAGAACACGCCCGGTTAACACCATCAAAAACTTACTTAATGCCTTTTCACATTATGTGCTTGCATGTCACGTTGCTTGCTATGTTTACAACATCAAAACTGTTTAATGCCTTAGCCTAATGTCTTTTCCTTTATGCATAAGTATTTTGTGTTCACTAGCGACCCACACATAACTAAGACAAATTATGTGGACCATACGACAATTGGACTAATTACGGGTGCACACGTAATTACAAAAATTGGGCGCATGGAAAACATAACAAGTCCCAGTCTGTGTAACCTATCATGACTTGAATAACAACACGGATGAGGTATGATAACGACATGGTGGATACACCGCCGGTACATCCTATACATAAATGTCCTGTCATACTACCAAAAGTAGAGTTATTCATGCCATGAGAAGTTTTGGGCGTCGAGTTTAAATTTTGACCAACACTTACGTTATTTATCTTTTGCGATACCGTTTATGTTATAGTTTACTAGTCTAATTATGCTTGCATTATTTATCTCATATGCATATTATAACCTTGTTTTGAACCACACTCTCTACTATGCAACACCATTCTTGCAGTGAATAATCTATACTTGTAATCTCCATCAACTTCGTTTCTTTCCTTTTGCCTTTCCTTGCTTAATCAGCAATCCCCTCGTTATCAAGAATCTATTTCTAAGTCCCGTAAACACTAGTCTTAGCCTCTAAAAGCAATTATACATCTAAAACAAGACTTGTCTCTCACTTTTATATATTTTCCGTGGCTAATGATATACTGGATTTCAAAACTAAATAACTACTATATATTTCACCAAAAAAAAACTGTTTTCAAATAGTCCAACTTCTCGTTTATTTAATCACTTCTAAACGTTTTCTTTTTCTAATAAAATTTTCGTCCTTGTGCAAACCAAATATCTTTTACTAAAAAAACTACTCATTCCCACATCTAGTCACTTATTATGCGCACATATTTACTATCCCACCCAATTACCCAAGGACATCTCTTTTACAAGCCAAAAATTTCTACTATTTCATATACGTTATATCGTATAATTAATTACCTTTCCCGAAAATTTCTATATGTTATGCAAATATACTTACCTACCTTCAATTTTCACTATTTCATACCGTATAAATACTTAATTTCCTAAAAATCTTACTATTTCTTATACACAGTATACTTACCTACCTACACAAGATTTTCACTATTTCATACGGTATACTTATTTATCTTTCCAAACTATCGCTACTTCATATATACTATACAGTATAAATACTTATTTTCCTAAGATTGTTACTATTTCATGTATGCCATACCATATATCTACTTATTTTTCCAAAAATTGCTGCATTAACTCCATACACAAACCTACTTATATGAACTCCTCTAATTCGCTATTTACAAAAATCCTTTAATCGGTTAAGTTTTCAAATTTTTACGTACAACCTTGGGTTAAAATTTTAAAAGTACTTTTCGTACGAGCATAATTATCGCACAAATGACTACATATCGTATTTGATTTAAACATAATAAACTAACAAGTTTTTGTTCTTATTAAACCCATATCAAACCACTTACCTATTTTTTTTAAAATGTTGGCTCTTAATTAAATTTCGAGACGAAATTTCCTAAAGTAGGGGAGACTGTAACATCGCGTAATTTTTAATTTTCATGTATTTTAAATTATTTACTTAACAAATTCCAAGTCCGCCTTTATTCGCTTCTTTTATGTTACTCTTACCAATTCGTGACGAGTCGTCATTATAATTTACTCTATTCAATTTAGACACCATAACAAGAAACTTACTTAGTTAAGATCTTAATATATATTTATTCTATCTTTTAAATAAAACATATATTTTTATAATAATACTAAAAAAAAGGAAAAAAAAAAGAAAAAAAAACCGTGAATGTGTGTGTGCTGTGTTGACATTTTCTTTTCACAATTAACATAATGACATAAGAATGTCATTACTTTTTGTTACAATTAAAAGAGTGAAATATGAATGTCATTTTTTTAGAGCTCGACAATAGCAGCAGAATGTAAAATGAATTATGACACCATCCCATTACAATTAAACTTAATCCCCACCTAAACTCCTCCTAACCACCCTATTAACTTTATTTAATACCCAACCACCTTAACCCATCTATAAATACAACCCCTCCCTACACCTTAATCACTTGCTCAATCTCAAATCCTCTCTAAACATCTAAATTCTTCAAGAAATCCTAAGTGATGGAAGCCCACTTCTAAGTGAGTTTTCTCATTTTAAACTCTCACTTCCCTTTTCTTTCTTCATTTCTCCTCTTCTTCTAACCCCTTGGGGAAACCTCTAGGACCTTGCTCTTGTTTGCTATGGCAAATAAATATGAGTAGGACACCAAAATGAGGCCTCAAAGGTGGTTCATCTTCTATTGTTTTTATGTACTAGAAGGTTAGTTGAAGTGATACCAACCAAGTTCACCAACAACTTAATGGACTTGTGCTATGGTTAATGGTTGACAAAGGAAAGCCAAGGCTCTTCCAAACTAAGTCACCATACACTACTTTAACCCTATAGTTATATTATGTAAATACTAAAATATATACTTTCAAAACTCTATTAATCTAATAACTTGGAAGGTTGGTGGATACATCCCTACCTTACCAATACTTGACTCTCTTGACCATCCGAATCACCTTTATGGTGGTTTGTGTTTTGGTTAGCCTTAAAGGCACTACTTGACTCTCATGACCATCCGGATTGCCCTAAAGGCAATTTGTGCTTGGTTTGCCTAAAAGGCTTGCATGACTCTCGTGAATCTATAATCTAAACTCGAACCTAAGACCCTTTATTCTCTAATCCTAGTTAACCAAGGCTAAGGAACTAACCATCCAAGACTCGTCTTTGGAGCCTTACTAAACGCACCCAAATGTGAGTTCATACTTGTCCCCTTTTCACTTTTTATCACTTTTGGGGTGTAAACATGTATCATATGCAAAACACACTAATGCTTTCATAAACACACATGCTCAATCTATTAAACATACTTATATGCTACTTGCCATGCTTATTATTCTTAGATACTTAGACATAAATCATTAACTATTATTAGCCTACTTAACATGTATAGCGCTATAGGACTAGCACACCGCCCCCTTTATGGGTCATTGTTAAGATTTAAACGGCCTAACATGAATATGTTAGGTATACGCTGTGGTACTCGCGGGTTTGAGTTATGTCTTTTGTATGATAGGTATGTGCAATGCTATAGTATGAGATTTGAGTAAACCATTCTAAAATACTATGTATGTAAACTAAAACTAGTATGCTCACCAATGCTTTATGTGTTGACGGATATTTTATACATGTTGCAGGAAATGTTTGATGCAGGATATTCAAGAAATCTACTTAGGATTGGACTAGAAACTCACGCTAGTTTAAGTTACTATATTTTGATGTCGTATTTCTCTTTTCATGAAAACAAATTGTATTCTGTTATCTTTTTAGACGATAATTATGCTATGAATGAAATTTTATCTTTAAATCATATTGTCACGAATTCTAGTGTCATGAAGTCTTTAAACAATCTATCCCAAGTCTCGCCCCGATGTATTTCGCCATCGGTTGGGGTGTGACAAAAAGTAGACAGAGATAGTTTACGGATCTAAGAAAGACCTATGAAGAACATAAGTAGCTAAAATGTCGGGTAGGGGGTAAGTATGTAGATATTGCCCCTAGTTAACCGAAATAATAGAATGACTCAAGTCATATTATGAAAGCTAAGGCTTCCATATAATAAAAGTTAGAAAGTCGAGTAAAGGGATACAAACAATAAGTATATAGTACTACTCGTTAGACTATAGAATGTCAAGGGATTGAGAGGTGCACAAAATTGATTAGAGACACTAAGGTTCTTGGCTGTGACCAAAGCAACAACACCAGAAAGGTTTCGAGGACGAAACCTCTTTAAGGGGGGTATACTTGTAACATCCCAAAACCAATTGTTCGTCTAATTATGCCATTAGGCGTGATTAGCAAAATTATTAAAACGAGATCCGAACAAAGAAAGAACACAGGTTATGTTCTAACATAGAAATAATCTAGTTAGTGTTATTAATCTTATTAACAAGCTAATAAAATAAGAAAAACTAGCTTGAGTAGCTAGTTTCATAAGAAATGACAATTGGGGATTTTTGGAGGGACCATAGTTGCCAAAATGGGAAACTTGTGGGTGCATCATGTTGAAAAGGGAAGAACACACACACACACATAAGTGTGTGTCTCGATTATAATCAGGAGATTTATCTCCTTCAACCTCCAACCCTAAACACTCAAGAACATGCTTGAATACAAGCCAAATCAAGGGCTTTTCGATGCTCTAGCAAGAAACAAGTCATCTAAGGTCCTACATATACCAAGGTACCTTTAATTTGGTGTAATTTGATGTTATAATTCGTTTATGATCATGGTGAAATTCTAGGGTTTTGGTAAAAACGTGAATTTCTTGGTTTCTATGAGTTTCTATGTGTTAGTAGGCACCAAGGAAGCTATAAAACGTGGTGAATCATAATATATTGTTGATTCATGTGAAATTATGATCTTGTGTTATGTGTATGTAGTGGGTCTTTACATTAAACATGAATTACACTAGTAAGTGGAATAATCTTGCAATTTCTATGTAATTGGTATCATGTATGTGTGCTAATTGTTGAAATGATTATGTGTCAATGGTTAGCTAAGCCATGGCGGAATCTAGGAAGTCTTGAACACCTAGAATTAACATGATGAAAATGGTGCATATGAGGTGTTCGATAAAATGCTTCAATGAGGAAATAAATGTGTAATACATGTATGAACATGAATACTTGAAATGTGATGTTGGACTAGAGTTAAAATGAATACATGATGTCGTGGATTATAAAAGAAATCCATATTATGTATTCTAACAAAACAAGGTTTGACATGTCCCTAAGTTAGGTACAAGAACTAGGGATGCAAACGGGTCAAACGGATGCAAGCTCAATACACTTGGAAGCAAGAATGGATATGAGGTAAGTTTTACTTACACCAATGTACTATAACATAGCTTAATTGTTATAAACATTAGTTTAAAATCTTGAGTGTGAATTAAAGATAAACCCCAAGGGGTAGAATCTATTAAGTGGGTCGCCTTATGTGCACTCAATACAAAATGTGGGCTATGATCTTAATCGAGATAATGAGTTATGACCAAATGGAGAAATCCAACAAACGGGTCAACTAATAAAGATATGTGAGAAATGATGTTTTAAACCAAATTAAATCAATTGAATGAAGTCGTTAAGCATGATGTTAAATGGGTCAAGTTGGTGTCACTTGTGAGAATCCGGTTGATAACCGAATCCATGGATCGATTAAGCGAAAACAACTCGGTTTCAGACGGGAGATTCGAGACGAGACAGAAACATACGATAACAAAGTCATCACAGATTCGTATTAATTCAGAAACGGTTACAGACACTGTCATCAGTAGGATAAACATCTATCTCGAGGCCGGGGGAGGTTGGGCATGACCTCCCCCTTGAGAGCATTCAAAGCATAAACTCAAATCTACAAATGAAAACAACACATGAGATTGCTATTTATAGTCCAAAATAATAAACCACCTTCGCCCGTTTAATGAGGTCGAATGTGGAACTTTTCCACATTCGCACCATCACAAACTGGTCGAATCTAGCTTAGATTTTGGTCTATATTTACAAATGCATCAGATCCATATAATGCCCTTATGGATCACCACAATCTCATGTAATACAATACAAGACTCAACCCTAGTCTATTCGACAGTGACGTCCACAGAAAATGCATCAACAACTTGAACCATAGATAAGAACTTGGGTAACATACTATTGTGAACTATGAGTCTAAACGGGTCAAGTGGAAAGTTATTGCCATTTGAGTTCCGAGAAATTGATGTTGTCTATTGAGAAAGCATACAGGTAAATGCATTTGCGCGTGTATGCTCGATGTTAAGAATCATGGAGGATAAACACAAGGTATGGATATGGGTCGAGGCCACCCGGTAAGTCCGTAGTCAAATAAACACCTTCGGGCGAAGCAACATAGGTGATAAAAGTATTCACATGAAGTGTGGGTGCTAATAAAGTAAGTTACTTTCATAACTGTGTCAAATGCGCGCTAATGCGCTTAGAATTGACTAAACAAGTGAAAACTTGAGAAAGGATAAAACTCTAAGTCCGAAAGGACTTAGAGGTTTTTAAACAAGTCATTGAGTCAAAAACATTGGATTTGAAACAAGAAGTTTCGCCACGAATGGCTAAATCGAAAGATTTGGCCATGAGGGCATTTTGGGGATTTAAAGGATTAACAAAGGTTGATTTTAAGAACCTAAGTCAAAATGAAACAAATCGGACAAACGCTTTTGTTTATCAAGTGTCTAATGACTTGACAACTCAAACGGTATGGAATTTAAGTAGTCAAAAGTGTCTTGTTTGATTCAAGGCCTTAACGGGTCGATTTGGGTGAAAATCGACATAAACACTTAAAACTATGAACTGGGTCATGGCATCATGAAACAGATTATGATTTCAGTCAAACAAAGGTTTATTTAGTCGACAACTCAATACTTAGGCTACGGGAATCATCAAATGCGGTTGCGACATGATTCCCATGCTTAAAAAACACCAAATTCACATCAGAAGCTGTGAGCGGCCGCTCACAGAGACCGCGCGGCCGCTCACAGAGAACAGCATGATGGCACGATCTTTAAAATTGCATATAAAATCGTAGAAAAATCGTTAGGAGGTATTCTTTATATGCCTGGAAAGCTCTCGGAACGTAGAACAATTCTTATTTGAAAGTCGAAGTCGGATTTTGGGTTTTAGAAGGGGTAAAAGCGATCCGAACATCTGTTGCACAAAAGTTGCAGCAGTTTGTTCTCCTGATAAAGGGCCATTTGGCCTGGTTCGTTCCGTTTCAACGTGTAACGACTACCGTACTAGTTTAAATGTATCATTGACAACCCACTAACCATTCTTTGTGTAATGGTGCTAGGTAAACAAGTGAAGGAAGTCCCGGAGCAAGGATCAAGTCGCGATAAGAGCCGAACACACCTGATCACTCATCAAGCTTCCGCATTAGAATCTAAGGAACTCCCGTTAAAACGCAACATCTTAGAGTATGTTTTAACTATTAAAATGTAAAAATTTGTGTGAATCAAACATGTATTTGATCTTAATGGGTTGACTTATTATAAATATCAAAGTTTTAATCGGGAGTGGTTTAAGTAAGGTCCAAACCCGTAAGATTAGACGTTAATCACATGATTACGGGTTAGGGTCTTACAGTTTTTTTGCTTTTTTTGATTTTTTTTTATTAAAATGGCAAGACATTATGTCTCTCTTAGGGAATACCTAGATGAACTTGATGTTGTTGATGGTCTACTTTTATTAAAAAAAAAAGTGTCGTTGTGGATGATCCTATACCACCAGTCATCGGTGTTGAAGGATTAGAAGCATTTAATAACATAAACGAAGTACAACAACCTCAGAGATGTTATGGTTTGGTATATCAGCGTAGAAATAGAAACCATGTAGTCCCTAACGAGGAAGAGAATGTTGAACAACGGGAAGAGGTTGTGGACTGGAAGATAGTCCCTGCTCCAGTAGGGAATGTTGCGGATGCAGAGGGATGTACAAAATGAAGCAGTTGTGGAAGTTGAGAATAACATTCAAGACCAAGCTCAGCCAGATGTTGATATGGAAGCGCATGAAGGTGCGGACAACAACATAAATGGTGATGTGTTGTACACTAGACAAGAAGTGTTAGCGATGCTCAGCGAGGGATTGTGAAAAGCCATGTTTGCATATTTTTTGGTGTATAAAAGTGAAACGTTTTGTTAATGATGATGTACTGCATGCACAAAAAAAATGTATATATAGGAACCTAGATATTGTAATGTGTAAGCATGTTAAAACGCAAATGCTGTTCATAGGTGGTTTTTATGATTATATACTACTTGTGTTTGAATGAAAGTGAACTTGTGTTTATTCTTGTTTGAATTTATAACATGTTCCTTGGAATATTCAAATCATTGAATGTCTTGCAATGTTAATAGTTGCGTTTGAATATTGAATAACTTGCGTTTTGATATGTTCCTGTAAAAATATAGATATTTCAAGGTATGCTATTATTCCGTTTGTACCAGCTGATGAATATGAGCAACCTATAAGCACATTGATAAAGAAAAAACAAGTCAAGAGGAAAAGGACAAAAGTTGTTGAATCAACATCGTCTGCTGAATTTGTTGATGCAAAGAAAAAGCAAAAAAAAACAACACAAAAAAGGCGTGTGCTTATTGATGAATCATCGTCTGATGAAGTTATGGAAGTAAAGAAGAAGTAAAAAAACAACACAAAGAAGCATGTACTTATTGATTCTTTTTCGTCCGAAGATGTTTGTAGGAGGATCGATTTGTCAAAAACAATAGGTTTGATCAAACAAGTCTACCAATTCAGGTGCGGAATCCCTGAATCAGTTACGAAATGATAATATAATCAGCAAAACACACAAATCATCATTAACATTCCTTTTTCATTCATAAACATACTTGATAAACGTTACAAAACCTTGTTTATAATGATAAAGACACAATTCAGACTCCAACAAAACCCTAGGAAGAAAACCATATCGAAGGAGGGAAACAAATGACCAAAACTTAACATGAAAATGAAAAACAAACTATTTATAGACCTGCACATTCGCCCCTACGTAAGGTCGAATGTGCTGGTTCGCCCCAGTGTTTGGGCGAATCAACACAACTTCCTACAAAATATTCCTTCGACCTGATTATTCTACCTTCGACCAAACTAAGTCACCTTCGACCCTCTGAATTCCACTTTCGACACTACGCTTTTGGCAAAACAGAATTGAATGCGCAATCCAATAGCACTAGTCGCAAAATGTGTATCAACAAACTCCCCCTCGACTATTGCTTGGATTGCTTTTGCCTTCGCTCTTCATCCATATGCTTATTCATCAACTTGATGCGCAATAAGGTCTTCCGCTCTTTAGTCATGAATGGTTCAAAAGTTTGTTTTGGTTGCTTCTTCTCTTTCGCTATCTTCACAAACTTCCCCAGTTTCTTATCATAATCGCATCCCGCATTAACATCCCAAGCAAAACACAAGCATACCACCCGTTGGTATTTCAAAGCTTGCTCGTTGTCCTTCTCTTCATAGTAAATTGGGTTGTAATACAACATAATAATGTCTTCGTGTGAGCAGTTTATCAACCACATTGGATCAAATAAATGTATCTTCTTGAATTCATCTTTCCTATCTTTCAGCAAGATAACAGCTTCTGCGGTCTTCCGGTCATAGTACCACCACATGAAATCTTTTGAAAAATGTTGTGGAATAGGAATCAAAGGAATATGTTTTAACATGGTCGGTGGTTTATACTTCAAAGTCACCTTGTTCAACCCTGTTATTGGATCAATACTCTTCTTATGAACAATCTTCTTCGGATACTATGGGGTGAACACATCCCATTTCGTTATGCTCTCTCTCGCCATGCGATCTGCAAAGTATCCAACTGCATCATTATTCACAGTTGCACCTGACAACGTATGTCGGCAGACGTCGCGTACAGCCCAATATGGTAGTGTTTTAATATCATGGAATCTGTCGAAATACAGAATTCCCTTCTCCCACTTTACTGCAACACACCTTAGCTGTCTTAGGTATTTCCACCCGAGAGCTCTTCCCTTGAATAATTCGTTGTGAAATTTATAGAAACCTCCCTGAATTTCAGTCTTTGGTCGGTTGGCTTCTTTTTCTTTCAGCTTTCTCAACAAGCTTTTCAGATCGTCAGATTGTTCAACAGTTGGTTTCTGACTTTCTGAGTTCTTGAAGACTTCATCAACGAACTTCTTACTCTTTTCACTTGCAAGTTTCCCAGCTTGGCTTAACATCTCTTCTAGAAATTTCAAGAAATGCATAATCCTGTTTATCTTTAAAGTATTCTGGATATTCCTCACTAGTAATATCCTCCATCTCAAAATCTTCAAACACTGGAGTATCTCTATCATCAGAGTGATTTCCTACTTCTTTCTCAGGAATGTTAGGAATCTGATTCTCACTCATCAGATAAAGATCTGATCTTTTCGTTCCAGAAAATATCATCATCAGTGTTACCACCAGTAGCCTTCGAACTAGATTCTCCTGCATCCTTTCCAGCATCTCTCTTCTCACATTTATACTTATCAGTATCATCATCATCATCGTCATCATCATCATCACTAGCAGAACTGTTATCAAAATCATCTCCAGAACCATCTTTGTCATCATCATCTTTCTTCTCAAGAGCATCACCGGCATCCTGTTCTAACTCTTCATCTTCTTCTTCTTTTTCTGATTCAGATGGTTCGAAGTCAACAAGCTCTTCTTCACGCTCTTTATCTTCCTCTCTTTCTTTCAACTAAGGAGCTTTCTCATAAAGATCGTCAATCAGCTTCCTTAAGTTTTTATCATCTTTCTTCACTTGCTTATTCTCGTGTCTCAAAGAAATATATCTTTTCGTATTTCTCTGTTCATTTTTAACAACTTCTGATTTTCATCCTGAAGTTGTTTAATCTTTGCTTCCAAACTTTCTTGACTCTCCTGTGAAGACTCAACAATATCCAACATTTTTCTATCATTACCTCTCAACTGCTCAATCTCTTGTTGTTGCTGGTTAATGATCTTCATCATATCTGCAAGCTTCTGGTTCACTGCATTCATCACATCATCAGATACAGTAACCTTTGGTGTTGAAGCCTCAGCAACTGGAGTCTTCTTCTTAAACTTGTTCAAGACTCTTTCCATAGCCTCATTAAAGTCTTCTGTTGGATCAGCAGTTTTCTCAGTAGCAGATTTCTTCTGTTTCTTTGTTGTTGGGGATGTTATGGGAGTAGCAGATTTGGAACTCAATACCTCAGGAACTTTCTTTCCTGCAATCAAAATTTCTACTTCTTTCGCTCTCCTCTTCATTGGCTTTTCAATCTCATCAGCCTTTGATTGCTTCTTGTACATGGGCTTCTTCTGTTTTTCACCAATCATTGGTGATCCACTAAAATCTTCTGCATCCATGCCAAGACTCATATCTATATCGTCCATCACAATCGGACTCTTCAATCTCTGCTCTTCTAAAGTCTTGTTGAGACTTTCAGATTCACCAGCCACAGTGGCCTTGGGCTTGGTTTTCTTAACAGTCTCATCAGCAGAATCCCACCTCTCATCTTCTTGAGTCTCTTCAGAATCAATAGACTCTTCATCAACCAACAATGTCTTGGTTTTACCAGACTTTTTCTTCCTAGCCATGGTTTTATGTCTCTTAGGTGCAGATGGTGCTGATTCTTCAACAACTTTAGTTTTTCCCTTCCCAGACTTAGCACCAACATTCACTACCCGTCGCTTTCTTTTTGCTTCAGGATCCACATGGAATAAAGGAGCATCATTTTCAGATTCACTATTCACATTCCTAGCCTTATCAACACATGGATCTTGATAATCAGGATTAATCAAGTGTCCGAACAAATTCTTCAGGGGTGGTCTTTCATTTTCAGGAACCCCTTTATAACCCTTCATCCTCACCAATGTGCTCAAGCTCATATGATCTTGTACTACAATCTGTGTCGGATCTTTCCTCAACTTCCTGTACTTCTGATCAAATATCATCTGAAGAAACCTGGGATATAGTAAAAACTTCTTCTGCTTCAAACCTTTTAATGGTTCAAGCATGTGATCCAATATCATCCCGGATACATTGAACGGCTTGTTCAGAATAAGATCCACCATCAACGAACTAATGCTCTTCCTCATTACATCGTAGCCACCACTAACGGAACCGAATACATGTAACATCACATGAGCCAAGTATTTAAACTGCGGACACAGTTTACCCTTGTGTAAGGCTCCATCTGTGATTGGTCCGTTGTACTTCATTCATAGAAATCACTTCCTTTGTTCTATCCATGACAAACATCTTGGATTAGTCGGCTTGTCTTTCAATCTCAAAGCTTTGCAAATATCACTTTCTGTCACTATAGTCAGCTCCCCTTGAATGTTGCTAACAATAGCAGTTTGATTATCCCAAAAATCAATTCTTGCATTCTTCCAAAAATCCACTTGGTGATCTTTGTAAATAATGGCAGGCGTGGCAATCGCATCAACAACTCAACTACGCTTCAAGAACTCTATGATTCCAGTGAATTCCGTATGCTTCTTGACATCGCCAAGAAACGCACAGCAGTTGTGAGCTTCTTCAAATGGTAATTCTTCCTCGGGTTTCTTTCCGGCAGCTTTATCAGATAATCCTGCTGGAATATCAGTATTTTGAGGTTCTGCCATTTGAAAATCTGCAAAAACAAATCATGAAAATTCATTAAAACGGACAAAATTCGCAAAATTGAAATTTTGTTTTTATGGAAGTCCACCTTCGTCCATACGTGGGTTCGAATGTGAAAATCCAGGGTTCGAATGTGGAAAACAAGGTTCGAATGTGGAAAATTTGATTAAAAATATATATTCGACCTTTATTCCACTTTCGCCCCTATGAACAAGTCTCCTTCGACCTAAAAAGCCACTTTCGACCCTTTTTGAACGGTCGAACTAAACTGTTCATATGACCAATTTTCAGATTCTGATTTTGACCATTTAAACATATTCAATTCTTATTTGTTTGCCGACTAACATGTCCGACTAAGCTTTTTCAACCATCAATTGCAACAATTGTTCAGTTATTGTTTGTTTTTCCCCAAAATTTAGGGTTTATACGTTTAAACAAATCAATTTGACAATTCAATGTGTTTTAAACCCTTATTTTGGTGTATTCTCCCCCTAAAACATACAATGACTGAATCCTAATCAAGAATTGCATCTATAACAGTCTCTAAAACATCAAACGATTCAGTTCTAGGGTTCGAACACAAAAACCATCAAACTGCCTTCAATCCTGGATGATTACCTGTATATTTGGTATGGAAATGATCAGAAAAGGCTAAGGATCAATTATATAAGATCTAGAAAGATCAAGCAACAAGGTGTGGTTATCTCAGAAATTTGAAAAAGTTTTGAAATGAAGGTTCGAATGTGCAGAATGGTTTATATAGGCTCCACATTCGACCATTTCAGCTAGGCGAAGGTAAGACTATTTCCACATTCGACCCTAATGAAAGGCTCGAAGGTAGAAATAGGTTTTGAATGTGTAAAATACACATGAACACTCACATTTGACCGTTTTGTGGTTGATAGTTGTTATTATTTTGGCTTTGATAAGATACCTGATTCTGAGATTGACGGTTCTGGTAAATGGTGTTAAATGGATTCCTGTTTCCTTGTTGAGCTGGCTGTGTGCACTCTCTCTTGAAATGACCTTTCCCACCACAGTTAAAACATGTGACTTTGGCTTTGTTAAAGCCATATGTGGTGTTACGAGACGTAGAAAGATCAATTCTACCAGTCTTCTCTATAAACTCGGTCGCTCGTCTCATGACACTAGCAAATGCCCACTGTATGTCAATGAGCACCATCTCCTCCTTGTCGATTTGAGCATAGTCTTCACTGGTTAGATTGTTGTTACCAATTTGACTAGCTACCAAACCATTATAAGAAGCTACCATAGCATATACCAAAGCTACATGTTGCTGAGCAACTTCAACAGTGACATTGTTCAAGTTAGATGTCTCCAACACTATTAGGCTTTGATTTGGTTGACTTTGGTTCATTTGAGGAATGTATGATTGTTGTTGAGGTTGGTTCATGCTAGCTGAATAGCATGCAGCTTGCTGCATTGGTGAAAAAGGTGGAATGTAAGTGGTAGGGTATGATGATGGTGTATAAGATGAGGTTTGAGCTAGATAGTTTATCGGGGTTTTGGTTGGTTCAATAACGCTTGAAACACAAGCAATGTGTGGAGCAACAGAACTACTAGTACTTGAACTAGTCAGAGTAGAAGATGTACCACCATGATATAACTCCGGATTTTGAGGAACTTATGCTCTTTTTGCTTTCCTCTTCTCTTCCATTTCTTTGTTCTCCAACTTTTGAATGAATTCATTGATGGTCCAATATTGATAGGCATTTTTCTCCTTTAGGACCTCAATGTGTTGATTCCAGCATGGTGGTAATGCATCAGCAAACTTATCCACCAATTCAGACATCGGAATATTAATCTCATAACTTGACAATTCAGTCAACAGATGGCAATATCTAGGAATCAACTCCTTCAACGTCTCATTCCCCATGTAACTAAAATTCTCAAACTCTTTTCTCAACTCTTCCATCCTCAACTTCCTAGTTTTCTCGTTCCCATCATGACAATTCTTCAACATATCCCACATCTGCTTTGAAGTTGTGCAAGAACCAAACTGATGTAGAAGATCAGTGTTGATAGCCCGAGATAGTTGAGAGAATGCCTTCTTCTCCACCGCAAACATTTTCTTCTCGTCCTCAGCTAAACTTTTCAATGGAATTGGTTCACCTGTGTTCTCCAAAACCGGTGCTACATAACCCTTATCTATCATTTGCCATGCCTCGGTGCCATCCATTCCCATTCCCTCCAAATGAATCTTGAACTTGGTCTTCCATTGATTGTAATCCACCATCTCCGTCAGCTTTGGTGGACGACTCCCGCTACCTGAATATAAATCATGAATTAGTGTAGAAATAGCATTGGTTGTTTGAGAGTGTACCGCGGCTGCTGCAACTCCCCAATAATCATTCATGGGTTGTTGTGGTGGTTGAGCAACTGTCTGTGGCATTGAACTAGTCATTGCTAAGTAATTGATTGGCTGAGATGGTTGACTAGTCGTCTTCTGTGCAGCTACAGTCCAAGGATCCATCATCACCTGTTGTTGTTGTGTAGTATTAGAACTCGTGTTGTTGGAAAGTTCCACATATCGTCTACGAAATCTGAAACACGAAACACTTAGAAAAATTTTTGATCAGATTCTACGTTCGACCTTTTCTCAATAAACGTGGGTTCGAAGGTGGAAATGTTCCAGGTTCGACCCTTTCGGATGACCCGAATGTAGAATATAACAAACTATCTCACATTCGACCAAAATAACTCCACTTTCGACCTCACGTATAGTCGAATGTACACAATCTGGTCGAATGTACAACAACACACTCACAATATCTAGGTTCGACCCTTAAAATCACCACGTTCGACCTAAAAACTTCAGATTCGACCTAAAACTCACACGTTCGACCATTCTTCCCTAGGTTCGACCCTGTTCATTTCAAAAATGGTTATTCTTTGAAAATCAGTTAATTTGACCTCAATTTTTCAAAAGTTGATGAATTTTGATGATGTTTTGCAGGTTTTGCTTCGGAATTGATTTGGAACAAGTTTAATGAAGAGAATTCTAGATTTTATCCATGAAAACTAGTTTGAATCAATCAATGTTCATCAAAAACCATTGTTCTTTGAAAACATAAAAATTTTGATCAAAAATAGATCCAAATCAGCTCAAATATTATCAATTCGTAATTGTTTGATCCTTATGGCTCTGATACCACTTTGTAGGAGGATCGATTTGTCAAAAACAATAGGTTTGATCAAACAAATCTACCAATTCAGGTGCGGAATCCCTGAATCAGTTACGAAATGATAATATAATCAGCAAAACACACAAATCATCATTAACATTCCTTTTTCATTCATAAACATACTTGATAAACGTTACAAAACCTTGTTTATAATGATAAAGACACAATTCAGACTCTAACAAAACCCTAGGGAGAAAACCATATCGAAGGAGGGAAACAAATGACCAAAATTTAACATGAAAATGAAAAACAAACTATTTATAGACCTGCACATTCGCCCCTACGTAAGGTCGAATGTGCAGGTTCGCCCCAATGTTTGGGCGAATCAACACAACTTCCTACAAAATCTTCCTTCGACCTGATTATTCTACCTTCGACCAAACTAAGTCACCTTCGACCCTCTGAATTCCACTTTCGACCCTACGCTTTTGGCAAAACAGAATTGAATGCGCAATCCAATAGCACTAGTCGCAAAACGTGTATCAACAATGTTGATACGAAAAAAGAAAAAGGGAAAAATGTGAAAAAAACTGGAAAAAAATAAGAACCTTCATAAAAAGAATAAGAGCAACAATTTTTTTGAGTACATGAATAGAAGAATAAGCATGAGATGCTCACCTGCGGACTTTATGTCAACAATGAAGATATTGTCGGATGAACAGAAGGAAGACGTTAAAAGAATGGGCCTTGAATCAATTTTGACTTTTGAGTATGATTCAACTGCAATTGCAACAGGCTTGGGATACTGGTTGCTATTGAATTTTGATTATGAAACATGCCAGGTGAATGTGGGTGATCATAAAATTAACATAACAGACGCAACGGTGCATGAGCTGTTCGGAATCGCAATGGGCAAAATATCAGTAAAAGAGAAAAATAGACCAAGGAAAGGCTTTGCAAAAAAATTTGATGAATTCATAAATCAATTCCCGACGAGCAAAGTAACTGTTAAAAACATCCTGGATCTGATAAAAGGCAATCAAGACGGTGGTCGCTTGTTTAAACTAAATTTTTTGGTGCTCTGGAACACAGTTTTCGGAGAAATAACAAAGTCAACTACCATAAACCAAAGGCTCTTGGAGTCGTTTGACAATGAGGATGAAATTCCAAATATGAATTGGTGTACATATATGGTTGAATGTTTAAAAATGACCAAATCTGAATGGAGTGGGTATAAGGAGTTGTATAATGGTCCTATAGCTTTGCTAACAGTAAGTAACTATTAAAAAAGCTCTATGTTATAAATTCAATTACATTCTAATACAAAAATTAATGTTATGTTGCTTGTCACAAATTTTGTACACACATGAGTTCCATAAACACCAAAAATTAAAGGCTGCATTAAGAAGACCGGCCATCAGTTACATAATATCATCAATAGTGGCCAACATGTACACAACGGTCCATTTGCAGTTAATGATAATACACCTGCAATAGAAAAACATGATGTGATTGAAATTAGCCCGGGTACTGTAAATGAAGTTGTCGATGCATTGATGATGATACCAGCACAGAATATGCAAGAACGTGTGAACCTCGATGACGATTACACAATACCGCGGGCTAAAACTCCAAGAAGAAAAAGTTATTATGAGTGCGATGACGAATTTGAATTATCTGATGATGAAAATGAGAATTACAATAAATTGAATGAAATGGATTTAGGAAAGGAAGATGAAGAAGATAATCAAACAAAAAAATCCATAGAGGTAAAACGCAAGTATTAAAAATTAAAATGCGAGCTATATTTTGTTTTGGTACAGAACTATAACGCAGGTTTAAAAATCTTTACACGCAAGTATTGTTTTTAACATTTTCCTTTCATTCATTTCAGGAATGGGTGTTCTTGATGGATAGAAATATTAAAAGATACCAAGAAATTGAGAATGAAATGGTTGAAGTAATAAGGAAGAAATATTCTTGGATTCCAGCTTTGTTGGAGAGGTGTGACAAATGGGATGCAGTTTGTAAGAAAGATGCAACTCCAACAGAAACTAATGAAGAAGTAGAAAAAAACAAGTCTGCCGAGAACGTGGATTATTTTGAAGATCACATAGAAGCTGATTCTGGTAATCAAGAAGATGATAATACCATAGGTGATAATGGTGAGGGTGAGACAGCTGATAACATCAGTTTGGAGAAAAATGATTGGATTGATGACCATGTCAGTGAGGATATGGTTGACAAAACATCTGATATGGGCAAGGATGACATCATAGCTAGTCAGTTGATGGGTGGAGAAGAAAGAGATGTTGAGGTGGATAAAATTAAAGGAGAGAAAGATTACAACATTGGTGATGATATACACCTTGATAAAAATGATGATCCAGCTGGTGGGGTTGAGATTGAAGAAGAAGCTGGCATGGAAGAGATGAAAGAAGGTGAAAATGTTGAAGTTGAAAGGTTGATCCACAAGATGAAAATAAAAGGGTGAACAATGATGATGCTGTCGATGATACAATTGATGATTTCGAGGATCATTATACAGATGTTTATGATGTTATATAAAAAAATACAATATGTCAAGTTGATGAAGAAGAAAATATGGAGACACCAAAGGCTCAACCAATCCCAAAACCTACATCCCCAGAAATTCAGCAAAATGAAGCTAAAGATAAAGAAGAGAATGAACAGGGTCGAGGAAAACGAGTGAAATTCCCTGCAGCAGCATTGCTTTCACCCTATGTTATCAGGGAAGTTTGCTTAATGGAGAGGCTAACACGCGAGGAGATGAAAGTGTTTCAATACATTAGGTCTGCAAACGAACTGAACTTTCAGCGAACCGTTCATGAACCATTCGGCGGGAAGTTCATTTGTGTTTGTTCGTTTAATAAATGAACGAACACGAACAAAAAATTACATTCGTTTAGTTAAACGAACAAACATGAACAGAGGTCACGTTCGTTCATTTATGTTCATGAACGTTCGGTAACGTGTTCGTTTATGTTCGTTTGTGTTCGATAGTTTATTTAGGTTTTTAATTTTATACTTTTTTATTTTTATTTATTTTACCCAATAAATAATATATATATATAAGGTAAATATATGACTATATGAGATCAATAAGCCTACTTTTTGTATCCAAGCTCATTATATGTTTCCACGTTCCAGCGTTGATGCCCTCCACCTCCAACACCCTCTGCCATCCACTTCCAACTCCCTTGTCTAGTACTAAGTATGTTTGGACAATTAGGTTATATTTCGGATGGATCTAGCTAATGTCTTAGTGTATGTGAATTCGATGTTATTCAAAAGTTAATATATCTCCATTTGTGTTTGTTTCTATTCATGAACACTTCTTTTTGTTCATTTGCGTTCATGAACACTTGTTTGTGTTTGGTAATGTTCGTTTGCATTCGTGTGCGTTCATGAACAAAATTAACAAACGAACACGAACATGAGTGTTTTATTAACAAACGAACACGAACAAAAAATCTCGTTTGGTAAGTGTTCATGAACTGTTCGTGAACATATAATTTTCTTAACAAACGAGCACGAACAAGGCCTTGTAAGTTGTATCATAGTATATAAATATTTTGTTACATCTTATATGATCTTATTTGACTGCTTATTTTAAAACATGCAACCAACATGTATACCAGTCAGTGTGGTTGGAGGTACTGTAACACCCCAACCGATGGCGAAATCATCGAGGTGTCACGTAGTGACGATTGTTCAATAGCTCATGGTACTAAAGTGTAAATTGAATACATTGATTAAATAGTTTATTACATTGAAATGAAATACAACGATTCTAAATGCCAGCTAACTGAAATACAATGAATCGAAAATCTAAGTAAAATTTCAAAAGCTTAAAAGTCATCTCATAAATAACCTGAAACATGTACGAAAATAGTATATGTCAATACAAAATGTATTGGTGAGCATACCCGGTTTGAATACATATAGTAGAAAAATGTTTAGCAATTCGTGTGCGGTACCATTTGCAATTATGTAATAAGTAGTATCAGTTAAAACCAAGCCTAAATGAATGAGACTAGCTAACATATGAATAACCAAATGAATAATGAATTAACAAGACAATGACCAAGATTCTCTCAACAGAGTCTCAAGGGGGTATACCATAGTACTATTCATTGAAATGCAAGGCCGCAGAACGGTTAATGATTTTGACTATGCATAAATACACACAAATTCACATAAAGCAAACACACATGAGAATCGCATCAAGTATAATAATAACATTTTATAATAGTGTACATGAGTAGCTCCAAAATAGTAAAACATGAAAAGGGGAAAGATAAACTCACCATTTGCGAAGTAGTGTAAATCAACTAAAGTGGTGAGGGAAAGACAAAAGAGAGTTCCAAAGAATTCAACCTAATTTGAATAAGTATAATATTTGTAAGTGTGAGAACATAAGGTCTATGCTTTATAGGATTAGGCAGTTAAGGATTTTTGTAAATATATATATATATATATATATATCTCATATACCAGTGTTTATTAAGAAAGTTTATAAAAAAAATATTCTCTTTAGAACATGTAGGGGAATATGAACTGAGCAAATGCTTTTATATCACAAAAAATATACTTCCAATTTAATTAATATTTAATCCATTGATAATTGAATCAGTTCATAAAATGAATTACGAAAATAATGTACAATGATCCTCGTCTCTTTTTTTAAATAGTAGAGAACTATATAAATTTAATGGTTTCATAATTAGTAGTAACTAAATGATGTAGTACAATTCTCAAAACCTATGTACGAATGATTTTAGAACAAAAACAAACGTTTACACGAAGGTGTAGTTGACAGATGGACAGAGCTATTGAATTCTAAGGAACTAAATAATAGAAGTAATGGCTCAGCTTATAGGTTGTTCTGCAGCACACAAACCCTGGTATGTTTGTTTGTATTTAGACGCAAGTATTAGTACTATTAAACGCAAGTTATAAACTGAATGATGTCATTAAACGCAAATAGTATTAACAACCAAAACGCAAGTATTATGTATTTAAACACTATATTTTGAATTTGAACACGTGCAGCCTAAAGACTATTATTTCCAGGGAAAATCAATGAACGAAACAATGAAGATATTTTCAAGTAATGTCCTAAACCTAATGGAAAGATTAAATGTAAAAAGAGCAGATGAATTTGATATCATCATCTGCCCACTGCTGATAGAAAGACATTTCTACATGGTATGCCTCCATCTGAAAGATTTAACCATTGAGCTAATTGACAACTCAGCAATTGGAGGTAAAGACATCAAAAAAATACAAAGGAGTCCCAGTGAAACTGGTAAACGAAACTTATAAATTTTAAACACAACCATGTTTATTATGAAAAGTAGCTCATAAATTCTTCAAATTGTTTGCAGCGAAAAGTATTATGCACCTTCTTGACCAACACATGCCCGGAAAACAAAGAACTCCGTAAACTGGAAAAATCAAAAATAGAGCGCAGAGTAATGGACTGGAGAACAACGAACAACTTGGTCAACTGCGGTGTGTTTGTAATGCGACACATGGAAACATACAAGGGAGAAAAAGATTGGTCGTGTGGCTTCAAGGAAGAAGGACCTGAACAAGATAAGATTAGAAGTTTGCGGCGTAAATACTGCGCAAAGATGATACTTAATTAATACAACATGGTAAGGGAACAAATTATTGAACTTGTAGAGAATTTTGACAACTATCACCTAAAAAAAAGGTGTTGGCAAAAGTAAAGGAAAAACTGCAGAAAAGGCAGGATGATCTTATTATTGGGGAGAAAAAGGAAGATGAAAAATGAAGAACAAGATACATTTTCTTTGTTGGACAAAAAAACATATTTCTCTGTTATCCTTTTTAATGATTAATATTTGTTGTGGGCATTGGTTCATTTTTTGTTAGACACAAATTTTATTATTATTAAACGCAAATATTAAAATATTATTCAAACAAAAAAAATTAAAACGCAATTAATACATTAAAATTATTCAAAAACAAAATCATTACATTTAAAAAAATAAATAAAACTATGTTAAGGTAAAACACATGTTATATTTTAGACATGCAATTTATAAAAAAAAATTAACTGACAAATAACATGATTTTTTAAACCAAAAAAATAACAATTACATTGATACAATTTACTTTTTTATTAAAACACAAAAATGTTTGTTAAGATGAATTTGTTAAAAAAATGACGGTTTAAAAAGGACAAATTACATAACCCCATCACATAGAGGTCATTTTACAACGGATAAAAAAAATGTAGACAGTCATGATGAAACTGAAGACTGTTCAACTTAGAAAAATAATTTTTAGAAATGGTAAACGTCCTATATTAACTATACAAAATCAACACTATAAAATAACATAATGTATGAACATTTTAGGGCACCTCTACACTTTCATCCTCTCTTAACCACAAAAAAAAAGTAAAAACCGATCAAAATCTCAGCAAATGGCAAACAACCGAACCCTGAGCACATGGTGATATGAGAACAGACAATTCTATCTGATGATGAGCGATAACCGGAAAATGATTTACAAGTGTAAAAAGAGTGTGATCGGAAACTTTAGCAAGTCGGTCCTTAAAAAGATGTATGCCCTGGGTGTTCCACATCTAAGCCAGTCAACAGAGGTAACAAAACTGTTTGATGTGCTGAAAAAAAAAATGTTTAAAAATTGTGAGCTGAGGGGAGTGAACAGCTGAGAATTTGACGAAGAAAGGTTTGAGGTTGATGTAATGCTTGACAATGGGGATATAGAAACCTTCCATCCTAAGGAGGTCTCTTTCTCTCCTGATATGGATTTTCCTAAAAAAAACTTGTCTGAGGAGCCACTTATAAACCAAATTGGAGCAGAGTTTGCTTCAAAACTTGTGGTGATGGTCATGGCTCAGGTTGAACTGTGGTCTAATATGGACCCAAAATCAGACTACGAAGAAGAAGAAGAAGAAGAAGAAGAAGAAGAAGAAGAAGAAGAAGAAGAAGAAGAAGAAGAAGAACAAGAAGAAGAAGAAGAAGAAGAAGAAGAAGAAGAAGACGTTGATGATGAAGATTTGGACCATGAGCAGATGGAGGTTGTGTCTGAAGGGGAAACGAGTTTCTTTCCCTAGATACTCCATGAATATTATGTTATCTTTTTGGCTGATAAGTTTTTAATTTCCACCATCAGATGTAATAGATGTAAGGTTTTAGTAATATTATGTTTTTTGGCTTGTTTTATGCTTCTTTTTCAATGAACTTGTATGAGATGTCACAAAACAATGAAACGCACATACATAAATATTCAAACGCAAGTTATGAAAATAAACAAAAACAACCAAATATCATCAATTTGATAAAAAACAAGACGCAACTACTATTCTGAATAAACGCAACTATTATTTATTATGGAAAATTAATAAACGCAAGTACAAATCCAACTTACACGCAAGTACCATATGTACAAACATAATCTTAAAAAAACACTTTAATAGTCTTCATAAAATGAAACGCAAATACATAAATATTCAAACGTAACTTGTGAAAAAAAAAACAAAAAACAACCAAATATCATCAGTATGATAAAAATCAATACGCAACTACTAATTTGAATAAAGCAACTATCATTCATGATGGAGAATTAATAAAACGTAAGTACAAATCCAACTTAAAACGCAACTACCATGTGTGCAAATAGGGATGGCAAAAAAAACCCGAGCCCGACGGGTATACCTGAAACCCAAAGCATTTGGGACGGGTATACCCGATACCCGACGGGTATGGGACGGCTTTGGTATTGGAAAAAATATTTCGTGGGTATGGGACGGGTATGGTATTAGGTTGTGACATCCGTCACCTCTATCTTTAATCGATTGTCAAATTTAGTCCCTATACTTTTCAACATTGTTGAATTTATTAAAACGTGAGTTATTTTTAAATCGTAAATTAAACGTTTACTGAATGTGTGAATTTTAGTCGAAACTTACAAAATACAAACTTAATTAGTTATTTGATCAGTTAAGATAAAAAGTTTAAGTTCTAAAAAGGATGGTTTTGGCTAAAGTTAAAACTTAGTTAGTTTGTTAACTTTATAAGAGAAATTACTAACCAAGTTATTTATAATACTAACCTAGTTAAGAAAGGGAGGGACTACTTCTGCCAAAATATCAAAGTTTCAAATAAACTTTTCCTCCCCCCTTGCCAACTCGTTTTTCCGGTCAGCATGCTCGTCGGACCGGCGAGTTTTCCGGCGACCTCCTACCTCGCTCGTTAATGCGCCGTTACTTCTAATATTTATTACAATACGTTTCTCCATCAAGTTTATACGTTTCTAGTGATTTAAAACAAGTAATAAACGCGTTTTAATCAAGATTTAATTGAGGTTTGGAGTGTAACCGGCCGGAATATAAATTCGAAGAAACGATGTGTTTTCAATCAATATTATATAAATTGCTCCTACCAAAACGTTTCTGAAATATTACCCATTCTAAACCCACAAGAAACATGCCTTAATCAAGTCCAGGAGATTCATAATCGGCCTCCTTATTCGCGGACCTGCACCCTCCTTATGTGACCTTTATACGCGATGTGAGTCCTTATTTCTTTTGCCATTTTGTTTCCCTTTTAGTGTTCTTTCAAATCCCTATGAAATCTGAGGTTATAATATACGAATTGAAGGTTAGGATATTCTAGGGTTAGGGTTTGTTCTTGGAGAAGAAGATGAACATGTGTTAATATGTAAATATAATTTTGTTTGTTATAATTAACAAGTTCATATGATGGCCTAGTGGATAAGTCATATGCATTCTAACCCAAGGTCAAGGGTTCGAGACCCATAGAATCAGTTTCCTTTTTTTCTGATTTTTTTTCTTTTTATATTCTTTTCTTAATTCTTTATTTAAATTAATTTAAAATCCATTTAAACTCAAAATATTCATAATAAATCTAATTTTTACCCAAAAATTATGAAAATTTAGGAGTAGCTTCTTGACATCTCATAGAAAATTATCATATTTTTATTTTCTGAAAAATGAATTATTTTAGTATTTTTATTGATTTAAATTGATTTAGTCATAATTAATTGATAAAAAAATTATTTTTAATAATTTTAATATCAAACTTTTTGGGAAATTATTTCTAATCATAAAGAACTGAAATACAAATTATTGGTTTAGAAAACCTTTATTTTTATTGATTTTCCTA
Organism: Ambrosia x helenae; assembly: GCA_030844895.1. Classification (NCBI taxonomy): domain Eukaryota; kingdom Viridiplantae; phylum Streptophyta; class Magnoliopsida; order Asterales; family Asteraceae; genus Ambrosia; species Ambrosia x helenae. The sequence continues at coordinate 83,831,752 of CM061225.1, forward strand.
TTTTTAATCATTTAAACATGATTTAAATTCATTAAATCAGTTTTAAATAGAAATAAGTTTATAAAAATTATGGAAAAATTACCTTCATTAATTTACATCAGAAAGTAGTCATTTTCTATAAAAATAATATTTTTGGATCATGTCTTGAATTTTTAGTCTTATTTATGTTTAATTAGGCATAATTAATCATATATTTATTTATACTATTTAACACCTATTTTATAAATATTTTATAAAATAGAAATATTCTTACGTTGGAAAGTCTTAGTTATTATTTGTTGGATCATTGCGTAATCCATAACCATTTATTTACACATTTATGATTATTGTATTTATTTTAATTTAGTTAAAGTAATTAACTAAATTATTTTGCCTTAATTATTCCAAAACATATTTTTATCTAAATATTCAATTGGTAATAATTATATTACCTAAACCTCATTTACAAACTTTGATATATTATTTTTGATATACAACTTTTACATTAACGTGATTTATCATAAAAACTCTAATTCCCCAAATCGACGTAGCAAACCCTAATGCCTTAGACCCTAGATACTTTAGACTTTAGACATTTCCTTATTAGTATTCATATACATTATAGGTTGAATTCCTCGGAATCCCCATCACTTAGCTCACGACTGCTTAAGTTGGATTTTGATCGCTTTCGCAAACTGTGAGTATATCTTTCCCCCTTTTTACTGTTTTACTATTTTGGGGTGACTCATGTACCTATTATCAAGTTTCTATTTCTTGTTACTAAAAAGCAATTCTTATGTGTGTTTGCTTGTGTCATTTCGGGTATCTATGACTTGTCAGATCATTAACCGTTGCGGCCTAGCATTTCAATGAATAGTACTATGGTATATACCCTTGTGACTATGTTGAGAGTCCTTGTCATTGCTATGTGTTTCATTACTACTGTTACTAGCGCATACTTTATATATTTCATTTCATTTCAGAGTTGATTTGACCCGGATACCACTTATTACATTTTGCAAACACTATATAACACATGAATTGCAAACTTTTCCTTACTATATATATCAAACGGGTATGCTCACCAATACATTTTGTATTGACAAAAAAAGTATTTTTGTACATGTTTCAGGTTCTTATGAGATTACTTCTAAGCTTTTGGAACTTAGGCTTAGATTGAGATTTAATGTATTTTAGTTTAGATTATTAGTTTTAATGGTTGTATTTCTTTCAATGTAATAAACTATTCCATTTAATGTATAAAAAATTACATTTCTAGTCCATGAGCTATTGAACAATCGTCACTACGTGACACCTTGATGTTTCCGCCATCGGTTGGGGTGTTACATAAGTGATACCCGACCCGATTACCCGAAACTAAATACCCGTCTACCCGAAATATATACCCGAATATTTTTAAGTTTTATATATATCTTTTCTTAACTATTTTTTAGTAATGTTTCATTCTAATAGATTCATTATTTAAAGAATAAACTTTTCGTCTAAAATATATATTCTAATAACATTATTATTTATATTTATATGCTATGAAATATATAAATAGTTTTCAAAATTCATACTATAATATACATTTACATATTAAATGTTTCAAAGATTATTATGGTGATGATAATATATATGTTACTTATTACAATTTCATATACTCTAGATTTCTTAAAACGTAAGACTATAAAAGAAAATAAATAAATATATATGTATATATATATATACACACACATGTAAATACCAACGGGTATGCCCGATACCCACGGATATGCTCTATACCCGACGGGTAATACCCGACAAAAACCCGACAGGTAATGGGACGGGTATGGTATGAGATTTTATAACCGGGTATGGGTATGGTATTAGTCAAACCCGACCCATATCCGACCCGTTTCCATCCCTATGTGCAAACTCTAACCACCTTAAATAATTACATAGTCTTCAAAAACCGAAAACCAACTTCAACTTAAAAGCAAAGCATATGTAAATATATCTTTAATGTATCCTGAAAAAAACAACATAAAAAACTTCAATAGTCTTCAAAACAAAAAAAATTAAAACAGAATTATTATTCTCATTGTAATATAACGCATGTACATGAACTGTCCCCTCTCAGAAACACTTCGATATTCTTCAGATCATCACTTCAAACACAAAATTTTGAATCTTGGAGAAAAAGAAAGAATTATAGCAACTGGTACAAAAAAAAATGAACGAACTGATTAAAACGATTATGATTTGTACGTACGAACTGATGGATCGTGTTCGTCAAATTCTCAATCAGAAACTATAAAATGATCGTAGTGTTAGGGTTTTGAATTTTTTAATTTTTGAAATTGAAATACTAATAAAACAAATAGAACATAAGGAGAAAGTCTATTATACCTCAATGCCAGAAAATTAAATACGAGGTAATCCTGATAACCGCTTCCACGTGTACGACTGATGTTCCTGCTTACACTTTGTAGAGTAAACTTTCTCTTTTTTCAATTATGACTGTATTTTATATAAAAATTGTTGTATTTATGTAAGGATTTCTACCAAATATATTATTCTGAGTAATAGGATCATTCAACAAATCTTTTTTTTTAAAGGTTAATTTCTTTAAATCTTGTGATCTATGAGACTTGAACTCAAGACCTTTCACAACTTAGGTGTTTTAAAGGCTTTGTATTTACCAATAGACCACCACCCCATTAGTATCATTCAACAAATCTGATATATTTTTATAGAGGGTTGAGAAGGTGGTTTGTTTCGATTGCTACTCATATTTATTATAAAATTTTCACGTATCTTTGTCTTTTGAAAATAAAATTATACTATTATAATCGTGGTCTAATTAATATTAGTTTTCTATAATAAAACAACGAACATAGGGTGGGTTTTCCCTAAGGGTTCCCATCCTAGGGTATGTCACAAGTTCGATCCATGCACACCACAAAAAAATTCCCCGTGACGGTTTGAGCTTAGGCAAGAAGAACACCGGTGTGTGGGTAGGGATTCGAACTTGAGACTGCTAGGTTAGGGTTGTACAAGGATTTCCACTGAACTAAGCATTTCACAAAAAAAAAAAAAAAAAAAAAAAAAAAAAAAAAAAACACAACGAACATCGAAATCAATTATAGCTAGTAATCTAAGGTAAGGTTTGGCTGTCAACGTATAGCTAAGAGAAATTAAAGACTTCCACCTTTTGTTTGTTTTCATTGTAACAGGTGTAAAACAAGTTTTTATGAGATATCTAAGATTGGATTATAACCCGTGAATTTCATGGTTATAATTTTAATTTGCATTAAATATAACAGTATAAATACAATAATACAAACCAGGTGACAAATTACAACTTGACTTATGTTATTAACTAGTGGATGACCCACACTTCACAACGGATTTTCAATTGGCATATGTCCAATTTGGTAAGATACCAACATTCTATGTATCAATCATAAGATATACGCCCGAGAGGAATCGTAAAAGAATAAACATTTTTGAAGCTAAAATTAAAGGGTTGTTTTTTATTTGTTTTTAGCATAATAATTTTTGAGTTATTAAAGAATAATTGTTTTTTTCACTATATAAATATTATAAATGTTTTCGTAAAAATTGGTTAAAGTATGGATCCCCTAAAGGCTAAAACTCCAAATGGCGTTTATATTAAAGAAAATAAAATAATGGAAACCCACTTTTGAAACCACCTGAACGTTATTTTAGAGAAAAAAAAAACGACAAACCAACCATTACAACCATGCATCTTAACCGATGATGATTTTCAAGCCACCCAAAATTAACCAACCAAGATTTTGAACTGTTCACCATTTGGTTTTGTTATTTTATAGAATTTAAATAGTTTAAATACTATATGGTAATATAAATAGTTTAGACACTTACTTGTAAAAAAAAAAAAGACACTTACTTGTAAAATATGATACCGTGTATTAAATAGTTTATGGTAACAAAAATACTTTACATAGTTTTTTTAAAGATAAATTTCTTGCTCCTTGTGAGACTTGAACTCAAAACCTCACACTTTTAGTGTATTAAAAGGTTTTGTCTTGCCATTGGACCACCAACCCCAATGATAAATACTTTACATAGTTAACATGCATTTGTTTAAAACAACCAAGGATGAGAAATAACACAATATAAGCAAAAAAAATTTGAATATCAATAGATGAAGAAAAATTAAACAAAATCAACTACGTTCCAGCTTTATTGTAACAATCTAGCCAAGTGAAACGAAAAAATAAACATGATGCAAGAAGTTTGAAGACACAGTTACCAAAAGTCTAAAAGACATAAACATATGAAGCATAACACCATAAATAACGCAAATTACATATTATATTTGATAAAGGAAAAGAGCTAAATGTATATTCGAAGTCATAAAAGCTACAATAATTCTTAACTCTTTAAATAGTTTCTTGTATACAACAATTGATGTTTTATTTGTAACTTTACCATCTTTATTTAACGCTACAAAGAAACAAATTATCGGTGTCACAATATGAGTTTTTGACTTTAAATCATATTTGGCCAAAGCATGTTTAGATTAAATCGACTTGAATTGGTGTATACCAAAACTTATCTATTTTAGACAAAAACCTAACCCGTCCAACAATGTCAGTGCAATTATTGTTTACCTCTTCATCATCATGAACACCGCAGTTCTCTTCATTCACATTCTATAAATCAAGATATTTTTACAAATTAAAAAAACTAGTATGAAGCCCTCCGCAATGCGGCGTGGGCTGTAAAAATGTATCAAGTAGCACTAATGCCACATCACGGTCAACGATCATCCCGTTGGTGACTCGACATATTAGTTTAACAGTTACATATAAGTTATCAGGTAACCGTACAAGTAAAACACGTAAATTTGCATGTTATGGGTCATATCAGCATGTTTTACACGAAGGGGTCAAGATATACGCGAAAGGGTCACATTTACACACGAAGGAGTCAGTTCTTAGACGAAGGGGCCTCACCTCTTCGCCCCCTGCAGCACTTTTATCGCGCGAAACCCCTCGAATCGATCCCGAAGCTTGCCAAATCATGGCCGATTAGTACCAAACGAATACCTAGCCTATCCTCAACATGTTACATCATCTAGCACATTTACGAATCAGGTTTCAAGTACAATTAGCAAGTTTACCCAAAATGACAAGGATTATGGAAATGTCACATCATGCATGTATTCTTTACCACAATAGGCAAATACTCGGATTTCATCATCTAGCATGTTCACATCGTCATCAATCTCAGTCATGGCAATCCTAACATGAATCCTAATCAATTATCATCATCAAAACAATCATATCAAACCCCAAATCACTAGAAACCCCCCCCCCCCCCAAATAGGTCAAAACTCATAACATACCTTATTCAAACTAAACACACCCTAAACATGCTTCTAACACATCAATAATTATCATATCATTACCATGTTATCATCATAACAACATATAATATAAAAGCCCTAATTATTAGATCACCAACATCTTTGAAAACTTGGGTTTTTATCATAAAACTCATTAAATGGTTTAGATCTTGTTTAAGATATGTTTAGGAAGCTTTTGTTTATGAAGACACTTTGAAATCAGGTTTTGGACATCAAGGGTTTATGAAAATATCATTAAAATGAAAGAAAAAGATGTTAGATATGATACACACCTTAAATCTAAGCTTTGTTATGGATTTGTAAGTGTTTCTAGGTTGGAAATTAATGGTTTTAAGGCAAAAACTTGTTTTCAGAGGTTGGGGCTAAGATGGAGCACTTGGGGGCGAGTTAGGGTTTGGGAATGATGAAAATATGTCAAAACATGATATTTATACCTGTTGGGGTTGCAAATAGGCGAACAGGTTTAGGTTTAGGCGAAGGGGTTAGCCCTTCTCCCTAATTTCAGGCGAAGGAGTTAGCCTGTCTCCCTAATTAATGGCAAAGGGTTAGCCCTTCTCCTCTTGCCAAAGCCCTTCTCCTCCAGCTAAAGCCCTTCTCCTATAATTTATAGCACATGGGTTTGCCTTTCCCCTACATTCTAGTTAACGCGCCAAAACTCGTATTACATATGATTTCACATAAACACGTATTCCTAAGTTACCAATGATCGTATATAACATAATTATCAACAAGAGTAAAATGTCATTTTCATCCCTGAGGTTTGGTCACTTTTGCTACATTCGTCCAAAAGTTTATTTTTTTCACATCTGGGTCCTCGAGGTTTCCAAATCTTGTCGTTTTCATCCAACTCACTAACTCCATCCATTTTTTATGTTAACTAATTTATAAAAAGACCCCAATACCCTTGTTTATATAGTTTATGTTTTATAAATAGTTCTATAATAATAACAACCTCCACCTTTTCCATCTAACTCTCTATCTCTTCTTTGTTCCCTTTTCACTCTCTGTAAATATATACAACAACCTCCACCGTCGCCATCTAAACACCACGACACCATCAACCATCGCCCCTCCATAATCACTATCTTTCTCTTCAACAAGCAATACCCCAACTGTCGTCCACCACCGTTCCGACCATATGCCTCGGCGACCACCACCGTTCCTAGCGACCTCAAGACCCCGATATATCTTTTGATAGATAGATGGATAGATGGATGGATAGATGGATGGATGGATGGACGGACGGACGGACGGACGGACAGACAGACAGACAGACAGACAGACAGACAGACAGACAGATAGATAGATAGGAGTTGGATGGAGTTAACGAGTTGGATGGAAATTGCTAGATATTGAAACCTTGGGTACTTAGATGAGAAAAAATAAACTTTTGGATGAAACTAGCAAAAATGGACAAACCCCAGGGACGAAAATAGCATTTAATTCTATCAACAAATTACGCATATTGCATTATTGTTTCACCAACGGACCAGATACGAGACTAGTGTGCGTGTGTTTCCCGGTGATCCTCCGAATCACCAACCCATGGACATTGTGTGTGTAAACCGACTCCCGATGATTTTCCTGAATCATCAAACCGACTCAACTAACCCAGTTAAGTTCGTTTAGTAAATGTTTCACTAAGGTAGACTTAAGTGTTTGTTAGAAATATTAACCTAAGTTTGCCGGGTGCCACATGCATCTATTCACATACCAAGAATGTATTCTTGAAGCAACAGAAAGTGTTCCTCTGGTTAGAAACGAACCTTAAACCTTTATGTTTATTAGTTTATGTAAATTTGTTGGATTTTGTTTGATTGTTGGTTCGATATAATTAATTTGTGTTAACGATGGTTTTATGTAATTTGGGTTAATGGTGGTTTTATGTAACGTGTATCAACTATAAGAAAAAAGGAAAGGAAAGAAGCCTAGAAAAGGTGAAACCAAACGATGGAACAATATTGGTCTCGGATTTAAGACACCAAGAGAGGCTATTGAAGGTATTAGTCTGTGATATGCTTTAAATGTTATACCTATTCAAATGGATTTTTACTTTCAAATAGATAATTATGAAACTAAAATAGAATATTTTTTTGCTATTGACTTAGTTGTTATTGGTGCAACTGCAAATGCATGTGTCACTTGCTTCGGCTATTATTGATGCTTTATGTTCTTAGAGTTTATTGCAATGTTAAACCTCTCACGGATAAAGCTTACGCACATGGCACATCTCACTTTCTTTTAAATTTGTAATTCAATTTATCAATTATGTATTGATTTGTATCTAGAAATGTAAACTTAGATGTTATAGATTAGTTGAAACATAAATTTGTGACGAGCCTAGGGGGTTTATGCAATAATTGAATAAAAGATTGAACAGATGTTGCAGAATTTAATATCCTTCTACAAATCATATATTGAAGATCTTATTATGTCATATTAGATTTTTCAATCTCGGGACGTTCCCGATGTATAAACTAGTGATGTTTATATATGATATGAACTAGATATAAACTATAAAATTAATTATGATTTCATTCGGCTCTTGAATTTACACAAGCATTGATTGTTCTTATTAAATAGATGTGTAGAAAGATTTAATGAAAAACTTGGGTTTTATTGAAATTGAATTGGGGTTTAATTAGGTGTTATGAGTAGGAGTTACATGTTGAAATGGATATAAAGTGTGCATTACACACATATACAATGAGCATTATAGGTTGTACATAAGGGGTATAAAGGGAACAAAATGACCAAATATTGGAAATTTGTGAAGAGACTCTTCAACTCCCATCTTAAAAATTGTACAAAATTACATTCTTACCCACATTTCCTCCTTAATACGGTAACTAGTGGGAAATCCGCGCGTTGTTGCAGGACGATTAAGATAAATATATTTTTTTTGAGTAAGGGGGAAAGGGGCGCTCAATTGATTTGCTTTTCACTTCACTGATTTCTTCTGCACTGCCACATCACTTCACTGAAACATTTTTTTGTAGGCAGCACTCTACTGATTCTTTACCCCAATATCAATTATTTTCACACATAATAATAATAATAATAATAATAATAATAATAATAATAATAAAATTAAAACTAGTGACTTTAAGTCACGAAAGCAAATAAAATTAAAAAATTGAAGTTGAAAGTTGGAGGCTACCGTGCTGGTTCACGGATGTAGTACAAACTTTCACATAATTTTATTCTTTTTTATGGTTTAGTCTCTTCATTCTCCCTCTCTATTCTTTAGTTGCAAGGGGTTTTTTTTTTTTTTTTTAACTATGTTGAAATCTTGAAGATGAAGATGAATATGGTGATAGATATAAGTTGTATATGTATAGATAGTGTATTGTGTGTGTGGAATAGAGAGAGAGAGAGAAAAAATCACTAGTTTTGTTTACATCTGACTTAAAAAATCCTATTTTTTAGATCCAACCTTTAGAGCTTGTCTACATTCATAGCAAGGTGCATTCAACCCTTTCATTCAATATTACAGAAAATGTTTCACTCCTCAAGCAGGGTGGGCATGTGCCCACCGTCCCATCCAACCCATGTGTGTATGTTTTATCCTATTCTCTTTGGTCGAGAGGACATTTGTAGAGGAAGAAGATGACTAAATGAATTTAGAGAATATAGAGGAAGCGTGAGGTCTGTGAGAAGAAGAAATAAAATGGTTAAAAGGAAGAAGAAGACTAAAAAGTACAATATTTATTTATTTTTAATCTTAAACAAATTTCAAAGTTGAAGTGATTAAAGCATGACTAAGTGTCAGAGATGGCAGTCATCTTACATCAATTTTTTAAAATCTTTAATGGTATTTTATTTTTTGATATAATAAAACTCTCCCATTTTGTTTTATTTAATTTTTAGTTTTTTACTTGTCCATATATTAATTTTATCGTCATCCTTTATGTATAGCTATATTTTAATAAAATTGAGATTATTACATAATATTTGCTAACACCAACTAAAATACAAGGTAATGAATCAAGATTTAAACTTCTATTTGGGCCCTCATTTAATAATTTTTGGTTCTGTCAATTTGTGTCTTTCAATTTTCAAAACGTTTATTTCAATTATACCATCTTATTATCAGTTGTTTATATAATAGTTTGACTTAATCCCGTTATCAAATATTTATAACTTGACTTAATTTGTTATATTCTGGTTAACACAAGTTCATATTACGACTTAATTTGTTATCCAGTTATCGTTAAGTGATTAGTATGAATTGGTTTTATCCGGTCTATTTCAATCCGAATTGTTTTGACCCGTCTTCTAACCTATCAAATTTGTGCCCCCCGTCAAAAGATATTCTGGATCCGCCACTGGTAGTATTGGAAGAATTTTCATGACATCTTAGGTGTGAAGCAAGGAACTTTTCATATGTCATCTTAACTTTGAACATATTTGTCCATGCCCCCTCCTTTATAATGTAGTATAGATATAGATAGAGATAAGTATATTATAAATAGAACTGTTTTCTAATAATTTTAAGTTTATAATGTTATTTTATGACTATTTAAATTAAGTATAACGAACCGAAACATTGATTGAATTCTCTACGCGTAAGAACTGAAACGATACCGAACAAATCACTGACATGTTGTGTGAAAAAAATCATTGCCTATTGCGAAGCGCGGGCTGACCGAAAAACTAGTTACAATTAAATAATTAACAGATAATGCAAGAGACTAACTGCAGCCAAACTCGAGCATTACAAAAAAAATTCTAGACTAGCTAAGCCTAAATTCGAGCTCTCTCAAGTTAAACAAGCTTGATTTAAGTGAGCTCAGGTTTTATATTATAACCAGTTAACGTTACTTGAATATAGAAACATTCAAATCTTTTGTAATTTACTTCACGTGTTTCATATTATTAATAGTCACAATTTTTGTAATGTTTATCACATTTAAAAACCGAAGTTATCTATTAGTCTATTACATCGACCTCTGTTGGTACCACTAAATATAACCGACCCCCTTTCTACAGTATCACTTAAAACCCATTTCGTTACAAAAACTTCCAAAGTAATGGTAGTCACGTGTCACTAGAGATAGTATTCGAGTTTTCAGTTTAAGGGTATGTTTGATAAAAGTAGTTTATGACTAAAAGTTGGTGAGTGTAGCTTTTTAAATATACTTAGGTGTTTAGCAAAGTAGATAAAGCTTTTAATAAAATATATAAAATAACCTAAATGGACATAACTAAATATAATCCAGAAATAAAATATTATATTGAAAGGTTATTTAAGTAATTTTAAATACTAAAAGCTTATAGTTTTTTTTAAACGCTAGTAAAGCGTTCCAATATAGAGTTTTTTAAACGCTAGTGAATTGCATGGTTGGTCCCTAGGGTTTATAGATATTGTACTCTTGGTCCTAATGCTTCAATAATTACACATTTGGTACTTGAGTTTAACAAATCCGCACTCGTATGGTCCTTGACCCTAACGCCTAGGGCTGCAAACGAACACGAACAAGGCCCTGTTCGTGTTCGTTTGTTAAAAAAATTATGTGTTCACAAACTGTTCATGAACACTTACCGAATGGGATTTTATGTTCGTGTTCGTTTGTGTTCGTTTGTTAATTTTGTTCATGAACGCACACGAACACAAACGAACATTAATGAACACAAACAAGTGTTCATGAACGAAAACAAACACAAACGGGCATATGTTACTTTTGAATAATATCGAATTCACATCTATTAAGACATTAGCTAGATCCACCAAAAATATAACCTAATTATTCAAACATACTTAGTACTAGATAAGGGCGTTGGAGGTGGTGGCCATCAACGCTGTAACGTGGAAACATATATTTGATACAAAAAGTAGGTTTATTGATCTAATATAGTCATATATTTACCTCATATATATTATTTATTAGGTAAAATAAATAAAAATAAAATAATATAAAAAATGTATAAAAATTAAAAACTTTAATAAACTATCATACACAAACGAACACGCTACCGAACGTTCACGAACATAAACGAACGAACGCGACCTCTGTTCATGTTCGTTCGTTTAACTAAACGAATGGAATTTTTTGTTCGCATCCATTCATTTACTAAACGAACGAACACAAACGAACTTCCCGCCGAACGGTTCATGAACTGTTCGCTGAAAATTCAGTTCGTTTGCAGCCCTACTAACGCCAGTTAAATTACTCATTTAGTGAATATGAATTGACTATTTTACCATCATATTCTTCACCTAATCACACCCCATAAATAACATGGCTTTAATTGACAATAGTAAAAGAATTAATGGACTAAATCCGTAAACAATCAAAACCAAATAGCAAAATAAGTAAATTGTCGTAGATCAAAGATGAAGCTGATTGACCATTATCTGTAGGGCTGTAAACGAACCAAACGAACACGAACAAGGCCTTGTTCATGTTCGTTTGTTAAGGAAATAATGTGTTCACGAACTATTCATGAACACTTATCAAATGAGTTTTTTTGTTCGTGTTTGTTTGTTAAGGAAATAACTTGTTCACTAACAGTTCATGAACACTTACCGAACGAGATTTTCTATTCGTGTGCGTTTCTTAAAGAAATGAACACGTTCTTTTTCGTTTGTTCTTACTTGTTAAATTTAGGTGCTAGACAAAAGTGAACGCAAACAAACACAAATTAATGTAAAGGAACAAAAACAAGCATACATGAACAAAGCCGGAGTCAAACTAACACATATTAAATTTTGAATAAAATCAACATTTTTTATCATAAACATAGTCACCAAAATATACTAATCCGTTTACCTAAACATACTTGAAAAATCTTGAACACGTAATTACAATAACATAGTGTCTCAATAAAACTCAAAATTATCATATTAAACTTGAAATTTTAATTTAATCCGCCAAGAATATTAGTTAATCAAAATAGGTGAAGTAAACAATCCTCCAATGGGAAATTTAAAGTACCTAAATTAAAAATGAAAAGTTACAAACTCTAATGAACTATAGAACACAAACAAACATAAAGGAACATGTTACCAAACGTTTACGAACATAAATGAACGAACGCGACCTTTGTTCATATTCATTTGTTTAACTAAATGAACAGAATTTCTTGTTTGTGTTTGTTCATTTACTAAACGAACGAACACAAACGAACTTCCCGCCGAATAGTTCACGAACTTTTCACTAAACGTTTGGTTTATTTACCACCCTAATCATCTGCTTAAATCAATAAACCCGCCTCCGTCTCTGTGCAGCCAGAATTAGCAGTGTACAACTGATTTCTCTGACGCCGATGTCGCTCTTGAATCTAAACTTCAATAGAGGTCTTATTGGCCCAAAAATGGTTGGTTAAATTCCCAGTTTCATATTGTGATTTGGGTATTCAAGATCTGCAAGTTTGTGCAACACCTTTCACTTTCTTTTCTTTTTAAAATATGAACCCCTGGACAAATTAACAATTATAGTATATTTAATCTGAATAAATATGTTACAACTTACAATCACTTTACTTAGAAACAGGCTTTGACTCCTATTAAAAAAAAAAAAGAAACAGGCTTTGACTTTTCATTGTCATCGATCATACTTTTAAAAATTGAAACTGATGTTTATTTATTCAGATCTAGAGAGAAACAACAATACCATGAAAAAAAATATAAAATGAAATATCATGAAAATGGTTGCGATTTTTAATGTAAGAAAGTAATAAAGAAACATTTGGATTGTGAAATTGACCAGTTTTAACTAAAAAATCAAAATTTATCTAAAAATTTGTGACAAAGGAATGCATGTTGACAAGATTAATGTTGGTTTTATAGAATTCTTTTCAAATGTGAAGAAAAAATTACTGATTTTTAGGTGTGTTATAGCAGTAAAACATGCCCAAATAGCTTTTGGAGGTGATGGTTTGTGAAGATGAGTGGTGGGGCGGGAATGGTGGATGGTGAAGAGAGATGGAGTTAGGCGAAGAAGATGAGAGTAAAATAGTCAATTCATACCACTTAACTGAATGAGTTAACGAACGTTTAGGGTAGGGACCACACGACTGCGAATTTATTAGATTCAAGTATCAACTGTGTAATTATTGAAACATTAAGACCAATAATACAATATTTGTAAACCCCATGGACCAACCATTTGATTCTCTCTATTGAGTATGAGCTTTTTTTTAAAAGTTTGAAGCTAAAGCTCCTAAAAGCTCTTAAATTCGTTTCGACTGTGGGTATTTTCGGCAAAACTAGCTGGTGGCTGGAAGCTGGTAGCTGTAGTTTTTTAAATATCACCGTGTTTGGCAGAGTAGCTGAGACTTTTAATAAAATGTATAAAATGACCAAAATGGGCATAACTAAAAGCTTATATGCATGTTTTTTTTATGGTAAATGTGTATTTGTGTCATTTTTACCCATTAAAAGCTTGTAGCTAGTATGAGCTTTTTCTAAAACGTTAGTGCTAGGGTATGTTTGGCAATAAGCTTTTTAGAGCTTCAAGCTTTTAAGAAAAACTCCTACTCAATAAAAAGTCTTGTTTGGTTGAAGAAGCTTGAAAATTTTAGGTTATGAGAAAAAACTCTATATTGAAACACTACTAGTACTATCGTTTAAGAAAAACTCCTACTAGCTATAAATTTATTATAAGTAAATGACACAAATACTCATTCTATCACCAAAAATAAAAACATGCATAGAAGCTTTTAGTTTATGCCCATTTTGGTCATTTTATACATTTTATTAAAAGTTTCAGCTACTCTACCAAACACAAAGATTATATTTAAAAAAACTCCAGCTTCCAGCCACCAGCTACCAGCCAGTTTTGCGAAATATACCCTAGAGCGTTTCAATATAGAGTTTTTTCTCCTAACCTAAAAGCTTTAAAATCATTCAACCAAACAAATTTTTTTTATTGAGTATGAGTTTTTTTTTTTTTTAAATAGGGAATATTTTATAGAATGGTAATCAAGTTTTACTAGTATTCCAATTAGATCACTTATAAAAATATTTGTTCTAATTAAGCCATTAAAGATTATTTTATGTTCTAATCCTATATAGTTTACCTGAATAGCAGGTATAATATCTATGTTTGAAAATTTTAAGTAAACTTTAGTGACCTGATTAGAACATCAAAGTAAAGTTGACTTATCTAATTGGGAAAAAAATGTTTCATAAAAATTGTGAAAATTTTAAAAAATGCGGAAAATTTAAAAAAATGTTTATATTTTTAATTTTTAATTTTTTTTAATTATAGCAATTGAGAAAAATTAATATTTTTTTGACATTTTTAAGAAAGTTGGCAATTTGTTTTTACTTTGTCCGTTAGTTTTTTACTTTTTTATAATTTTACATAAATTTTTTATAATTATTTAAATTTTTCTTCGTAATTTTTTTGTAATTTTCATATTTTTTTCGTAATTTTATTTTTCCTAAATTTTTCAAAATGTTAAAAATATATTTTCTAATTTTTTTAATCCATGTTGTTATTGATAATCCAAGTCAACATTTAAAAAAATAACCAAATAAAAGTCATATGGATTGATGACCTTCTTAATAGGTAAATTATCTATGATTAGAACATTAAAATAACTTTAGTTACCTAATTGGAACAATTTTTTTATGAGTGACTTGATTAGAACACTCCTAAAACTAGGTTACTATTTAGTAAAGTTACCCCTTTTAAATAATAAAAAAAATTGACCCAAATTTAAATTCCGTTTACTTTACAGTCAAAACGAAGAGTTAATTACCAATTTAGTCCCTGACGTTTGTCAAAAATTGTCACTTTCATCCAAATCTTTTTATTTGGTCAATTTAGTCCCCGTGGTTTCATTTTTTTGTCATTTTAGTCCTGTGGACTAAACAAGATTTGGATGAAAGTGGCAATTTTTAACAAACCACAGGGACTAAAATGACAAAAAAAATGAAACCACAGGGACTAAATTGACCAAATAAAAAGATTTGGATGAAAATGGCAATTTTTGACAAACCTCAGGGACTAAATTGACAATTAACTCCAAAAACGAATTTAGCACAAATATGGGTATTTGGCTTGCAACGGGCACTAAACTAAATATAAAATAAATAAAATATATTGAAATGCAACCTTTATACCTTTATGAATAGCGTCTATTTTATTGATATTGAAATGTAATCTTTACTTTGTTATCAATGGGTTCTATTGTTTTTTCCTTAGATGATAAGGCATTTACACGTAAGGATGTGGACATGTGGTGGTATAAAGGTTGCATGTCCACCGGTTGATGACGTTTGTTATCAACCGATTGTTAGGTTGCATGTCCACCGGTAAAAAAAACCCCACCATGACGGCTCTATCAGTGGCACATAAACACCTGATCGGTGTGAAGAGGCGGCGTGTAGGCGTCAACGATTAACAAATCGAACACCATTGCCACCATCTAACACCGATAGTTGGGTTGCATGTGGATGACCGATGACTATGTAGGCGGTGCCAAGTCGTGACGGCGATGGAGTCGTGAAGGAGGGAGGAGGATTTGGTGGAACCTAGAAGCAAATCTGGAGGGCAGATATGGACCAAAAATGAGAGAGACAACAATGAATATAGAGGCGTAAATGACATATATAACCCTGGATAACCTGAGAATTACGAAACTGCCATGGTACTATTCATCTTATGTTTCCAATTATACATAGTATAATGGTTGAATGATGTTGTGTTTGAAGTTTTTATGGATTTTTAGAGTTCAAATATAATGTTTTTAATAATCTCCACTTTATTATCTATAGTTCTTAGTTGTTTTATAATATTGTTATACTCGTAATGAGTTTTTGCACTTGCTAGGAGTTTTGAACTTTGTTGTTTAACTCTACCCTTATTTGTTACTTCCTCTGTCCCAATTTAAATGTTCTGTGTCTAAAAAACACACATTTTAAGAAATCTTTTGTTTATACGTGATTAAAATGACATTAATATCCTCAAAAGTGGTGATTGTGTTTTGTCTTTTATGGGCAAAACTGCAAATTGAATTTCTATTTTTGAAAATGGACATTTGACCGAGCATTATAATCACGAAATTCTTGTTGTAAGTTATCTTTTTTGATGGGTTTCAATCTTCGGCCACCTACAAACAATAGCCCCATCATATCAGGGGCTATTGCTTGTTAAATCAGATTATTGATTACCTAGGGTTCGACATCTTTGAATTGGGGATAATCATCTGCAGACATTGTATATATATATATATATATATATATATATATATATATATATATTTGAACTAAAACCATCACCAACTGATCAACAGATCAGTTGGTGTAACCTCCTGCCCTTAAAACATGAACCGGCATGAGGGCCAAGGTTCGAATCCTGCTGGGATGAGTTTTTTTTTCTGATTTAATTATAAAATAAACTTGTTAACCATATAATTAATTCAAACCGGGTTTAACCGTTCTCAGGGTCTAGCCCAATTGGTGGCTAGGCTTGTGATTAAAACCAGAACCGGTCCCAGACCCGGGTTCGATTCTCAGCATCAACAAAAACATTTTTTTTACCATTTAAGCTTTATATATATTCTCTTCTATTTTTAAAATTAGTTTTAAAATACTAAAACTCTTTTATAAATTCCACAAAAATTATTTTATGTTATTCTAGTGGAAAAGTTTAACATACAATTTTTAGTTTTCCAAAAATTATTTATTTAATATATATAATAAATATTTCAAGTTTATTCTATTTTATTTATAAAATTCTATAAAAATATCAAAACGATTATATAAATTTCCACAAAAATTATTCTGAGTTTATATAACATTAAACTTTTCTGAAATGATTTTTATTTCTGAAAAATCATTTATTTAATATTTTTAATCAATTTTTGTTAGTTTTAATCATAAATAAATCATAATAAATTCATTTTTCAATATTTTTGCACCAAAATTTTATATAAAATTATTTCTATCCATTTAGAACAGAAAACAATTTTTAATTTAAAATTCTTTAATTTTAATATTTTTAAATATTAAAGTTATATTTTGACAATTTGAAATAAATAGATTTAATATTCTATTTATAAGAAAATAATTTTATAAAAATTATTTTCACACTTAAAACTTTATATTGTGACCATCTTTGATTTAAAATTTACAAAAAGACTTTTGTTTATTTATTTATCAAATTTCTCTTATTTATTAAACGTTTAATTTATTAATCAAACGAATACTTATCCCCAATTCGAAACCCTAGAAAATACTTATAGACTAGATAGACTTAGACTAATTTGTTACCTTATACATAGGGTGATACTTGGCAACGTTGGATTACACTTATTTAATTCCACAAGACTTACCACCGTGCTAATGTGAGTATTACTTATCCCCTTTTTCATTTTTACACTTTTGGGGTGATTCATGCACAAGTATACAAAACTTTCACATTCAGTTACACATACATTTTTATTCATTTACAATTCATATACGTGTCTTGTATATCTTTGTGCTTATGTTTGAACATGAACGTAGCTTACATACAAAATCGTACATCTAGACATAACTTATGTTATGGTGCTCTTTACATACAGACGTAACTTATGTTACGGTGCTCATTTAGACATAACTTATGTTATGGTGCTCTTTTAGACTTGACACGTGTTAGGGTGCTCATTATCAATTTCATTTTACCAACTTTACATTTGATCTTTGTCTTGTTTGGTTACTTGCATGTTTACATAATGCCTTGGTGATGCTAGACACATGAATTGTACCACTTTTCAAAACTTATACTATATGTACAAATCTAGGTAGTACTCACCAACATCATATGTTGACAAAATTTATTTTCGTGCATGTTTCAGGATAAGCTAATTGACGCTTCACATAGGACTTTGGACTTAGATTAAATCAATCAATTATCTCTATTTTTGTTGTGTATTCATTTTCACATGTTGTAAAACAATATTCAATAATCAAATATTTACATTTTAGTACCATGAGCTTTTGAACAATCGTCACTACGTGACACCTCGATGATTCCGCCATCGGTTGGGGTGTTACATGCAACTCATGATCAAGACTATTTTGTGAGCTAAATTGGTATGTCGACGTTCACCATTACCATTTTTTTGTGGTGTCCTCACATTTGAACTGGTAAATGGTAATACATGGGGGATCAGTGCCTTTGGATTCATCTTTTGGTAAATTGCTTATTTCAAAGCTGGTAGGAATGTTGATTTATGACTAACTAGGTTATGTACCCGTGTGATACACGGGTTGAACAATTTAAATTATATATATTATATATAAATTTAAAATATAATTAAGAAAAATTAGATTACATATTTTATTTAAAATAAAAAAAGTTTCCTGTATAACCGAAAAAATATTAAATATTCATCAACCCCCAAATGATTACTTTTGTTAGTTCATAAACATTTTCAAATTATGTCTATTAATTTATTTCTAATTTTGTATTAAAATATAATTATATTAATTGATTTACAAAAACATAGAATATATATATATATATTAAACTTAATTTCAGTAATTATATTAATAATTATAGTTGTAAGTTGTAACAAATAAAAACTGAATAATTAATAATTATTAAATAAAGAAACAAATTAAAATAAATGTATTATTTGAAATAATAAAATGGGAGGCTTTATAATGGAGTTCTATGTACTCCATGTGTTGTCTTTTATTACTATAGATAAAAATCGATTAATGTTGATTGGTTTATTTTATTTATTTTTTTGAACAATATAAAAGTCCCACAAAAAGCTTGACTAATTGCATTGTGTTATTATTAATTTGTTTATTTGACTTTTGAACTATTTTCAACTTACATGCATAATATTTCCTAAATTACCCTACCCCTCATTCCCCTCTACTTTCCTTCCTCTATCTTTCCCTTCTCCTCCATTTCTCCTCATCTTTCATCATGGTGCATAAAGATGGTGTCCTACAAGGAGTGGAAAGTCTACATCATCATGGAACGGGAACAGTACCTTTCATGAAGACACTCTTAGGCATAATGCCTACTCTTATTTTGCTCCTTCGAAGTTGTTGAGCTTTAATGAGTGTGATAGAACACGTGCAATCTGGAAGGGTGGATGCCTGTACACTGGGTTTCCTGGCATAGGCAAGCATAGCGCATAAATCCAATAACGGACCTGTTATGCTTACCTGGGGATTCCTAGAGTGAGTGTCCACTTATAGGCTAAAGCATGTCTTCTTTGATCACCATTGGGTTCAATTCCTTTGAGAAGTCAACGTTCTTGTTGGGCTTTACAGCTAGACAAGGGCACTCTAAGCTTTTTATGCAAGTTTTTCAATAATACTCTCTCGTTTCATACACAACATCTTGCATTTCATGATTTTCATATATTGCTTACAAGTTCATACTTTCATAATCATCTGTAATGTTATACACTTACATTTTCTAATCTCATGATTATTCATTGACTGCCTCATAGATGTCTGCTCGCCGCATGCTCCGTGATGCCAGCCAACGCACTGTTCGTGCTCCTGGACAACGTTCTGATCGTCGCCTCGCATCTTTAGTCGCTGAGCAAATTGCTGCAGTGATCCCGAACCTTGTCAGTGAGATAACCCAGAATAGTAACAGTGCCAACACAGGGGGTGCGACTCAATTTCGGTGCACTTTCAAACACTTTAACTCCTGCAACCCCACAAAATTCACTGGCGAGGAGGGTGCTACTGGCCTCCTCCAATGATTTGAAAGCATGGAGAGCACTTTTGTGAACAGCGAGTGTCCTGATGAACTACGCGTTCGCTATGCCACCAGTGTCTTTCAAAAGGGGGCATTAACTTGGTGGAACGGCGAAAAGCGCAATCGGGGCGCTGATGTTGCTTTATCTTTGTCTTGGGCTGAGGTCAAGGAACTCATGATCGCCAAATTCTGCCCTAGGAACGAAATCAGGAAACTAGAGGAAGAGTTCCATGGGTTGAAACAAGACAGTGGTGAGAATCTTGCGTATAATACTCGATATCACGAACTTAGCATACTGGTTCCACACATGGTCACCCCGGTCTCTCGAGCAATCGAGAAATATATCGAGGGATTACCTGACCTGATTCAAGACGTTGTCACTTAAGGCAAATCCACTACGGTAGAAGAAGCCAGCCAGCTTGCAGCCACTTTAACAGACAAACACGTAAGGAAAGGAAACTTGGTTAGAAAGGGCACCAAGACGTCTACTGAGAAAACCATCAATGCTGTTGAACAATCTAAGACTGTTTTAGCAAAGGCCGCCACTACTTCCTCGAACTCTAAGAAACGAATGGGCGATAATCAGAACCATGCTGTTGTGGATCCTGTGACTCAACCCCCTATCAAGAAAGCCTGCACGGGAATCCATCCTCAATGCAACACTTGCAAGTATCATCACCCAGCAAATCTTCCATGCCGTCAATGCACTAGATGTGGAAGGTTTGGACACTTTGTCACTGTGACATTCGTCACCTTTGTCTTTCGTCAAATTGACAATTACAGTCCTTCAAATATTTCTATATTAGTCCCGATAAATTCCGCCGTTTTCAAAACTTTTTTAGAGCAAACTAAAGATTTATTGTTTATGGATCGGGTATACGTTTTTTTTTTATCAAATACGTATCTTGAAACGGCTACGCAATGGATTTTATAAAAGTTTCAAGTTTTATAAAGTTCTAGAAATTTTTTAATCTAACATAACTTGGTTAAGTTTTATAAAGGGAATACTAACCTAGTTTCATAATAAATTAACTTAGTAAAAAAAATACAGGGACTCTTCTTGCCATTTACCCAAACTTTCAAAACACTCTTCCCTCCCTCTCACTCTCCACGTTTTTCCGGCAGGAGCTCCGGCCAAGTTCCGGCCGAGCTCCGGCCAACCTATTTTGATAACTTTCAAAGCGTTTTAACGCGTACTGAATGATAATAAGCGTTTCTCCATCAGGTTTTTACGTTTCTAATGATTTAAGACAAGTAATAAACGCGTTTTAATCAAGGTTTAATTGTGATTTGGAGTGTAAACCGGCCGAAATATAAAATCGAACGAACAAGGCGTTTTCAATCCATTAATATATAAATTGTTTCTACCAATAATTTTCTGCACTAACACTCTTCACAAACCCACACAAAAATCGTTCTGATTGCATTCAGAATCCTTGTATTCGGCCTTAGAAGTTCCGGACCTGTTCTTCACGTTTGCGATCTCGTTTATCGTTGTAAGTTCTTTTCATTGATGTCGTTTTATCTTTTAATCATACCCGAACAAAAGCCCTATGATTTTCAATGATGTAACAGTCGTGATCGGGTGATTGGTTTTAGGTTAGGGTTAGGGTTTATGTAGGAAGAATTGGGGAAGAAGATGACTTGGGTGTTATTAGATAAATAAAATACGTTTTATAATAATTCAACAAAACATTAAATGGCCTAGTGGTAAGTGTGTGTGTGTTGTGCTGATAATGGACCCGGGTTTCGAGTCCCTTAGACCACGGGTCTGTTCTTTTTTTTGTAATTTCTTGTTTTGTTATTTATATTATTTATATAAATACATTATTCTTATAACATTTATAATAAATCCATTTTTGCTCCAAAAATTATGAAAATTTAGGTGTAGCTTCTTGATACCTCATAGAAAATTGTCATATTTTTAGTTTCTGAAAAATATCTATTTTCATGATTTTATTAATTTAAATTGTTTTAATCATAATTAATTGATTAAAAATTCATTTTTAATGATTTTTATCTCAAAATTTTTGATAAATTATTTCTCATCATCATGAACTTAAATAAAAATTATTGTTTGGGAAAACACTTATTTTATTAAATTTCCTATTTTTTAATCATTTAAACATGATTTAATTCCATTAAATTAGTTTTAAATATAAATAAGTTTATAGAAATTATGTGAAAATTACCTTTATTGATTTACATCATAAAGAATCTATTTTCTATAAAAATAACATTTTTGGATCATTGTGTAACTCGAAATTATTTATTTCAATATTTATGATTATCGTATTTATTTATAATAATTAGTTTAAAGTAACTAACTAAATTATTTTGTCTTAATTATTCAAACATATTGTTATCTAAATATTCATTAGGTAATAATTATATTATTCAAACCACATTTACAACCTTTCATTTATTATTTGTGATATACAACTTTTACATTAACGCGACTGATCGTAAAAACTCTAATTCCCCAAATCGACTTAGCAAACCCTAATGCCTTAGACCCTAGATACCTTAGACTTTTTAGACATTTCCTTATTAGTATTCTTACACATTATAGGTTGAATTCCTCGGAATTCCCATTACTTAGCTCACGACCGCTTAAGTGGATTTGATCGCTTTCGCAAACTGTGAGTATATCTTTCCCCTTTTTACTGTTTTACATTTTGGGGTGACTCATGTACTTACAATCAAGTTTCTATTTCTTTTACTAAATGCAATTCTCATGTGTGTTTGCTTTATGTTAATTTGTGTGTCTATGACTTGTCAAAATCATTAACCTTTGAGGGCCTGGCATTTCAATGAATAGTACTATGGTATATACCCCTTGTGACTCTGTTGAGAGACCTTGGTCATTGTCTTGTGATTCATATTACTAAAAATGTTTTGATTCTTGATTCTTGATACTTACTACATAGGGTTGATTTTGAACGGATATTACTTATTACATAATTGCAAATGGTATCGCACATGAATTGCTAAACACTTTTCTACTATATATATTTAAAACAGGGTATGCTCACCAATACAATTTTTGTATTGACCAAATGATTTTGTACATGTTTCAGGTTGTTTTGAGATGCATCCTTTAAGCTTTCGGATTTATATTTAGATTTTGATTCAATGTATTTCAATTTAGTTGACAGATAGTATCGTTGTATTTCATTTCAATGTAATAAATTATTTAATCAATGTATTCAAATTTACACTTTAGTCCATGAGCTATTGAACAATCGTCACTACGTGACACCTCGATGTTTCCGCCATCGGTTGGGGTGTTACAGATTGGTATCAGAGCCATGGTTATAGGGAATTAGGTTATTAGAATGCCTTTTAGCCTAGTCTATAACTAAGCTTATTTTCACGAGTCCTCTCGTTTATATTTCTATTATTTCCTATTATTTTCTTTCAAGATTTCTCGTTATGATTATTTCTCGTTATTCTTTCGATATTTTCTTGGCGAAGAAGACACTCGTATTTCACAAACGAAACGATATCATCAAGTTAGGAGTGGTATCCATACCTTGGTGATTAGTTTCACTCCTCTATATGTTATTTATCTTAGGAATATGTCTTTGAGATAGGAGTGACATCCACACCTCAAAGAGTGACTCCTTCAAAAAGAAACTTAACCACTAAGCTGGGAGTGATATCCTTAACTTAGTGATTGGTTTCATTCCATAATCGTTTTCAATTTTGAAATACATCTTTGAGTTAGGAGTGAAATCCACATCTCAAGGATCTATTTCTACATCTCGTTGATTATGAATTTTCTTAAATATTGGTAATCTATTACATACGTTAATTTTATCATTCACGTCATTTTATATCTTGGTCTTTCAAAACACATTAGATTGACACATACTTCATGAGATAGTTTCATTTTGCATTTTACAAACTTGTATTGCATATTTTAAAGACCAAATGTAAAACTTTTGTTTTCATATGACGTATCCAATATATATTTTCGGGAGAAAATTTACAACTAATAATATACTTTATAACATTTTTTTTAAACTCGACTTTTCGTAAACACAAGAAAATGTGTAATTACGAAGATTTTGCAAATGAACCTGTTTTGAACCTAAAACACACTTCGATTTCTAAAAATTTATTCTCATGCATCACTACTATTCTTTCCACAATATCACAAAGTCGAGTAAACTGCGAAAATTTACCTTTTACACTTATACTCTTTCAGTTGCAAAACTTTTGGTTTAACAAAACAATGGACATATCTTTTTATCAGAATGTTGCTAAATGTCTTTTTATAGTATAACGCATATATGTAAAATTACTAGACTTTAACTCACATGCCAGTAGGCTATACACCCGTTCCGTGCACATCCATTTGCCGTAAATTTCATTATTTTATTCTTGCATCATTTTTATTCATAGTTATTTCTAACACATTATTTGTGATTATTCTCACATTGCCTATTTGCATTAATTCAACTCATTTACTTTCATTTTGTGAAAATTGTGCGATTTACTTAATTTATATTATACCATTCTTTCAATCGAAGTTTTATGCTATACTTATATACTTACTTGAACGCGTATTTAGTATGCATATTTTCTTTCTTTCTTTTTTTTTGAGCAAAACCCTGTTATACTATACATTATTTGTTTTTTTTATCATGGTCAATAAACATACTAGTTGATAACTCGTATGAGATCTGAGCCAGTGCCCACGTACGACTCGGATTAGAGTATTTCTTTAATCCGAGGGGAACGGTGTAAATCTCAGGGCTATCAATATGGGTGTTTAAAGCCAACGATGTGAACAGAAGTTACCGGTTAATGGTAAACCCGAAAGGGAAGAACCCCTAACCATGTCTTATACTTACATGTTATTCACATTACGGTTAAAAGGAAAACCCGAAAGGGAAGGACCTCTAACCATGTCATGATTGAACATTATTTCATTACAGTGGCTATTACATATTGGTTGCACACATTTGTTTCTAGTATTACTTAGGATAGGGTTATGGAAAAGCATAACACCCAAGTGTAAGGTAAATCGATGATTACGGTCCGGAACGCAATCATGGGTTTACAGGTACATGAGGGTGGTGTGTAATTCTATTTAGGCTATTGGTAGACAATCAGTACGAGTCCATAGTATCGGGAGTGTGGTGGGTCAGCTGCGGTACACCTATATATAAGCATAAACGATACTGCGGGAACGGACTAGGAGTTTAACAAGAACCTACCCATTACTTTATAGATAGCTAGCACTTTCGATAAGAACGTTCTTACATGAGCTTCAATTCGTCTTCTAGAGTCTTTCTTTTGACCATCCACGCAGAAAACTAAAACCTTGTGTACTCTTACATCTTCGGGTATTTAGATTCTTCTTGTATACTCTAATAACATTTCTAAAGTAGGGGAGACTGCTCCATTAGTACCTCTGCCCCTCACCCGTTACACATTCCCACAACTTTCCTCATTTAAATTCTCAACTTTCTAATTTTGAGTTAACTGTCAAATAGTTGGACGCTTTTACTTTGGAAATTAGACAACTATTTAAATTTTATCAAATCATAAATGATGGAATTTTCTTTTAAAAAAATTTAGTTGACTTTTACAACGCATTTTGTTTTTATAGCAACCTTCACTTGAAAGAAATTTCGAGACGAAATTTTCTAAAGTAGGGGAGACTGTGACATTCGTCACCTTTGTCTTTCGTCAAATTGACAATTACAGTCCTTCAAATATTTCCATATTAGTCCCGATAAATTTCGCCGTTTTCAAAACATTTTTAGAGCAAACTAAAGATTTATTGTTTATGGATCGGGTATACGTTTTTTTTTTATCAAATACGTATCTTGAAACGGCTACGCAATGGATTTTATAAAAGTTTCAAGTTTTATAAAGTTCTAGAAATTTTTTAATCTAACATAACTTGGTTAAGTTTTATAAAGGGAATACTAACCTAGTTTCATAATAAATTAACTTAGTAAAAAAATACAGGGACTCTTCTTGCCATTTACCCAAACTTTCAAAACACTCCTCCCTCCCTCTCACTCTCCACGTTTTTCCGGCAGGAGCTCCGGCCAAGTTCCGGCCGAGCTCCGGCCAACCTATTTTGATAACTTTCAAAGCGTTTTAACGCGTACTGAATGATAATAAGTGTTTCTCCATCAGGTTTTTACGTTTCTAATGATTTAAGACAAGTAATAAACGCGTTTTAATCAAGGTTTAATTGTGATTTGGAGTGTAACCGGCCGGAATATAAAATCGAACGAACAAGGCGTTTTCAATCCATTAATATATAAATTGTTTCTACCAATAATTTTCTGCACTAACACTCTTCACAAACCCACACAAAAATCGTTCTGATTGCATTCAGAATCCTTGTATTCGGCCTTAGAAGTTCCGGACCTGTTCTTCACGTTTGCGATCTCGTTTATCGTTGTAAGTTCTTTTCATTGATGTCGTTTTATCTTTTAATCATACCCGAACAAAAGCCCTATGATTTTCAATGATGTAACAGTCGTGATCGGGTGATTGGTTTTAGGTTAGGGTTAGGGTTTATGTAGGAAGAATTGGGGAAGAAGATGACTTGGGTGTTATTAGATAAATAAAATACGTTTTATAATAATTCAACAAAACATTAAATGGCCTAGTGGTAAGTGTGTGTGTGTTGTGCTGATAATGGACCCGGGTTCGAGTCCCTTAGACCACGGGTCTGTTCTTTTTTTTTTGTAATTTCTTGTTTTGTTATTTATATTATTTATATAAATACATTATTCTTATAACATTTATAATAAATCCATTTTTGCTCCAAAAATTATGAAAATTTAGGTGTAGCTTCTTGATACCTCATAGAAAATTGTCATATTTTTAGTTTCTGAAAAATATCTATTTTCATGATTTTATTAATTTAAATTGTTTTAATCATAATTAATTGATTAAAAATTCATTTTTAATGATTTTTATCTCAAAATTTTTGATAAATTATTTCTCATCATCATGAACTTAAATAAAAATTATTGTTTGGGAAAACACTTATTTTATTAAATTTCCTATTTTTTAATCATTTAAACATGATTTAATTCCATTAAATCAGTTTTAAATATAAATAAGTTTATAGAAATTATGTGAAAATTACCTTTATTGATTTACATCATAAAGAATCTATTTTCTATAAAAATAACATTTTTGGATCATTGTGTAACTCGAAATTATTTATTTCAATATTTATGATTATCGTATTTATTTATAATAATTAGTTAAAGTAACTAACTAAATTATTTTGTCTTAATTATTCAAACATATTGTTATCTAAATATTCAATAGGTAATAATTATATTATTCAAACCACATTTACAACCTTTCATTTATTATTTGTGATATACAACTTTTACATTAACGCGACTGATCGTAAAAACTCTAATTCCCCAAATCGACTTAGCAAACCCTAATGCCTTAGACCCTAGATACCTTAGACTTTTTAGACATTTCCTTATTAGTATTCTTACACATTATAGGTTGAATTCCTCGGAATTCCCATTACTTAGCTCACGACCGCTTAAGTGGATTTGATCGCTTTCGCAAACTGTGAGTATATCTTTCCCCTTTTTACTGTTTTACATTTTGGGGTGACTCATGTACTTACAATCAAGTTTCTATTTCTTTTACTAAATGCAATTCTCATGTGTGTTTGCTTTATGTTAATTTGTGTGTCTATGACTTGTCAAAATCATTAACCTTTGAGGGCCTGGCATTTCAATGAATAGTACTATGGTATATACCCCTTGTGACTCTGTTGAGAGACCTTGGTCATTGTCTTGTGATTCATATTACTAAAAAATGTTTTGATTCTTGATTCTTGATACTTACTACATAGGGTTGATTTTGAACGGATATTACTTATTACATAATTGCAAATGGTACCGCACATGAATTGCTAAACACTTTTCTACTATATATATTTAAACAGGGTATGCTCACCAATACAATTTTTGTATTGACCAAATGATTTTGTACATGTTTCAGGTTGTTTTGAGATGCATCCTTTAAGCTTTCGGATTTATATTTAGATTTTGATTCATTGTATTTCAATTTAGTTGACAGATAGTATCGTTGTATTTCATTTCAATGTAATAAATTATTTAATCAATGTATTCAAATTTACACTTTAGTCCATGAGCTATTGAACAATCGTCACTACGTGACACCTCGATGTTTCCGCCATCGGTTGGGGTGTTACAGTCACCACTTGTCGTGTAATGGTTAGGACACAAGATGATCATCAAACAGCTGCCCAAGAACCACTACCGATTACTAACGGCCGGGCATGTTATAATTGTGGAGACCCTAACCACATGCGACCTCGATGCCCTAAATTGAATAACGTAAACCAGGTGGCACATGGACGAGCCTTCCATATCAATATCAACGAAGCAAACGGTCAGAGTGACGCTAATCCCACTGGCTTAGCCATGGATGGAATCTTCTTAAGACTCGAGAATCCAATACTTGTGTTTTCATTTTCTTGATCCTATTATCATTTTGTACACAATTGTGTCGTACTCATAAGCATATAACATCTATAAATTCCTTGCATACTATTGTGTACGAACGCAGGTTGGAAATTTATCATATTTGGATACATTTATTTTAATCATAGAAGTTCAAAGACTCTACCTTACATATATTTGAAACATTTGGACTTGATTTCCATGAAAATCAAACTACTAAAAACTTGATACTTGATCCTACATAGCTTTTCTAAAAACATCATTGTTTGTTACATGAAACTTGATTTTTTCCCCTTAATTTGACTATCCATTGAACATTTAATTATTCATGATACTCGTAAACTATTTCTATAGGCCACTAAGATAACACTTATACTTAATGGTTGCCGTACTTATAAACTTGCTTGCATGTGTGTATTATCAATTTGTATGTTGATCTATGAAAGACAATTACTACATTATCCACTCAACTCAGACAAACATTTCACTTAAAGGGCTCCTCGGGTGAGTGGTAGCCCATACATAAATTTTGTTATGCTTGCAAGTCGTTGCAAATCAATGCAATTGACCTCATTATTACATGGCCTCATTTCATTGATAACGTCTCATTGAAACCCAACGTGTTTGTTGTGTCATCTTCTTGTGGAACTTATTTGCTTTAATGTGTGTTAGGTTAGGATCATAGAAGGACATAAAACCCTAATGTAAGGTAAATTGATGATTCTGGTCCGGAACGTAATCATGAATTTACAGGTACATTAAGGTGGTATGAAGTTCTATTAGAGTTTTTGGTAGACGTCAAGTACGTTTTCGATGTATCAAAGGTGTGGTGGGTTAGCTGCGGTACACCCTATATATAAACACTAATGACGCATCGAAAGTGAGACTAGAAGTCGAACCAGGAACAAACTCCACATCTTTGGTAGTTCATTTGGTCTTTTTATAGCCAATCAACTCATGCATTTATTTTAGGATTCCTAAAACTTGAAGTTTAGTGTTTTATTAGATTCTTATTCTCCTCATTATTCGAGACGAACCTAATCCAATCCCTAACTCACACCTATCAAACCTCTTATCCAAATCATTCGAAACAGTTTACCCTGTTACCTATAAATTCACGTCGTGCCTTAACTCAAATTTTCCAAACCACGGTTATCTTAATTTCTACCCAAACATTCATAACTTATGTTTCTAATAACTTCGGGACGAAGTTTCTAAAAGTAGGGGATACTGTGACATCCGTCACCTTTCGTTTTTTTTTTATAATAATAATAATAATAATAATCATAATAATAATAATAATAATAATAATCATAATAATAATAATAATAATAATAATAATAATAATAATAATAATCAAACACCAAACAAACCATCTACTTTAACACACTAACACAACCCAACTAAGCCCACCTAACAAACCCACCTTTTCCTTTGTTTGTAGTCCAACACAGCAGCCCATCAGCGAGCCCAAAGCACAGGCCTAGGCCCTTTAAAGCCGGCCACTACCCCTTTCTCTACACAGCAAAAAAAATAAAAAAAAATAAAAACATGCCTGCCAGACTCGAACCCAAGTCTGGGAGCGGCCCGCACATAACACACACACACAACCACCAGCTGAGCTACGTATTATATCTGTTCCTTAACCCACGCGATTTAAACATATAGGGGATCTTGAATCATACCATTTGACTTATGGAAAGTCAACTGCAAGAATCAATCACGTTCAAACCGCGTTTAATTGTTTCAATTCGTTATGGAATCGTTGACTGACCCTCTATGATTAATTACCACGCAAATCACGATTTAAAAACTTTCCAATCCGAGTTATATGATGCGTGTAAGGTTTATGATGGGTCAAACCTTCCAAAACTATGATTACACGCGATTAGTATAAATTGAACACTCATGGTGAGCCTATGAGTGCCGAACAACAAAACCCCATACCCAATTCCACCTAAAGACCCTCAATAATCTGCAGATCATTCGTGTTTGACCATTTTGTTGACCGAGCATTATAATCACGAAATTCTTGTTGTAAGTTATCTTTTTTTGATGGGTTTCAATCTTCGGCCACCTACAAACAATAGCCCCATCATATCAGGGGCTATTGCTTGTTAAATCAGATTATTGATTACCTAGGGTTCGACATCTTTGAATTGGGGATAATCATCTGCAGACATTGTATATATATATATATATATATATATATATATTTGAACTAAAACCATCACCAACTGATCAACAGATCAGTTGGTGTAACCTCCTGCCCTTAAAACATGAACCGTATCAGTTTGAAAAGTAGTACAATTCATGTGTCTAGTATCACCAAGGCATTATGTAAACACACAAGTAACCAAACAAGACAAAGATCAAATGTAAAGTTGATAAGTTGAAATTGATAATGAGCACCCTAACACGTGTCAAGTCTAAAAGAGCACCATAACATGAGTTATGTCTAAATGAGCACCGTAACATAAGTTACGTCTATATGTAAAGAGCACCATAACATAAGTTATGTCTATATGTATGATTTTGTACGTAAGCTACATTCATGTTCAAACATAAAGCACAAAGATAAACAAGACACGTATATGAATTGTAAATGAAGAAAAATGTATGTGTAAGTGAATGTGCAAGTTTTGTATACTTGTGCATGATTCACCCCAAAAGTGTAAAACCGAAAAAGAGGATAAGTAATACTCACCTTAGCAAGGTGGTAAGTCTTGTGGAATTGAATAAGTGAAATCCGACGTTGCCAAGTATCACCCTATGTATAAGGTAACAAATAAGTCTAAGTCTATCTAGTCTATAAGTATTTTCTAGGGTTTCGAATTGGAGATAAGTGCTCGTTAAATAAAATGTTTGAATAATAAGAGAAATTTGATAAATAAATAAACAAAAGTCTTTTTTGTAAATTTTAAATTAAAGATGGTCACAATATAAAGTTTTAAGTATGAAAATAATTTTTATAAAATTATTTTCTCATAAATAGAATATTAAATCTATTTATTTTAAATTGTCAAAATATAACTTTAATATTTAAAAATATTAAAATTAAAGAATTTTTGAATTAAAAATTGTATTTCAGTTCTAAATAAATAGAAATAATTTATATAAAATTTTGGTGCAAAAATACTGAAAAATGAATTTATTATGATTTATTTATGATTAAAACTAACAAAAATTAATTAAAATTATAAAATGAACGGTTTTTCTGAAATAAAAATTATTTCCGAAATGCCTATTGATATACAAGTTTAGAATAATTTTTGTGGAATTTTATAAAATCGTTTAGGTATTTTTATAGAATTTTATAGTTTTAAATGAATAAACTTGTAATATTTATAATATATATTAAATAAATTATTTTTGAAAAACCAAAAGTTGGATAATAAACTTTACCATCAGGAGATCATACGGTAATTTTTATAGCATTTATAAACCACTTTTAGTATTTAAAAACTATTTTTAAAGATTTATATGTTAAATATATATATATATATATATATATATAAATAGGGTAAAAAAATGTTGTTGGTTATGGGAGTCGAACCCGGGCCTCTGGCCGGTTCGAGTTTTATCACAAGCGTGGCCACCAATTGAGCCACACCCTGAGAACGAAATATTCTTGGTTTGTATTAATTAAATACTATAAGGAAATCAGTTTTGTATTTAATTTAAAAGAAAAGGTAAAACCCGGTTTGAATGGGGCTCGAACCCGCGTGGTTCGGCTCACAAGCACTAGACACAACCACTTGATCTAGATCAGTGGTTGTGTTTAGTTTCTATCTGTTTTAATTATATGCATACGATTCGAGTGATGTTCTTCCCCAAATCAAAGGTTTCGAACCCTAGGATTTTAATAATACGATTCAACAATCAATAGCCCCTGTAATGTTGGGGCTATTGCTCGTATATAGCCGATTAACAAAGCCCACAAAGAAAAACGAACTTACAAATGCGAAATCGATGGTTTATGGGCGGTCAAACAAAAGTCAAACCAAGCTCGATTGCACGGATTATAGTGAAAACAGAAAGAAATTTAGAGTGGGAGAATGATTTTCGGTGTGTTTAGGTTGTAGGTGTAACACCCCAACCGATGGCGGAAACATCGAGGTGTCACGTAGTGACGATTGTTCAATAGCACATGGACTAAATTGTAAATATTAATAGCAAATAACTTCCATTGTTCAAA
The DNA here is from genome assembly GCA_030844895.1 of Ambrosia x helenae. Taxonomy (NCBI): domain Eukaryota; kingdom Viridiplantae; phylum Streptophyta; class Magnoliopsida; order Asterales; family Asteraceae; genus Ambrosia; species Ambrosia x helenae. The sequence continues at coordinate 83,864,500 of CM061225.1, forward strand.
ACGAAATACAAGAGTCTTAATATAAATCTCAAACATAAATAATAAATGTTCAACTTTTATTTAAGCACTAGGTCTAGCCTAAGCGTGAAAGCATGAAACATCAAACGTCACCTGAAACATGTACAAAACAATTTTTGTCAACACATATAATGTATTGGTGAGTACATCCGTTTGATATATATAGTAAGGTAAACTTTAGCAATTCGTGTGTTATTTTGCAAGATGTAATAAGTGGTATCGGGTCAAATCAACCCTATGAAAGAAAGCAGATATATATAGTATGCGCTAGTAGTAATGTAATACATAGCAATGACGAGGACTCTCAACAGAGTCACAAGGGTATAAACCATAGTACTATTCATTGAAATGCCAGGCCGAAACGGTTAATGATTTGACAGGTCATAGATACACAAAATGACACAAGCAAACACACATAAGAATTGCAATTTTAGTAAAAGGAATTATAAACTTGGTAGTAAGTACATGAGTCACCCCAAAATAGTAAGACAGTAAAAAGGGGAAAGATATACTCACAGTTAGCGAAAGCGATCAAAATCCACTTAAGCAGTCGTGAGCTAAGTAATGAGAATTCCGAGGAATTCAACCTATAATGTGTAAGAATACTAATAAGGAAAAGTCTAAGAGTCTAAAGTAATTAGAGTCTAAGGCATTAGGGTTTGCTAAGTCGATTTGGGGAATTAGAGTTTTTATGTTTTGTCGAATTAATGTAAAAGTTGTATATTAAAAATAATATACCAAGTTTGTAAATATGATTTAGGTAATATAATTATTACCAACCAAATATTTAGATCAAAATATATTTGAATAATTATGACAAAATAATTTAGTTAATTACTTTAACTAATTATTATAATTAAATGCAATAATTATAAATGTATAGATAAATAATTATGTGTTTCACAAGGATTTACAAATGGTAAATAAGATTTTCAAACATAAAACATTTCTATTTTATAAGAAAAGTATTCATAAAATAGATATTTAATAGTACAAATAAATAAATTATTAATTATGTCTAATTAATCATAATTAAGACTAATAATTCAAGACATGATCAAAAAATGCTATTTTTATAGAAAATAAATAATTCCTGACGTAAATAAATGAACATAATTTTGCCATAATTTTTGTAAACTTATTTATATTTAAAACTGATTTAATGAGATTAAATCTTGTTTAAATGATTAAAAATAGGAGAAATAATAAAAATAAATGTTTTCTGAACCAAACATTTTTATTTCAGTTCATAATGATTAGAAATAATTTATCAAAAATTTTGAGATTAAAATCATTAAAAATGAATTTTTTATCAATTAATTATGATTAAAACAATTAAATTCAAAAAAAAAATATAAAATTGAGACATTTTCCGGAAAATAAAAGTGTGGAAATCTTATTTTAGATGTCAAGATGTTATGTCTAAATTTCACAATTTTTGGATAAATAATGGATTTATTATGAATATTATAAAGAAAATGATGTATTTATATATTTATATATATAAAAACTAGTTAATAAAACTTCCACCAAAAAAATACTAAAAACCCGTGGGGGAGAGGGGTCTCGAACCCGGGTTTTCTGGTTCCCAAATAACAGACCCAACCACTATGCCAAGCCCCACTTTGTTGATTTTATGTAACACGAATTTCATTTATATAATTACACAACATCTTCTTCTTCCCAATTATCTAGCCCAAGAACCTTAACCCAACCAAAACTCAATTAACCCGATTTAAGCATGATGGAAGCTCTGTAATAAGGGGGTTTTATCCTACAAGGCTCGACTAAGATAAAACAAGCAAGATTAAACACTTACAACTCGTTTTTAGGACCACGATTGAAGCTTCTTTTCTAAAAAAAAAAAAACACGATTTGGAGTGGTTTCTGGACGATTTTATGCGAAATTTGTTGTGGGTTTTGTTGTGTAATGGTGCAGCAACCATCTACAATCATCTAGGTATTTATACACGATTAAAAAGACGCGTTTAAGGTCGATATTAAAGCTTGCCGGTTACCCTATTAAACCCACGATTAAACGCCTTTAAAACTCGTCATTAACCCAAATAAATGGTTGTAATGCATTAATTATTGATGGAGAAGACGTTTGGAATCATTTAATCATTGAAACAGGTGTTGAAACGCATTTTGAGTCTTCGCCGGAAATAAAATCCGGCGGCCGGACTTCCTTCTGGCCGGAATCACGACAGCAGCAGGTAAAGAAATTTTTTTTTTTTTTTAAACTTTCAGGTTTTGACAATTTGGCCCCTCATGTTTAACATAGTTAGTTTTATTAAATTTTCGTTACTTTTTCCTTTATAAAAACTTAACCAAGTAACTAAATTAACCTATAATGTTTTTAAAACTTTATAAAACTCTCTAAAACTTGGAATTTTTATAAAATATATATATATATATATATATATATTTTTGTTCTAAAATTAAATTTGAAAACGACGAAACTTATAGGGACTATAATGAAAATATTTCAAGGGTTATTTTTGTAAATTTGACGAAAGACGAGGGTGACGGATGTCACAGGCTTCCCTACTTTAGAAAATTTCGTCTCGAAATTTCTTTCATGTGGAATTTTCTGGTGGTGGTATATGTGAGTATGTTATCAATGAAAAACACTTACGTATTGGTTCAAGAAAGGTTTACAAACTCGATTCATAATATTCCTAATTACAGATTTAAGATCTACATAAAAATTATAATCATTTAAGTTTAACGTGCAATTACGGAGCACAGATTTTATAAGAATAAGATTGTCATTAGCAACCTTTATAGTAAAAGAATGGGTAAAGTGAGGGCAAATACGAGCAAGCAAAGGTTCAACTTCTAACGAGACAAAACTCCTATCCACACCGGTATCAAACAAAATCGAAGCATATAAGTTAGTAATAAGAAATGTACCATTGACAATGTCGTTGGTAGCTTGATCTTGATTCGCATTGATGTTGAAAGCACGACCACGAGCTGGAGCTGCTTGGATTGCTGGAATTGCTGGAGCTGCCGGAAGTGCTGGGGTTTGCTGACGAGACTGAATGAAAGCAGTTAAATGAGGACACCTATCTTGCCTGTGGTTAGGATCACCACAAGCATAGCAAGTTTTGGGTTGACCAGTCCTTTGATTTTGAGCATTCCCAGGTTTAGTTTCCCGACAGTGAGAAGCAGTGTGGCCTGCTTTGCCGCAAGTGTCACATTTATAGCAGGGTCGAGTAGTTGGATGGTGAAAATTGCATGAATTGCATTTAGGGTACGAACCTGAATAGTTTCCCTGAACCTTTTGAGTTTGGGGTGCAGTAGATGTGTTTGCAACAGGAACCTGGTTAAGGGGTGTAACAACAGCATAGTTCTAGTTTCCACCTTTTCGTTTCTTATTGGAACTAGAGGTAGAGACAGAGTTTGCTTGAGACGGTTCAGTGGTAGCAGGGGTTTCAGTAGGTCTTTTAGTACCCTTACGAGTTAGAGTACCATCCTTGACATGCTTGTCAGTAAGAGATGCTGCGAGACGAATGGCATCCTCTACAGTAGCAGGTTTACTTCCCATAACCGAATCATGGATCTGAGGTGGCAGTCCCTCAATATACTTCTCAATAGCCAAGGATACCGGAGTTACCATACGTGGAATCAGTAAACTTAACTCGTGATAACGGTTGTTGTAGGGAACATTGTTTCCACTATCCTGCTTGAGGTGATAGAACTCATCCTCCAATTTCTTCATCTCACTACGAGGACAGAACTCAGTAGTCATGGCGATTTTGAAATCATCCCAAGACATAGCTAAAGCAGCTTCCGTCCCTCGAGCATGTTTTTCACCATTCCACCAAGTGAGCGCTCTCTTTTGAAGAACACCCTGGCATGACGAACACGTAGGTTGTCTGGACAGTCGCTATTAATGAACGTATTCTCCATACTTTCGAACCATTCAAGTAACCCAGTGGCTCCCTCAGTGCCATTAAACTTGTTGGGATGACAAGAGTTGAAGTGCTTGAAAGTGCACTTATTCTCACTAGCCCCACCATTTCCATTTGTATTCCCGTTAGAGTTCCCATTCGAGCTACCGTTCAGGTTAAGGTTTGGAATAATAGCATTAATGATGTTAGGAACAAGTGTTTCCAACTTGTCATTGAGCATGGTCGCGATACGCTGATCAGATTTCAGTTTAGCCTGATGCTTCGAAGCTCTCTTACGAGATTCGCGATCAGACATCTACCAAAAGTGAACAATAATTATGAGATTTGATTCCAAAAATCTTGGAAACGCCACAGTTTATATCAAGACAAGTAACACATAACATGAGATATAGTGATTATAAATTGATTTAAGAAAAATTATGAACATCATAAAGAAAATCATGATAAAACTTCAAATGAAAAACAATACCAAGTATAAAACGAGATATAAGAGTGTTTCCAAAGAAACTGTTGACTGACTAAAGTAATTGAAATATTATTAGTGACTTGTGGGGGCGTACTTTAGCTTATAAGTGAATGCTCATCCCGAGAATTCCCAGGTAGGTAAACGGGTCCCTCGTCTGATTGGGATTTATGCGAATTACCAACCTAGACAGAAAACTCAGAATACAGGCGCTCACCCTTCCAGATTGCACGCGCCCCGTCATAAATAAATTGCAAAACTCCAGCGGAACTTGAGATATGGAAATATATCCTTGAGATGTGGATTCCACTCCTAACTCAAAGATATACTTTCAAAAAGTAAAAATACAATGGAGTGAAACTAGTCACTAAGTTAAGGATATCACTCCTAGCTTAGTGATTTAAGTTTCTTTTTGGAGGGATAGATTCCTTGAGATTTGGACGTCTCCTATCTCGAAAGGAAAATATTCCAAGATAAATAAATAAATAAATAACTAAATCATATAAAGAGTGAAACTATTCACCAAGGTATGGATATCACTCCTAACTTGGTGTTTTCGTTCCATTGGTAGAATAAAATCTTCTTCGAGTATAATGAAAAGTAAAAGAAGAAAATCTATCTAAAGAAATATGAGGGTAAAAGAAAGCATATAGAGGGTAGCTTAGTTATAGTCTAGGTCAAAAGCATTTACTAATAACCTAATTCCCTATAACCATGGCTCTGATACCAATTTGTAACACCCCAACCGATGGCGGAAACATCGAGGTGTCACGTAGTGACGATTGTTCAATAGCACATGGACTAAATTGTAAATATTAATAGCAAATAACTTCCATTGTTCAAAACGAAATACAAGAGTCTTAATATAAATCTCAAACATAAATAATAAATGTTCAACTTTTATTTAAGCACTAGGTCCAGCCTAAGCGTGAAAGCATGAAACATCAAACGTCACCTGAAACATGTACAAAACAATTTTTGTCAACACATATAATGTATTGGTGAGTACATCCGTTTGATATATATAGTAAGGTAAAACTTTAGCAATTCGTGTGTTATTTTGCAAGATGTAATAAGTGGTATCCGGGTCAAATCAACCCTATGAAAAGAAAGCAGATATATATAGTATGCGCTAGTAGTAATGTAATACATAGCAATGACGAGGACTCTCAACAGAGTCACAAGGGTATAAACCATAGTACTATTCATTGAAATGCCAGGCCGAAACGGTTAATGATTTGACAGGTCATAGATACACAAAATGACACAAGCAAACACACATAAGAATTGCTATTTTAGTAAAAGGAATTATAAACTTGATAGTAAGTACATGAGTCACCCCAAAATAGTAAGACAGTAAAAAGGGGAAAGATATACTCACAGTTAGCGAAAGCGATCAAAATCCACTTAAGCGGTCGTGAGCTAAGTAATGAGAATTCCGAGGAATTCAACCTATAATGTGTAAGAATACTAATAAGGAAAAGTCTAAGAGTCTAAGGCATTAGGGTTTGCTAAGTCGATTTGGGGAATTAGAGTTTTTATGATTTGTCGAATTAATGTAAAAGTTGTATATTAAAAATAATATACCAAGTTTGTAAATATGATTTAGGTAATATAATTATTACCAACCAAATATTTGGATCAAAATATATTTGAATAATTATGACAAAATAATTTAGTTAATTACTTTAACTAATTATTATAATTAAATGCAATAATTATAAATGTATAGATAAATAATTATGTGTTTCACAAGGATTTACAAATGGTAAATAAGATTTTCAAACATAAAACATTTCTATTTTATAAGAAAAGTATTCATAAAATAGATATTTAATAGTACAAATAAATAAATTATTAATTATGTCTAATTAATCATAATTAAGACTAATAATTCAAGACATGATCAAAAAAATGCTATTTTTATAGAAAATAAATAATTCCTGACGTAAATAAATGAACATAATTTTCCCATAATTTTTGTAAACTTATTTATATTTAAAACTGATTTAATGAGATTAAATCTTGTTTAAATGATTAAAAATAAGAGAAATAATAAAAATAAATGTTTTCTGAACCAAACATTTTTATTTCAGTTCATAATGATTAGAAATAATTTATCAAAAATTTTGAGATTAAAATCATTAAAAATGAATTTTTTATCAATTAATTATGATTAAAACAATTAAATTCAAAGAAAAATATAAAAATGAGACATTTTCCGGAAAATAAAAGTGTGGAAATCTTATTTTAGATGTCAAGATGTTATGTCTAAATTTTCATAATTTTTGGATAAATAATGGATTTATTATGAATATTATAAAGAAAATGATGTATTTATATATTTATATATATAAAAACTAGTTAATAAAACTTCCACCAAAAAAATACTAAAAACCCGTGGGGGAGAGGGGTCTCGAACCCGGGTTTTCTGGTTCCCAAATAACAGACCCAACCACTAGGCCAAGCCCCACTTTGTTGATTTTATGTAACACGAATTTCATTTATATAATTACACAACATCTTCTTCTTCCCCAATTATCTAGCCCAAGAACCCTAACCCCAACCAAAACTCAATTAACCCGATTTAAGCATGATGGAAGCTCTGTAATAAGGGGGTTTTATCCTACAAGGCTCGACTAAGATAAAACAAGCAAGATTAAACACTTACAACTCGTTTTTAGGACCACGATTGAAGCTTCTTTTCTCAAAAAAAAAAACGCGATTTGGAGTGGTTTCTGGACGATTTTATGCGAAATTTGTTGTGGGTTTTGTTGTGTAATGGTGCAGCAACCATCTACAATCATCTAGGTATTTATACACGATTAAAAAGACGCGTTTAAGGTCGATATTAAAGCTTGCCGGTTACCCTATTAAACCCACGATTAAAACGCCTTTAAAACTCGTCATTAACCCAAATAAATGGTTGTAATGCGTTAATTATTGATGGAGAAGACGTTTGGAATCATTTAATCATTGAAACAGGTGTTGAAACGCATTTTGAGTCTTCGCCGGAAATAAAATCCAGCGGCCGGACTTCCTTCTGGCCGGAATCACGACAGCAGCAGTTAAAGAAAATTTTTTTTTTTTAAACTTTCAGGTTTTGACAATTTGGCCCCTCATGTTTAACATAGTTAGTTTTATTAAATTTTAGTTACTTTTTCCTTTATAAAAACTTAACCAAGTAACTAAATTAACCTATAATGTTTTTAAAAACTTTATAAAACTCTCTAAAACTTGGAATTTTTATAAATCCATTGCGTAGACGTTTCGAGATACGTATTTGACTAAAACCTATACCCGATCCATAATAAATATATATATATATATATATATATATATATATATATTTTGTTCTAAAATTAAATTTGAAAACGACGAAACTTATAGGGACTATAATGAAAATATTTCAAGGGTTATTTTTGTAAATTTGACGAAAGACGAGGGTGACGGATGTCACAGTAGGGAAGGCTTCAATTTATAGGAAAACGCAGAAATGGAAGGTTGAATTGATTTGTTAATCAAGGTCAACGTCGAGCCATTTCTGGCTCATTATGAGCTGTTATCGTGATAATTACAAGTTGGGATTGACGCGTTTACTCTGGTCGGTCACTAATTAACAGTCAATTACGAAGTTTCCATCCAAATCTGCCTTAATAATGTGGTCAAGGGTGTTGGTTGACAAAATGCTTGTTTTGCTCATTTCTGTGTGCAGCGAAAGGATCAGGGAAACAAAAAAAGAAAAGGGAGCAACACTAGTGGGCCGGACTAGGGTGAAGGGAAGATGGGCCGGCTTCTTGAGCTCAGGTGGGCTCCAAAATTCTTTAAAAAAAAGGGATGGTTGGGTCTGTTGGGCTGCAGTGTTTGGGCTTGCTGGATGGGCTCAGATTTTTAAGGAAAGATTAAAGGATGGTTGGTTATTGTTTTGGGCTCAAGAGTGGTTTAGGCTAGTATTATTATTATTATTATTATTATTATTATTATTATTATTATTATTATTATTATTATTATTATTATATACGAAAATAAAAAAAATAAAATAAAATAAAAAAAAAGAAAAGTGACGGATGTCACAAGAGGCATCTAAAATATTTACACGGACTATCTTCTTTGATATTCAGGAAGAAATATATGCCACTTATGAAGGCTTAATAAGTGCTCATATGAAAAAGGGTGATGAAGAAGGTTTTATAAAGATTTATGTTGATGATCCTCAAGCACATGGTCAATGATTTATTGAGGTACATATATATATATATATATATATATAGGGCAATTATAAAATGAAAACCCTCTTGAGTTGAGAAAACCTTGGAAACCCATGTAAAAAATCAATATTTTTTTTTGAAAAAAATAACCAATGTAAAATACATGTTTTTAAGTGTTTTAGGCCAAAAAATAAAAAAAGCGCCAAAGGAATTTTTTTAAAAAAAATAAACAAAGCTGCGAAAACACATGTTTACACCTGATAAAAAACAACAAATAGCTAAAAACATATGTTTTTTTAGCAACTTTGTTTATTTTTTTTTAAAAAATCCCTTCGGCGCTTTTTATATTTTTTTGGCCCAAAATGCTTAAAAACATGTATTTTACATTGGTTATTTTTTTCAAAAAAAAAATTGATTTTTTTACATGGGTTTCCAAGGTTTTCTCAACTCAAGAGGGTTTTCAATTTATCTTCCCCTATATATATATATATAAATAGTGGGGAACCCGCGCGTTGCCGCAGAGTCAATAATATAAGGCGGGAATATAATTTAAACATTAATATGAATAAAAAAATAATGTAGAAGTTATATGTATGTATGCATGTATGTGTGTATCCTCTATTTTTTAGGACTTTCAACCCTTACTTGTTAAAGATTTGCAACTAATTGAAAAAGACAATTGCTTTTCAACATTACTACTTATTTGGATAGAAATAAGGTGCAACTGTTGCAACATCGTTTAAATCTGAATATAGCTCACCTAAATTTGTTTACACACCAATGTATATCATGAAAAATACGAACCCTTCCAAAAAGAATCAAATTAAAATGAAAAAAAAACTGAAACATGCAAATAAATCTGTTTACACACCAATGTATATCATGAAATTTATGAAGGGGTTACATGTGGAGAGGGAGCATTATACGAGTTGTATTAGTGACTTATACATGTGCCATCAAATATTGTACATAGGGGCATAATAGGAAGAAAATGGTAAAAGTTAGGGATTTATACTTGTGCCTCTTGATATGCCATCTTAAAATGGTTGTGAAATTACTATCATAGCCATCTCTCCTCCTTAATAAGGTAACATAGATAGATATTTTTAAATTATGAAGGCGTTTTAAATCAGTATTAGTGCGTCCAAATGTCAGCAGTGTAGTTTTTGATTTTGTAACTATTAATGCGTTTAATTTTAGTCATGAGTGCGTCTAAAGTCATCAGTATACTTTATTTACCTTTTTACAGGTTCTTTTCAAGAAAGAAGTTGTTGAGGGTGTTGAGGATATTACTACATTATGTACCTGCAGGAGGTTCAAGCAGTACAGGCTGTTATGTAGGCATATTTTTTTTGTATTAAGGTTGTTGAAATGCTATAGATTCCCGAAGAAATACATTCTGAAGAGGTGGACAAAAGATGTTGTTCCAAATGAAATAAAGTATTCATTTGAAATAGGAGAGTTTGGTGATGACAAAACGAAAGAAGCTAGACGTATTGCACGGGAGATTTATCCGAATCAACATTGGTTAATGATAAAATCAAAGAGATGGTTAAGAAGGTTGATGATGGCAGGTTTAAGAGACATAGTCATCAGAATAAGTAAGACATGTATGCTTCTCTTCTTGGTTATGAGAAGCCATCAGATGCCGAACCCACTATTCAACTTCCGAATGGTATCAAGAACAAAGGTCGTGGTAAGCAGAAGCGCATAAAGTCCAGCAAGGAAAAACAGGTTAGTCGATCCGGTAAAAGGAAGAAAACATGTGCCATATGCGGAGAGAGAGGTCATGATCGACGAAAACATGCGAGGGAGGGTGCTTCAACTTAGCCCCAAGGTGAATAAGCTGACCAGAATGTTGAAGATGACATTGATGATAATGAAGAGATTGAATTACAAGTTTCTGATGATGATCAGGACTTGTCTTAGATGTCTTTACATGTATGATGTTTTTGACTTGTAAAATGTTATTGTTTTTAATGAGTGCGTTTGAATGGTAACAGGAGTGTGTCTGAACTTTTGTGATTGTTATCAGTTATTTTTAAATTTTGTAAAGGTGCGTCTGTTTTAAACATTAGTGCTTTTAAATGAAACAACAAATGCTTTCAAAACATAACCGTTAGTGCGTCTATATAATTAATATTAAAAACTTAGAAAACAGTTACATAACCACCATCACCATAACCATTACTACCACCACCACATTTACACCACTACCAACATAACAACCACTTAAACCACTTAAACCACTTAAACTATTAAAAGATTTACAAAAACCACCCACCACAAAACAACCCAAAAACAACCATTATAAAACCATCACCATCACTAGGAACTCAAGATTGCATCCTTTTCCTTTTGTTTGGATTCCATGTTCTTCAGGATGCATGCTTGTGTGTTGCTAAGTGACTCACAGATGAGGTTGTCAAAAGAAGCCTGAGTATGTAGGTGCTCAGTAGTTTCATCTGTGAATGGTGTCTTCTCCTTCTTCATCAGCTTCTCTATGAGATCCAGGTTCTTCATATACTGGGTCTGAATCTCATTTTGTGCAGACAGGATTACACAAGATGAGTTGAGGTCATCCTGCACCTCTGAAATGCAGTCAAACCAGAACTACAGTTTTGACCTGCATGTTGCTTATTGCATCTATGTCGTTCTCAGCCATTTTTGTTTTCGTGTTTTAGTTGAATCAGTGTGTTTTGATTATAGTTGTGTTTTTATAGACTAAAGAAGAAAGGTTATTTACTTGGTAGTTGAATATTTAATTTTAAGATTTACCTCAATTTATTACCAATCAAATCAATATTGACAGACAGTAAGATATTTTTAGGTTTTTATTAGTAAAATAATCATGTAAAATTTCACAGATTATTTTCTATAATTAATAATATATGCAACTTGCATTTTTTAATCATTACTATGTACGAATAGTAAACTAATAAAGAAACATAATCTGTATTTTTTTCATACAAGTGTGTCCAAACATTACAGTGAGTGCGTATGAATTTATAAGAGTGCGTCCAAACATTACAGTGAGTGCGTCTGTTGTCTGTCTTTGATAACTAGTTACTAGCTTTTTTTAAACGCACCCTATAATCTGATACAATTATAAGGTGTGTTTAAACATACATAGTTGACAGTTATGTGATTGTTGATAATCTGAAACTTTTTCAAATCCAATTTTTTTCTTTAATAGTAATTATATTTGTTAAAATCATATGTTTACGTGAATATTATATGCGTTGATTGTGTTTTTTGAATAGTATTATACTGATTTTTAACAACTCTATTGTAATGCTCTGTTTTTTGAGTTTTCTGCAAATACGTTCTGTGATTTGATTCAATTCAATGTTTTTGATTGTTTGATGATTAAGAACATTTAATCGGTTTGAAATAATGTTTAATCGTTGAAGAAATTTTGTTAGATTTTACGTTTTCGATCGATTGTTTTTTAATCTCTGTTGTTACGATTTCTGAAAATTAAAACGCGTTTATCCCTAATTTACCCCTGGTTATCTTAACTGAAGTATGATTAGGTTTCTTAATTACCATCTTGCCACCGTCTAAATCCAATAGCTCAGAAAGCTTCTTACGCTTCTTACGTTAATACGCTTTGTACGTTATCTCTTCCCTTCATTTAAAAGTCTCTTTCTCTTTATGTTTCTCCTATAATTTTAAAACGTTAATAAAGAGAATTTAAAAAAAAAAAAATACAACAAATTAATTGGTGTAATAGTTTCTATCCGATTCATTTGCCGATTTAATTGGTTTGGAACCGAATAAAAAAAAAAAAAAAAAAACAGGCCTGCATGTCACTGTCTCAACTCCATCTCACAAACATGCTTTTATTTTCTTTATGCTGCCTATATAATATACCCACATTTACACATCTACGTATCTCAACGCTCCTCTCACATAATATTTCATGTGCATGTTGCACTCTCTCATCAATAATGCAATCTCTAGCTGTTAATCTCCGGTCATCACCATCGTTTCACCGCTGTTTTCCACCGTCGAACGCTGAACTCACCGCCACTTCCTGCAGAAGCAGAAGCAGCCGTGCTTCGCTTTCGTTTCGCATTCTTAAACCACCTCGATGTGTTCTTCAATCTCCATCTATTGGTAATCTTTTATTATTATTATTATTATTAAAATAAGCATCCAAAATAACCATAAAAAGCTCCATAGCTCAACTTGCCTATTTTCATGATTTTAGTGTATTCCAGTTCATTATTATGATTTTGTAAACGCTCTAAATGCACACAATTAAGTTTATCTGAACTATTACACAGTATTGTTGAGTAAGCACAGTTTATATTGAACAATTCACTTATATATACAGGTGCTGAAAAAGCGGATTTCATTGAAGCTTCAAGGAAAGGGAATCTGGTACCGCTTCACAGATGCATATTCGCCGATCACTTAACGCCTGTGCTCGCTTACCGCTGTCTGGTTAACGAAGACGATCGGGATGTTCCTAGCTTTCTGTTTGAGTCAGTGGAGCCTGGTTTTAGAACTTCACAAGTTGTAAGTGCTGATCATCTATTAATTTAAGATAATATACTGTTTTTACTTTTAACTAGCAGCGCAGCTTGTTGTCCGTCTTAATATTTATATTGGGTAAGATATCAATAGCATTAAATGATTTCTTATGATATATTTATATGTTTTTAATATGCAGGGGTAGATACAGTGTGGTTGGATCTGATCCAACAATTGAAGTTATTGCTAAGGAAAACAGTGTGACTATTATGGATCATGAAAAAGGAAGTATGATTCAGAAAGTCGTCGATGATCCTTTGGAAATTCCGAAAAGTCTGTCTGATGGTTGGGAGCCTCAGCTTCTTGATGGTCTTCCTGATACATTTTGTGGTATGGTCTAGAGTTAATGGGAATAAATGTTTTGTCTGCTGAAACGTTTATTTATTTGTTGGTTCTGTATCTGATTGTTACGCGTCAACGGTTAGGTCCCAATAGTAATACTCTGCAACTAGTGAAGATGTATAATGTGTTAGAAACTTAGAATTATTGCCCTCATATTTTAATTTACAAGGTAGATATCAGCCATCTGCACTACAAGATAATTTACTATAGCTGCTGCTAGTAGCTATTGTGGTTCTTAAATGATGGTCATAAATGTGTCTGCACATGTAGATCATGTGAAGGATATATGGTATATTAATTAGGGGTGTCAATTGTGTTGGATTGGCAGGTTGACGGGTGACCCCAACACGACCTATGTTATTATTTGTGTCAAAAGTTTCAGTCCTAACCTGTACACACATAAATTCGGGTCAACCTGAACACGACCTGCCTATTTTTTTTAAATAAGTTAAAATGTTGTTGAGTTGTAAGCGGGTTGCCGGTAACATGTTTATTGAGTGAGTATTAGTGTGACAAAGAGATGATAGTGTGACAAAACTAACAATATTATGAATTTATGATTAACCATCAAAAAAAGTTTAATACAAAATAAAGTTATAAAAAGTTTAAAACAAAATATGTAATGGGTTAATGGGTCAACTCAACACGACCAGTCTTTTTAAAACGGGTCTTGTTAGTCAACCCAAAACTTGTTTTTTTTTTTCCATATCATGCTCTAGTAATGTCAAGAACTGCCGCCCCTAGTATAACTTAATTGTCATGTGGCGAGGTAGTTGAAAGAAATACAGGTTTGGTGTGACCTTGTTTCTTTAATTGGCATCCATCTTTCGGCAACTGTTTTCTTGCATATTATGCTGCAATGCTTTTAAAGTTTTGACCAAACATAACTGTCTGATGTACTTGGTTTTTAGATACACATTTACTCATTATGTTGAATCATTATCAGTTGGTGTAACATTAACTACTACTCAAAATAACCACCTTATTTGGCCTTGGATGTTTGAGGGATGGTAATTAACCGAATTATGTATCAGCGGTTTTCATTTACCATAAGGATCACTTGTAGACTTCCACAACATTAATGCCCCTTTAGAACCAAGCAGAGCTATTGTTGTTGACTTGTAATTAGCAACCAAAAGTTAAGCATTTGTAAAAAAAAAAAAAAAATGAAAGCCTACAAAGATCGTTTTTTAACTATAATAAGCATATGTTGGTCACTTTAATAATATTCAATCATGAACAGGCGGATGGGTTGGTTACTTCTCATATGACACGGTTCGCTATGTAGAGAAGAGAAAACTGCTGTTTATAGATGCACCACAAGATGACAGGAATCTACCGGACATTCATCTTGGATTATATGAAGATGTGATCGTGTTTGATCACGTGCAAAAGGTATTCGATTGCATAATTGTATACCCTTTTTCAGAACTCTATGATTTATCATGATATGACTCTTTTTGGTAAATAACTTTGTTATTCAGAAAGCACATATAATTCACTGGGTAAGGCTTGATCAGTATTCATCTACCGAAGAAGCTTACAGAGATGGAATTAAACGGTTGAAGAAATTAGTGTCTAAAGTACATTATGTTGACCCGTAAGTGACTTAAGTCGTTTTTATAGCATACAGATGGTTTTAATTCCTTTGTTCAACCTTAAATATCCTTAATTAGTTCTCATTCATTAGCCCGAAGTTACTTCCGGGCTCTGTGCAGTTAAGCACACAACAATTCGGAAATCCTCTGACCGAGTCAAACATGACCAGAGAAGAATACAAGGCAGCAGTATTGCAAGCAAAAGAACACATTCTTGCAGGTGATATATTCCAGATTGTTTTAAGTCAACGCTTTGAACGCAGAACGTATGCAGACCCTTTTGAAATATACAGAGCATTAAGAGTTGTGAATCCAAGTCCCTACATGACTTATTTACAGGTGCATTGTTTATAAAAAAAAATACTATATTTTTGTTTATTTTTTCTCATATTCATTCTGTCACTAAACTCCTTGTGATGTTTCACGTTGTCAGGCTCGAGGGTGTATCTTGGTTGGTTCAAGCCCGGAAATTCTAACTCGTGTGA
The DNA here is from genome assembly GCA_030844895.1 of Ambrosia x helenae. Classification (NCBI taxonomy): domain Eukaryota; kingdom Viridiplantae; phylum Streptophyta; class Magnoliopsida; order Asterales; family Asteraceae; genus Ambrosia; species Ambrosia x helenae. Next base: position 83,880,076 of record CM061225.1, read on the forward strand.
AATCTGTAATGTCTTACTTTACCTTAAGTTGTTTATAACTTTATATGTATTCCTATTTTTGTAAAAAATACACTAGTTATTGATATTATATATCTCTTGCCAGAATACGGTTGTTAATCGACCTTTAGCTGGGACTATAAGAAGAGGGAAGACTCCTTACGAAGACGAACAGTTAGAGAAGATGCTATTGAGTGATGAAAAGCAATGTGCAGAACACATCATGTTGGTTGACTTGGGAAGGAATGATGTTGGAAAGGTTATTTTGACTTTTTTTTAGTTCAACTGTGTTTTCGTTGTTCAAACTGATTCAAAAATGCTGATTTCTCAATGTTCGTTGCTGACTTACAAGTTACAACTCGTAGTAGGTTGCCAAACCTGGTTCGGTTAAGGTAGAAAAGCTTATGACAGTTGAACGGTACTCCCATGTGATGCACATCAGTTCCACAGTAAGTCGCTTGTCTGTGTTTTCCGTTATATTTATTGGAGGCAATTCCAACTAAGTTTTTCATAAATGGGTCAAATTGGGTTCTGTTTTATCTCAAACAGACCAGACCATGCTTATTTTGACCTTGTACAAAAAATGACCCATTAACCAAAACGCCAAAGTTGAAAACTTGTGAACTCTAAATCTCTAATTAGACTCTTTTAAAACTTCCTTTTGTTTCTTAAAGGTAACTGGCGAGTTGCTCGATGATCTAACTTGCTGGGATGCCCTTCGCGCTGCACTTCCTGTTGGGACAGTTAGCGGTGCTCCAAAGGTTTGTTCTTCACCCTTTTTAAACCATCCGGTCATTTTATGTTGGTTGAATGGTTCAGGTCAAGTTAACGGGTCAAAACCATCCCTCTATTAGTTTTACCTAAAATTTCATCAAAAAACTGTTCTGATACAGGTGAAGGCTATGGAACTAATCGATAAACTAGAAGTTACAAGACGTGGCCCTTACAGTGGTGGGTTCGGGTCAATTTCATTTTCGGGAGAAATGGACATGGCCCTTTCTCTAAGGACCATGGTGTTCGCAACTCACGCGCATTTTGACGCAATGTACTTTCACAAAGAACACACCAAGAAAAAGCAATGGGTGGCTTACCTTCAAGCTGGCGCTGGTATTGTAGCCGATAGCGTTCCAGAGGATGAGCAACAGGAATGCGAAAACAAAGTAGCTGGCTTGGCCCGAGCCATTGATCTGGCTGAGTCGGCCTTTTGCAATGAGTCAGCATTGATTTCTTAATGGGTCAGAATTACAATAGGATAATTAGTAGTATATTGTTGTAGGCAACTAAATTATGTTGCTACTTGCTAGTGTAGAATCAAAGGGGTGGTTCACAGGCTTTTAAGTGCAGTTGAAATATGTTTAAGGGTTTTACCATCCGGTTCGGCTGGTTTGATAGAAATTCTAGGCTGAACCGCTAACTTCAGTTTCGAAACACAGAAAACTAAACTGGCCTCGTTGGTTGGATTAGGTGGTTTAATAATGTTTATAGGGATTTTATATGTAGTTATTCTGTATTCAAGTATTATAAAATGATATTAATTAGGTTTATGTCTGTTTGTATATTATGCATATGTAGTCAATAGTCATATATATTAAAAAAATAAATGATAGGTGAATGGTCATTGTTTACAGGTTACACCACCAGCTTCTAAGTTCCAAACCATAAATCAAACCGTTAAATCAAATTTTATCAAACCCTTAACTGAATTGTACGAGTATACTGTTTTCAACGGTTTTATACACGGAGCAGGCTCGGCAAGCATGACTCGGCTTAGAAGCCTAATCAGCTACACCACCCACTTACCCGGCTAGCAAAATCGGCTAGCTCTCGCCGATTTGCACCCTCTCACAACTCTCTCTCTCTCTCTCTCTCTTCCACTACTCTCTCTGTAAAAAAATCCTTAAGCTAATTATTTAGGCTAGACGTTTCCGGTGTTTAGGCTACTTTAGGCTAGTTTGATGTTAAAATAACCTGACGTGGTGAGATTGGTGCACATTGCTTGAAGCCTAAGGTGCCCTTCCCCCTCAAAGGAGATGAGCATTTCGGTACCAAGTACCGAACCATTTTCGGTACAGTACCAGTTCGGACTGATATTTCACTTTGAAATACCAATACCGTACTGTATATTTTCAGTAGCAAGACCAACAAACCAAACCGGTCGGGTTGGTTGGATTCAAAACCAGCCAAAACAATTCAGTTTTGAGAGAAATCATCTTAACCTAAAAAAAACCCCAATTTCTAACCCTACCAACACTAAACCTAACTCAAATCATCTAACAAAACCTCAAAATCATTACAATTATAATCACCAAAGCCACAGTAACAACAGTTTAATTCATAATAATAAAACAAATAAAACATCAAACACAAAACATCATACACAATACCAAATTCACATAAATAAACAAAATCAACGATTATTACTATCATAATCAACGACCTCATTAGCAGTAACAGATCTGGAGTGCTGAACAATAGACCTTCCGATCGAATTAATCCAATCCTCCTTCTCCTTCTCAGAGTCAGCAATAAAATACATAGTCTCAGATCTCGTAGACAGCTCAAACGCGAACTGTTTATTAATAACATCTTCGGCTCCTTTGACGGTTAGGCAGGTAGCCACTGGGATGACGCCACGTGGCTTTGATCCACGGGTGACGATAGACTCCTTGAACCAGAAGAGTTTGCCCTGTTTGAGGACGAACCAACGGCGGCGCCAGGTTTTGATGTACTCGCCTTGTTTGGTTAGCCAGCCGGTGCGCTCTGGGTTGGACCAGTACTCGATGTTGTCGTAGTCGTCTGGGTTGGGTGGTGTGTCGCCCATCACGGCTCGCCATAAGCTGGCCATCGAGAGATGGTTGTGGTGGACTGGTGGTGTTGTTTGGGCGGAGATATTATTGTTTACGAATGGAGTGAGGGTTGGAGCGTTGGTTAACACTCTGTCATTTGGTTTTGTTAGATTGGATTCCTATCATTGTTTTAATATCTTTTAATATCTAGTGATCTCTGGTGGAATGGTATGGAGGTCTAATAATAAGTGATTTGGGCTTAATGGTTATAATTCGAGTTGTGAAGGATACCAAGTTTTACCAATTATTCACTGTCGTGCATTTAAGTAGGTGGGTGGTCGGGTTTTCCCTGAATTGGTGGACCTAGAGGACCGGGTGCCCCCGTGGGTTTCCTGAATTCGTCATAAAGGGATTCTCACAAGAGCTCGTGACGACTTTGTTGGTCTTTCAAAAAAAATCATGTGAGCTTCTCGAATTAGTGCACAGCTAGCATATAAGTTAATGTACAAATTCGATAAAACAATAATTTTAATCATGTGAATAAGAAAGAATATGTATATTAAAAGAAGAATGTATGTTTGAATGAGGAGCAGAAGCAAACATTATAGGGCGTGATTGAGACAGTGATTTTAAAAGTGTAGTTTTTTTTATAAACAACTAGTTTAAATATTCTACTCTTAATGAAAACAAAACTCTCTTTTACAGTTTCATTTAGTGTAAACAATTCTTTAGAAACTTGTGTATTACACGGGTTATAACATTCTTTTATTTATTTATTATTAGGTTAAAAATAATAATATCACATATGAGGTTAGATCAATAAATATTAAATGGTTTTAATAAGCGAAAAAAATAAAAACAATTAGGTAATAAAATAAATATTAAATAAATAACAGATAAACGTGAAATTCTGATTTAATAAATATTATTTAGCACACCCCATTATAAAATTGTAATAAAATACTCATTCGTGTTTGATGTGGGTCTTTGGTCTTGACTCTGTTATAAATGTTATCGTGTATAGGTGTAGTGAGAAAGTTTACGGTAAAAATTATCTTAACATAAAAAGGATAAGAAGAATTTTAGGTTTTAGATCTAAATGAATCAATGGATACGATTAAAAGGGTAAATATATACGTTGGATTTTTCAGCAGAGAATGGGAATGGCAAAATAGGTATAACCTACAGTTGTTAAGTCCCACCCCTATTTTTTAAACAAACGTCCATAACATTTTCATAGGACATTTTTTTTAAAAGAAGTACACCATAAAACAAGCTTTTTATCCTATTTCATTTGCATACCATATTGCTATAATTTAAAAAAAAAAATTGTTGGGTTGATAACTTGCGTTTTTATCAGGTGCAACTTGCGTTTTTTTATCATATATAACGTGCATTTTTTTTATCAGGTATAACTTGCGTTTTATCATGTATAACTTCTATCTTTTTATCAAGTATAACTTGCGTTTTATCATGTATAACCTGCATCTTTTTATCAGGTATAACTTGCGTTTTATCATTAATAACTTATAGTTAGTTGCAATTTTCGTCCCTGTGGTTTGACTAAACTAACAGGTTAAGCACGCGTATAACACCCTGAGTACTTGAGGTTTGTTTTTCTAACAGTTTACGTCCCCCTATTAACGATCGTCCATATTATCGTTAGATTACCCCCACGTGCACCTCACGTGAGGGGTATTTTGGTCAATTCATCTCCTATTATAACGTTATTATGCAGGTTATCATCTTCCATCTTCCCTAGTTCCATTTCAAAACCCTAATCCTAGAAAACCTAATGTCGTCTTCGAGCCCTAGCCCTAGAAGATTAGCAATGTCCAATTCGAGCTCCAATTATCATCTATGAAATGAAAGATGGAGTGATGTTCCTCCAATTTGCAGATGTGGGTCTGAAACACATGGACGAACATCATGGACTGAAGCAAACCCTAGTCGAAGGTTTCATTGTTGTGTAAGCAGATGTGGGTTTGTCTCATGGGCAAAGGGTTCAGTCAGTGAAGAGAATTCCAAGGTCATCAACGGATTACTCAAAAATTTGAACAAACAATAACAATTAGCAAAAGCAAGAGATTATAAGGCAAGGAAGCCGAGGATTATGCTTGTTTTTTGTTGGTTGTTCTTTGTGTCGTACTTCGTTTATAGCTGATTAATGTAGTTGTATGCATTCAACATTGTAATAACTTTGATTTTGAATGAAATGAAAATGATGTTGTTTCTTAAACATTGCATAGATTTTATTGATAGCAAGTTGTTACATGTGCAACTACACCAACCCGTGCAACTAAGTTCAAATATCTAGGATCAAATATCTAGGATCATTTGTGCAAAGGGATGGGGAGATAGATAGTGATGTAGCCCATCGCATCCAAGCGGGTTGGTGTAGGTGGAAAGCAGCCACGGGGGTATTGTGTGACAGAAGGTTTTCAACTAAATTAAAGGGGAAAATTTATAGGGCCGCAGTTAGACCTGCTATGTTGTATGGAACTGAGTGTTGGGCCATTAAGCAGACTCAGGCGCGCAAGATGGAGGTAGCAGAGATGAGGATGTTAAGGTGCATGTGTGGGCACACAAGGTTAGACCGTATAAGGAATGAGGCTTTTAGGGTAAGGTTAGGAGTGGCTAGTATATCTGATAAGATTAAGGAGGGAAGATTAAGATGGTTTGGACATGTGAAAAGGCGCCACTGGACAGCGCTGGTTAGAGCAGTGGAAACCCTCACGGTGGAGGGTAAAAGAAGTAGAGGCAAGCCCAAAGTGACTTGGGATGAGCTGCTTAGACGAGATTTGCTTGAGTTGCACTTCTCTGAGGACATGATCCATGATAGGAGTTTGTGGAGAAGTAGGATTAAAGTTAATGATTTTTAGTTGTAGGGGGTCTTTAGTTTTGTTTTAGTGCGTATTATCCCCCACTTTATGTTGAACTGACTTGTGATTGCATATTCGAACGTAGGCAAGTCGTTCTTTTATAATGTCAAAGTACTTATATTATTTACTTTCCTCAACTTCCTTTGTTTGTCTTGTGTACTAGTAATTTCTTGCTATATAGTTTGTTGTTGTGTCGTCTTCTATTTGTATTGGAGTCGGGGGTCTCTTTGGAAGCAGCCTCTCTATCCCTATGGATAGAGGTAAGGTTTGCCTACATCCCACCCTCCCCAGACCCTAACAGTAGCTTGCTATCTGTGGGATTTACTGGGTACGGTTGTTGTTGTTGTTGTAAGTTGTTACATGTGTCACTTCCAGTGATGATCATCATCGGAACATGAATCAGACTGACGCTCATCTTCATATGGATTATGGTACCAGTCATCCTCATCTTCATTTGTATAATCCCAGGCTTTTTTCAAAACCTTAGGATCATAATCGTCGTATGGATTAGCTTATTCATCATCCTTTTCTGTCTTTGCTTGTTGATCATCTTGTGGTTGTTGTTGATCATCTTGTGGATGTTGTTCATCATCATCATCATCAGCTTCTTCCTCTTGTCCACCAATTGTTGGTGCAATCTCAACTAATGTTTGTTCATCAATCACGGGATCTGCAGTAGCATGTTCCTTAACTGATGTTTGTTCATCTTCTTGAAACTTAAACTGATGCTGCCTTTTGGCGAAATGGGCTTGGAGACTAGAAAACGAACGAAATAGCTTATGGCGTAGGGTAATAGAGAAGTGTCATGGGCGTAGGAATAGTTTGGATTTCATTCCTGTTAATAATGGTTTGTTCAGATTGTGGAAGGCGATTGTGTCGGTACTCAATTCCTTATGTATTCAGAATAGGAAATTATCGATGTTCTTTAAAGGAAATGTTGGCGACGAGTCGGACATTAGATTTTGGATTGATCTTTGGCATGGGATCAACTTCTCAAAGATAAATGGTCGTAGCTGTCTGCCTTGGCTTTTGATAAAACATGCAGGCTGCACGTACAGTGGGTCGCTCGAGGAACTAGTTCTGAGGGATGGAAAAGAAGTCCAAACACTGCAAAAGAACTTCTGTAGTTTCATCATTTACAAGATCTGTTGAACTACATCAACCTGGATGTAACACCCCAACCGATGGCGGAATCATCGAGGTGCCACGTAGTGACGATTGTTCAAAAGCTCATGGTACTAAAATGTAAATATATAATTATTGAATATTGTTTTACAACATGTGAAATTAGATACAAGACAACAAAATAAAGATAATTGATTGATTTAATCTAAGTCCAAAGTCCTATGTGAAGCGTCAAGCAGCTTATCCTGAAACATGCACGAAAATAATTTTGTCAACATATGAATGTTGGTGAGTACTACTTAGTTTTGTACGTATAGTATAAGTTTTGAAAAGTAGTACAATTCATGTGTCTAGCATCACCAAGGCATTATGTAAACACGCAAGTAACCAAACAAGACAAAGATCACATGTAAAGTTGTACAATGAAATTGATAATGAGCACCTCAACACGTGTGAGTCTAAAAGAGCACCATAACACAAAGTTATGTCTAAATGAGCACCGTAACATAAGTTACGTCTATGTGTAAAGAGCACCATAACATAAGTTATGTCTAGATGTATGATTTTGTATGTAAGCTACGTTCATGTTCAAGCATAAGCACAAAGATAATCAAGACACGTATATGAATTGTAAATGAATAAGATGTATGTGTAAAAGAATATGAAAGCTTTGTATACTTGTGCATGAATCACCCCAAAAGTTGTAAAAGCGGAAAAAGGGATAAGTAATACTCACCAACATTAGACTATAACCGAACTTCAACTTTCATGCATAATATTTCCTAAATTACCTTACCCTCATTTCCCTCTACTTTCCTTCCTCTATCTTCTCTTCTTCTCCATTCTTCTCATCTTTCATCATGGTGCATAGAGATGGTGTCCTACAAGGAGTGGAAAGTCTACATCAACATGGAACAGGAGCTGTAACTTTCATGAAGACACTCTTAAGCATAATGCCTACTCTTATTTTTGCTCCTTCAAAGATGTTGAACTTTAATGGGTGTGATAAGGACACGTGCAATCTGGAAGGGTGGATGCCTGTACACTGGGTTTTCTGGCATAGGCAAGCATAGCGCATAAATCCATTTACGGACCTGTTATGCTTACCTGGGGATTCCTGGAGTGAGTGTCCACTTATAGGCTAAAGCATGTCTTCTTTGATCACCATTGGGTTCAATTCCTTTGAAAAGTCAACGTTCTTGTTGGGCTTTACAGCTAGACAAGGGCACTCCAAGCATCTTATGCAAGTTTTACAATAATACTCTCTCGTTTCATATACAATATCCTGTATATCATGATTTTCATATATTGCTTACAAGTTCATACTTTCATGATCATTTGTACAGTTATACACTCACATTTTCTAATCTCATGATTATTCATTGACTACCTCATAGATGTCTGCTCGTCGCATGCTCCGTGATGCCAGCCAACGCACTGTTCGTGCTTCTGGACAACGTTCTGATCGTCGCCTTGCATCCTTAGTCGCTGAGCAAATTGCTGTAGTAATCCCAAACCTTGTCAGTGAGATAACCCAGAATAGTAACAGTGCCAACACAGGGAGTACGACTCAATTTTGGTGCACTTTCAAACACTTTAACTCCTGCAACCCTACAAAATTCACTGGTGAGGAGGGTGTTACTGGCCTCCTCCAATGGTTTGAAAGCATGGAGAGTACTTTTGTGAACAGTGAATGTCCTGATGAACTCCGCGTTCGCTATGCTACTAGTGTCCTTCAAAAGGGGGCGCTAACCTGGTGGAATGGCGAAAAGCGCAATCGAGGCGCTGATGTTGCATTATCTTTATCTTGGACTGAAGTTAAGGAACTCATGATCGCCAAATTTTGTCCGAGGAACGAAATCAGGAAACTGGAGGATGAGTTTCGTGAGCTCAAACAAGACAGTGGAGAGAATCTTGCATATAATACCCGATATCACGAACTTAGCATACTGGTTCCACACATGGTCACCCCAGTCTCTCGAGCAATCGAGAAATATATCGAGAGATTACCTGACCTGATACAAGACGTAGTCACTGGGAGCAAATCTACTACGGTGGAGGAAGCCATCCAGCTTGCAGCCACTTTAACAGACAAACACGTAAGGAAAGGAAACTTGGAAAGGCACCAAGACGTCTGCTGAGAAGATCACCCATGCTGTTGAATCATCTAAGACTATTTTAGCAAAGGCCGCCACTACTGCTTCGAACTCTAAGAAACGAATGGGCGATAATCAGAACCATGCTGTTGTTGATCCGGTGACTCAACCTCCTATCAAGAAGGCCTACACGGAATCCATCCTCAATGCAACACTTGCAAGTATCATCACCCTGCAAGTCTTCCATGTCGTCAATGCACTAGGTGTGGAAGGTTTGGACACTTTGTCACCACTTGTCGTGTAATGGATAGGACACAGGGTAATCATCAAACAGCTGCCCAGGAACCACTACAGATTACTAATGGTCGGGCATGTTATCATTGTAGAGACCCTAACCACATGCGACCTCAATGCCCTAAATTGAATAATGTAAACCTGGTGGCACATGGACGAGCTTTCGATATCAATATCAACGAAGCAAACGGTCAGGATGACGTTAATCCCACTGGTTAAGCCATGGATGAAATCTTCCCAAGACTCGAGAATCCAATACTCGTGTTTTCATTTCCTTGATCCTATTATCATTTTGTACCAAATTTTGTCGCACTCATTAGCATACAACATCTAGAAATTTCCTTGCATACTATTGTGTACGAACACAGATTGGAAACTTATCAAATTCAGTTACGTTTATTTTATATCATATAAGTTTCAGACTCTACCTTACATTTTATTGAAACATTTGGTCTTGATTTCCATGAAAATCAAAATATTTATTTAATCCTACAGAGCTTTTCTAAAAACATCATTGCTTGTCATATGAAACTTGATTTTTCCCTTAATTTGACTATCCATTGAACATTTAATTATTCATGATACTCAGGCCACTAAGATAACACTTACACTTAATGGTTGTAGTACTTACAAACTTGCTTGCATGTGTGCATTATCCATGCAACTCAGATGAACATTTCATTTAAAGGGCTCCTCGGACGAGTGGTAGCCCATACTTGAATACTATTATGCTTACAGGTCATTGCAAACCCATACAATTGACCTTATTGTTACATGGCCTCATTTCATTGATAAACATGTTGTTGTGTCATCTTCTTGTGAAACTTATTTGCTTTAATATGTGTTAGATTAGGATCATAGAAGGACATAAAACCCTAATGTAAGGTAAATTGATGATTCCGGTCCGGAACGTAATCATGAATTTACAGGTGCGTTACGGTAGTGTGAAATTCTATTAGAGTTTTTGGTAGGCGTCCAGTACGTTTTCAAGGTATCAAAGGTGTGGTGGGTTAGCTGCGGTACACCCTGTATACAAACACTAATGATGCATTGAAAGTGAGACAGGAAATCGGACCAGGAACAAACTCTGTTTACTTGGTAGTTCATTTAGTCTTTCTGTAGTCAATCAACTCGTACATTTATCATAGGATTCCTAAAACTTGAAACTTAGTGAATCACTAGATCCTTATTTTCCTTATTATTCGAGACGAACCTAATCCAATCCTTAACTCACACCTACCAAACCTCTTATCCAAATCAATCAAATTTTTCCAAACCACAATATCTTAATTTTTTTTACCCAAGCATCCATAACCCTATGTTTCTAATAACTTCGGGACGAAGTTTCTAAAAGTAGGGGATGCTGTGACATCCGTCACTTTTTATTTTTATATAATAATAATAATAATAATATTAATATAGAAAAAAAATCTGATTTGTTGGTTGTCTTAACCCAATCAAGTTGTAGCCCAAACCAAACCCACCTTTGTTATAATTTTCAGCAGCCACTATGTAGCCCACTACCAGCCCAACCTGAGCCCAGATCCAACACAAGAGCTAGCCCACTTGTCCAAGCCCATCTCCACCTCTCCCTTAAGCTGTTAAAAAAAAAAAGGTTCTGCCGGGACTCGAACCCGGGCAGAAGCCTAGTCCCCCTCGCGTCCAAACCATCTAGTCTACACCTCAGTTTTGTTTTAAACCCAACCCGATAAGAATATAAACCTTCCTCGCGTCTGACTTCTTCTTCCTTCTCCCTTCTGTTCAGACGCTGCACGTGAAAACACCAAGAAGTGCGTGAAATTGCTTCTATTTATGGCAACCAACCCTGATTAATCCTCATAAACGACCGAGCATCATCAAACGCGTGAATGAATGCTTTAATTCGCGTATTAACAGCAAAAATCATTCCATAATTGAAGGTTTTAGACGCGTATACAATTAAATGTGGTCAAAACTTTCCAATTCGTTCATCCGAGTGTTAGCCTATAAATTGAACCTCTAATCTCAATCCTTACTCGCCGAAATACAAACCTTCACTATCAATTTCTGTTAAAATCGTCTTCATAAGAGTAATCGTTTGAAGTTTGACTTTCTGTTGACTTGACAAATTATCACGAAACCGCGTTGTAAGTTCAATTTCTTTTATGGGTTTTGTTAATCGGCCCTTATACTCCAAAAGCCCTTTGGTTAATTCAGTTATAATCGCGTTTTATAACTGATTGAAAATTCTAGGGTTTGTTCTTATTAATTGGGGAAGATGATTGTTTTATGGTGTTATATAAATAAAACGCGAATTCAAATTAATCAACAAACAAAGACCCAGACCAGCTGGTCTGGGCATGCTATTGCTATACACAGGTCACTGGTTCGATTCCCACGAGCACCACATTTTTTTAAGCCTTTTCCTTTATAGATTTAAACATATATTTTTAATTCTAAACTTGTATTATACATTTAAAATACCAAAACAACTTTATAAATTCTATAAAATTTATTTTATGCAATTCAAATGGTAATGTTTATTATCCAATTTTTAGATTTTCAAAAATCATTTATTTAATATATATAATAAATATTTCAACATTATTCTATTTTATTTATAAAATTCAATAAAAATATCTAAACGATTTTATAAAATTCCACAAAAATTATCCTAAACTTGTACAACAATAAACATTTCAGAAATAATTTTTATTTCTGAAAAACCGTTCATTTTATATTTTTAATAAATTTTTGTTCGTTTTAATCATAAATAATTCATAATAAATTCATTTTACAATATTTTTGCACCAAAATTTTACATAAATTATTTCTACCCATTTAGAACGGAAATACAATTTTTAATTCAAGAATTCTTTAATTTTAATATTTTAGATATTAACATCGTATTTTGACAATTTGAAATAATTAGATTAAATTTTCTATTTTCAAGAAAATAATTTTATAAAAATTATTTTCATACCCAAAACCTTATGTTGTGACTAGATTCAACTTAAAATTTTACAAAGAGACTTTTATTTATTTACTTATTAAATTTCTTATATTTAATAAACAAAATGTTTATTAATCGAATAAACGTTTATCCCCAATTCGAAGCCCTAGAAAATACTTATAGACCAAATAGACTTAGACTTATTCGTTACATTATACATAGGGTGATACTTGGCAACGTTGGATTACACTATTCAATTTCACGAGACTTATCACTTTGCTAAAGTGAGTATTACTTATCCCTTTTTCCGCTTTTACAACTTTTGGGGTGATTCATGCACAAGTATACAAAGCTTTCATATTCTTTTACACATACATCTTTATTCATTTACAATTCATATACGTGTCTTGATTATCTTTGTGCTTATGCTTGAACATGAACGTAGCTTACATACAAAATCATACATCTAGACATAACTTATGTTATGGTGCTCTTTACACATAGACGTAACTTATGTTACGGTGCTCATTTAGACATAACTTTGTGTTATGGTGCTCTTTTAGACTCACACGTGTTGAGGTGCTCATTATCAATTTCATTGTACAACTTTACATGTGATATTTGTCTTGTTTGGTTACTTGCGTGTTTACATAATGCCTTGGTGATACTAGACACATGAATTGTACTACTTTTCAAAACTTATACTATACGTACAAAACTAAGTAGTACTCACCAACATTCATATGTTGACAAAATTATTTTCGTGCATGTTTCAGGATAAGCTGCTTGACGCTTCACATAGGACTTTGGACTTATATTAAATCAATCAATTATCTTTATTTTGTTGTCTTGTATCTAATTTCACATGTTGTAAAACAATATTCAATAATCATATATTTACATTTTAGTACCATGAGCTTTTGAACAATCGTCACTACGTGGCACCTCGATGATTCCGCCATCGGTTGGGGTGTTACACTGGATAACAAGAAGGACTGTTGGGGGTGGACATGTTTCGGATGATGGGCTTTACACAGTTGCAGACTGCAGGAAGGTTTGTTATAATTCTGCAGTGATTAAGAGAAGACAGTTTTATTTCCGCTGGATTTCATGGGTTCCGCTTAAGGTAAAGATATTTGCATGGAGAGCCGAGATGGACCACCTTCCTACTAAAGTGGCGTTATTGAGAAGGAACATCAATATTACGGACTTCACTTGTTTTTTTGTGTGATACAGATGATGAAAGTGCAGAACATCTCTTTACGGGTTGTGGGTTTTCCTTTGGCGTATGGACGATTATAGGGAAATGGTGTAAGTTGAATCCGGTGGTGGCGTTTCACACTAAAGATTTGCTGCAGGTCTCGACACACATGGACGGGAACAAATGGGCTAAAAAGATAGTATGCGGCATCATAATGATTTCTATGTGGATAATTTGGAAGGCCATGAACAAAAAGAACTTTCGTAGTAATGAGGCGGAAGTGGTAGACACGGTTGCTAGTATCAAATCGAAAATGCTTAATTTTTAACAAAGTTCACCTTAAAATCAATCAATCAATCATACCCAGTATATCCCATGAATAGTAGAAACTATTGGTAGGGTCAGGGGAGGGTGGGATGTAGGCACACCTTACCTCTACCCATAAGGATAGAGAGGCTGCTTCCAGAGAGACCCCCGGCTCAAAAAGAGAGAACAGAAGACAGGAAAGCATACAAGTAAAGAGACAAGTACCATAGGGATATATCGCTATCGGCTAACGGACCAAGTGCATGAATAAGCTAGTAAGATAGTGCATAAAAATATAATACATTGAACATCATACAAACATGTAAACGATACTACAACCACATGTAAGTTTCACATTACTTAAGAAAACAGGATAAATAGACACATGAATCAAAATAGGTTTAGAATTCCTATAGTTAAGGTCTCATAATACCTGGTTATGCTACCTAGGTGTCAAATCCTAAAAGTCACTTACTTTAATCCTACTTCTCCACAAACTCCTTTCTTGGACCATGTCCTCAGAGAGGTGCAACTCTATGAGATCCTATCTAATTCGCTCATCCCACGTCAATTTAGGTCTGCCCCTATTCCTTCTCCCCTCTGCAACGCATGCTTCCACTGCTCTAACTGGCGTTGTTGTTCGTCTCCTCTTCACATGTCCAAACCATCTCAATCTCCCTTTCTTTATCTTGTCTGATATCCTAGCCACTCCAAACCTCTCTCTAAAGACCTCGTTTCTAATCTGATCTATCCTTGTGTGCCCGCCCATCCACCTAAGCATCCTCATCTCTGCGACCTCCATCTTGCGTCCGTGCGTCTTCTTGATTGCCCAGCACTCTGTCCCATACAACATAGCAGGTCTAATTGCGGTCCTATAAAATTTCCCCTTCAATTTATTTGGGAACCGCTTATCGCACAATACCCATCTGGCTGCTCTCCACCTACACCACCCGGCTTGTATGCGATGTGTTACGTCACTATCTATATCCCTATCCTTTTGAACAAATGATCCTAAGTACTTAAACCTAGCTACCTGCGGGACAACCTGACCCTGAATGGTGATATGAGTGTCCTCGTCGTCGTTAACCCCACTGAAATCACAATAGAGATACTCCGTCTTTGAGCGACTAATCCTTAAACCCATTCCCTCCAAAGCTTCTCGCCACTCCTCTAACCTTGCATTCAAAATTTGTTTAGTTTCTGCAACTAACACAATATCATCTGCAAAAAGCAGGCACCATGGCACTGGCTTCTGAATCGACTTAGATAACTCATCCAAGACTACCGCAAAGAGAAACGGACTCAATGCAGACCCTTGGTGGAGTCCCACCTCCACAGGGAAGGAATCAGTATCTCCTACCGACGCCCGGACACTAGTTTCAGTTATATCATACATATCCTTAATTACGTCTATGTACTTCCCAGGGACTCCTCTACTCTCTAAACTATCCCAAATCAATCTACGTGGCACACTGTCATATGACTTTTCAAGGTCAATGAATACCATATGGAGATCTCGCTTTTTTTCTCTATATTTTTCCATTAATCTCCTTAAAATGTGTATCGCTTCCGTCGTTGACCTCTCTGGCATGAAACCGAAATGGTTTACCGTAACCTGAGTTTCCCTCCTAAGTCTAGTCTCAATCACCCTCTCCCATAATTTCATAGTATGACCCAACAACTTAATACCTCTATAATTTCCATAACATTGGGCGTCTCCTTTTTTCTTAAATACGGGCACTACAATGCTACTCCTCCAACAATTGGGCATTTTTCCATATTTGAAAATAACATTAATCAATGTAGTCAGCCATTGAACGCCTTCTTCTCCCAAACACTTCCAGGCCTCAATCGGTATGTTGTCTAGACCAACCGCCTTGCCTCTTCCCATCTTCCTAAGTGCAGTCCTCACCTCTCCATGTGTGATGCTTTGATAATAGCAATTATTCCTTTGTCGGCTCTGTGTAGTATGGTTTTCGCTTGCTTGTTGGTAGCCCCTCCCGCCATTGAAAAGATTGTGGAAGTAACTTTGCCATCTTAGCTTAATATCTTGTTCCTTGGTCAAAACACGTCCATCCTCTCCCTTTATAAAGTTCACTAATCCTAGGTCTTGACTTCTACGATCCCTATATTTGGCAATCTTGAACATATCATGTTCTCCCTCCTTCGTTTCCAATCGTGCATGCATGTGCTTATATGCTATGTTCTTTGCCTCTGTCACCGCCTTCTTTGCCTCCCTCCTAGTGTTTTTGTATCGCTCCCTCAACCTCAAACGTACTTCCTCGTCCGTGGTCCGCAACAGCTCCCTAAGGCACTTTTGTTTATCCCTTATTTTGATTTACACATCCGCATTCCACCACCAGGACTCTTTGCTCCCAGCTGTCCTCCCTGTTGTGACCCCTAAAGTCTCCTTCGCCACGCGAGTAATAGTATTCGCCATAGCCTCCCACATCTGATTTGCGTCGCCATCACCATCCAATTGAGTCGCAGTCGTCGAGATGACCTTATCCCAGAACGCTTCGATGTTGTCGCCTTTTAAATTTCCCCAACGTATTCTAGGCTGGAATTTTCTCTCCGTTGTAGTCAATTTATCTCTTAGGACTACGTCAACTACTAGTAAATGGTGCTGAGCCACTGCTGTTTCTCCTGGGATCACCTTGCAGTCTCTCCACCGTTGACGATCTTGACGCCTCATCAATATATAATCTATTTGTGTGTTTCGTCCTCCACTGGTAAAAGTGATCATCTGCGATTCCCTCTTCTTGAAAAACGAGTTTACAATGCCTAGGTCATGGGCCACCGCAAATTCTAGAAGGTCTATACTAGGTTCATTCCTATCCCCAAAGCCCCATGGAGCTCCTGAAAGCCATTGCTATCCTTACCAATATGTCCATTAAAATCACCTTCTATAAAAAATTTCTCCTCTATGGTTATGGCTCTCAAAACCCCGTCTAGACAATCCCAAAACTCTCTCTTCTCTTGATCTCCTAAACCTACTTGTGGTGCGTAAGCAGAAACCACTGCTACTACTTCCGCACCTAGCACTAGCCTTAACAACATAATTCTATCATTGAGTCGTTTCACCTAAATCACTTTCTTATGCAAATCCAAAGCCACTAGAAATCCTACTCCATTTTTTGCCCCATCAGATCCCGAATATAACAACGTGTACCCATTTCGCTCATTCCCTCTATGTCCCTTCCATCTAGTCTCTTGCAAGCATGCTATATGAACCTTATGTCTCTTAAGTGCATCTATCACCTCTAACAATTTACCACTTAGAGTCCCTACATTCCAAGAAGCTACACGTAAGATATACCCCTACCCTTTCCCTTACCCGCACCCCTCGTCTTTGGACACAATCTCAAGGAACAATCATGACCTATTCCGTCTATATTTGCAAGTAATTATCAGACAATTCAACGAAAGCAAAAGTAGGCACCTTGTGTGAGTAACAGTTTATAGTGTATAACTAGAAGGAGGGGGGATCATATACAAACCACTTTGAACCTAAAAACTATAGGAACTAATTAGAGTTTAACACATAGAATAACTTAATAAATCTCAATAAGGGTGTTTTTGTCTTTTATAGTATACAATATCCATGGGAATTCCTACATTCAAGGCATGTGAAATTAAACTAACTCCATATTATCGTTTCATTCAAGTTCAAATCCCTATTTTCATGCAATTAAATTTTTTCCAGTGAACATCATCAGACGTCTTATTCTTTTATTTTTCTTCATTTGGATGTCTTTTTTTGTGCTGATATCATTATGTATGTGCTGACAGCGTGTTGGGTGTATATGATCATAGCATACTGTTTGTGCTAGCATTCTGGGTGTGCTGATAACATTCTATTTGTGCTGATTTCATCATGTTTGTAATCAAACCAAGAATCGTCACAAAGTGTTGATATTAAGTTGTCTGTGCTAATATTCAAAGACAATCACCACCATGAACAACAAGATCTGAACGACTCGATGGACAACATAATCTAAAAAAAAGATGAAAGTTAACATTAAAAAAGCCACACCCCGATGAACACTAAGATTGATAGATACTAGCGCACTTCGACCAATACCAGCACACAACGATTATCCTCCTTTTTTTTAAAAAAAAAAAAGATGGTAAACTTACCGATTTTCTGAAGGGTTTGAGGAGGGTTTTCTTACTTTTCTCTTGAGAAGATGAAGTCTAAAAGTTTAGAGTGTGTGTTGTTTGTTTTTTTGTGGTGGGTTTATTTACAGGAGAAAGATGATATGGAGAAATGTGGTTTTTTTCTTAGTTTGAAGGAGGGCCATACGAAAAAGATGGGTTGTTTAACAATATTTTAATTAAAATAGCATATTTACTAAATTGCCCTTAACATTAGTAATAGAAACTAATAATTATAAAGGGTTAATCTGTATCAATATCAACCATTGATTTACTTTTTTAATGGCTAAGATTTATTTTAAATGAGCCAAAACTTGGCTCGAGCTCGGCTCGCCAATGTTAAATAATAGGTATACTATATAAAAAATAATTATAATATAAAATTTGTTTGGGGTCGTTTAGGCTCGCGAGCCTAAACAGACTTTGTATGAAAAGCTCGGGCTCGATAACTAAACGAGTCATGTTTCAAGCTCGGGCTCGTTAAAGCTCGGCTCGTTCGAGCTTTTTACCGAGCCGATCCTGAGTAGCTCTCGAGCCGCTACGCATCATTTACACCCTACCCTACCCCTACCCCTTATCACACATCTTCTTCCTCCTTTTACGTATCAACCCACCTCACTTTGCACCATCACATCCACCGCAAATCCCTAATTTTCAATCGAATTATATCGAGTTTCTAGAAGTTTTAGTTAGTGTTAGGGTATGGAAAAACGAAACGAGTCATTCCAGCCATCGGGACTCGCTACCGAGTCGTGAAGCTCGGCTATTTTACCATCACCAAACAACGGAAACTGGTCTGAAATGAGTTACAAATTGTTAATGTCATTAAAAGTGGACTAAAACGAATAACCAAACGAACCGTCGTTGACCACGACGAAGTAACCGGCCAGACAGGGACTATGGTGGTTAGAGGACGAGTTGGATAACGACCGTGGTGAACTAGGTGATGGAAGCTTGATGGGTTGAAACCCATTATTATTCGTAATCATGATTTGACGGTCTGTAGATGAAGTGTTCGACGAAATGTCTAAGAAGATTTTCGTCTGTTTTATAAAAAAAAACGAGAAGTTTTTTAAGACCAAAAGCTAACCTAATCATCTCATTATCTCCTTGATCCCGAATGAGTATGTAGCCCATGATTTTAGAAATGTTTTTCTGATCTATACTCTTATTCTTGATGATCCATTGTCGTAGCTTCAAATGTATCCATGGCATATGTAACACCCGACAAACTCAGGTTAATACTTTTACAAATATATAAGTCTATCTTAGCGGAAACATTTACTTTACGTATTTGATTGGGCCAAATAAGTCGGTTTGATGATTCGGGGAATCATCGGGAGTTGATTTACACTTACGTATTGTCTAGGGTTCAATGAATCAGAAAATCATTGGGGGAAACATACACACACACGAGTCTTGAGTCCTATTTTTGGTGAAATTACATAGTTGGATTGAGTATCAAGTATTGATGGTTCTATAAACGATGTACAACTTGTGAATACGTGTTTATATGATTAGATATGATTAACATATGTTAGGAATGCATATTCATGTGTTAGAATGTGTTAACATGTGTTAAATTGCCCTTAACATTAGCAATAGAAACTAATAATTATAAAGGGTTAATCTGTATCAATATCAACCATTGATTTACCTTTTTAATGGCTAAGATTTGTTTCTTTGGTTTTTAATGGCTAAGTTGTATTTTATTTTGAAAACACAACTTTTAAAGTTCAGCTTAAAAAAAAACATAATTACCAGCGTCTTTGTTCCGAAATATCACATGACCACCCTTTAGTTTTTCAATATCCAATAGTGCATAATCTTAAATAATGAAATTAATTACTTTTGTAAAACCCTAAACTCATAATATGGAGTGTGTTTCACCAACATATACCCAAAACGACACCGTTTCAAGCCCAGCTTTTCTGGCGGGAATAAACACACCCTCTTTCCCGCCAAAATCCCATCATCTTCTACCCCCCTCTCCTCCACTCTCTGCATTCCATACTCTCTCTCTCTCTCTCTCTCTCTCTCTCTCTCTCTCTCTCTCACACACACACACACAAACACACACACAGAGAAACAAAGGAACAAACATGTTGGAACTAAGGTTGGTGCAGGGAGTCTGTTAAAGAAGGTGATGGAATCAATAAAGGATCTGGTGAACGACGCCAACTTCGACTGTTCAGCGACCGGTTTCTCACTGCAAGCAATGGATTCAAGCCACGTGGCACTGGTATCCCTCCTTCTCAGATCCGAGGGTTTCGAGCACTACCGATGCGACCGTAACCTCTCCATGGGAATGAACCTCGGTAACATGGCTAAAATGCTCCGCTGTGCCGGAAATGATGATATTGTCACTATTAAGGCTGATGACGGCGGTGATTGCGTCACTTTCATGTTTGAAAGCCCTAGTAATGTTTTCTTTCTCCTTGTTTATATTACACTTTGTGTTTGCTTTTTATTTGTTTGTTTGTGTGGTTTTGTTTTCTTAGGGTTTAAATTAGGCTTTTGAGTAGTATTTTGAGTTTTGCTTGCGCTCGGCTCGTTTATTATTTTATCAATTAGCTTGTAACAAAGAATATGTTATTTAGTTAATTTTATCATTGTTTTTATATAATAAATTAATAATAGGATTGTGAGCTTACATATTTCTAGTAAAACTGTAAAGGATATTGTAGATTTTACAGGACAGATTTCCTATTTGTAAGATGTAAACTAGTAGAGCCGAGTTGAACCGCTATTGTTTAAATTTTGGGAGCTTGAGCTCGGCTTGGTTCTAGCTCTCTGTCTAAAGTCATGTGCATTTTTAATTGTAATTTTTATGTACAACATAATATATATATATATATATATATATATATAAAAGTTATTTTTAACATAATTTTATGTGTAATAATAACTTTTGTATAATTATATTAAATAGAAATAATATAAACAATATGCTTGTTTAGGTTTTGTGCACACGCTTGAGCTTGATAAGTGAACATTGTGCTCATTTGTTAAACAAGCTACTTGTATAAGCTCAATTTCATATGAGCTTTTAGCAAGCCAATTTCGAGTAGTTCACAAGCTCCTTGGCTTGTTTACACCTATATCTGATGACTGATATAAGTGAACCTTGTGCTCATTTGTTAAACAAGCTACTTCTAGTTTACGATATGGATGCTGTGTTAATTGAGTGAAACACTTTTGAAATGGTTTAGATCAAGACAAGATTGCTGATTTTGAGATGAAGCTGATGGACATTGACAGTGAGCATTTAGGGATTCCAGAAGCAGAATATGAAGCCATTGTTCGAATGCCGTCGTCTGAGTTTGCGAGAATCTGCAAAGATCTTAGCTCCATTGGAGACACTGGTAATGTTTCATTCATCATACATCCATACAAATATACAGTCACTTGGCTTAAAGTTAAAACCTAATTCGTAGTGTTGTAATCAAATTTTTGTAGTTGTGATATCTGTAACAAAGGAAGGCGTAAAGTTTTCGACCAAAGGTGACATTGGTACTGCAAATATTGTGTGCAGACAAAACACTTCTGTTGATAAGGTATTTAAGATTTAAGGCTAGTAATTATATATGATTTTGAGGCCATTTGGGGAATGATTACGTGAATTTTGATTACTTTTTGTGTAAAACCTTTGCAGCCAGAAGAAGCTACTATAATCGAAATGCAGACACCGGTTTCTCTGACATTTGCGCTGAGGTACATGAACTCTTTCACAAAGGCGACCCCGTTGGCGAGCCAAGTGACAATGAGCTTGTCTTCTGAACTGCCGATTGTAGTGGAATACAAGATTGCAGAAATGGGTTACCTGAGGTTTTACTTGGCTCCAAAGATAGAAGAAGACGAGGAGATGGGTGGTCATCAAGCCGAGCCAGCTGCAGAAACCAAGAAACAACCAGAAAAGAAACCAAAAACTGAGCCCAATACCAACGGGGAACCAAAACGTCGGGTCATGAAGATCGACCTTGATGATGAAGAAGAGGAACTGAAGCCAAAGATTGAAGTCAACACGAAAAGTGATGCTGATGGTTATGTTGAAGTTATCGGTTCTAAGCCTGGGAACGGGATTTTGAAGCCTAAGGAAGAGATTAACGGTGGAGATGAGGTTATGGATGTGAAGCCTACGATTGAGAAAGAAACAAATGGTGAAGCTCAAGTGATGGATGAAGAGTAGAACTTGTTTGTTTGTTTATAATCTATGATGATGGGGTTAATTTTCTTGTGCTAGTAATGAAAGCATATCAGTAAACCTCTACCCTAGCAGTGGGTTTCATTAACTTAATTTTAGTTTTTGGTTGAACTAGGTTGCGTTTTATAATGTGTTCGTTTACTGTATTTGGTCTGCGTAAAATGGGTTCCTGACTAAAATGGATTTGGTTGATGCGAGTCGGTTTAGTAAAAGAATGTTTAAGTATAAAAAACGTACATGCTATGAATAGTATTTTTAGACTAGGGGGGGGGGGGGGGGGGGGGAACACCGCCGCCATAGGGGCGGGAGAAGTGGCGTGGGGCGGGAAGGGGGGGGGGGGGAAACAGCTGGGGGCGGGGAGAGAGTCACCGGCGTGGGGGAGATGTGGGGGACACGTGACACTTGATCATTGGATGATGAATTTATTTATTAAAAAAAAAAACAATAATCCCCACAATTAATTCTATATACGGTTTTTTAATAAAAAAAAGAAATTAAATAAAAAACTATAAATAAAAAACAATAACATAATAAATTACTTAACCATTACACACTTAAACAACCATTACATAATCCTAATAATTCCTAAATTACTTATTTAAACATTAATAAATCCTAGATTACTTATTTAATCCTAAATCTCTCCACTATGGAGAGTAGTTGTCCCATTCCCAGGGTAGGGTGACGTACTCGGGTGAGAGGGAACGTGAGCTATCCCGTCCATCGGATCTCGCATCCGACGGGAAGTAGTAGCACTCACTAGGAGGGCTAGGTCGGCTCCAGTAGAGTTCCTCCTCCTCAATCTCCCGGAGGGCTTCCAAGTCCCCCTCAGTTGGGGAAGTCTCGTGTTGGGAGGTGGGGATGGGGGTAGTCTGGTGTTGGGGGATGGGGGTGGAGGTAGCCTGAACTGAAGCAGCCCAGGTGGTAGGGGGAGACAACCTTAGTCGCTCCATACCTGTCTGGGCCATTACATACTCCATGGCCCAGACTAATTCCTCATCCGTCCAGTCATCATCGGCTGGAGGAGGAGGAGATGTTGGTTGTGCAGCAGCAGGAGGAGGAGGAGGGGGATATAACCAATGTTGAGGAGGAGGAGGACAAAGTGGAGGTTGTGCAGCAGCAGGAGGAGGAGCGGGAAATAACCAATGTTGTGGAGGAGGAGGAAGAGGAGAAAGTGGAGGTTGTGTAGCAGTAGGAAGAGGAGAGGAGGTGAATGGTAGTCTCTGAGGGCGGCCCCGTCCCCGGACCCGGCGAGAGTACTGCAGGAGAGGAGGTTGAAAACCGTCACCCATGTTATTCATTGCTTTAGGGAAGAGGAATAGGTGTGAATGAGAATTTGGTTAGGGGTTGTATTTATAGGGTTAGAAGTATGAAGCAGTGGGGGGGAAACTTTGAAATTCAAAGTTTCAATTTTAAAATTTCAAATTCAAACGTATGGGTGGGAAAATTAATGTTTGTACTGTGTGGAGCAGTGGGGGAAAATTTGAAATTCAAACTTTCAAATTAAATATTAATTAAAATTTTATCAAATTAAATATTAATTATTTTTTTTATTAATTTAATATTAATTTTTTTTATTAATTTAATATTAATTATTTATTATTAAATTAATTTAATATATTTTTCGGTTTATATTATTATTATTATTATTATTATAAAAAAAAGAAAAAAAAAAAAGAAAAACAAAATGCCACATGGCACTTCCCCCACCTCTTCCCCCCCTTCCACTCCCCACAATTATTTTCCCCCCCACAAGGGCCCCACAAGTGCCACATGGCGCTTCATCCCCCTCTTTCCCCCCCCCCCCACCACTCCTTATAGTCTTATACGTATCGCCTTTCACAACAGGTGCGCTTCACTTAGGCTCCACGTCTGTGACGTTCATTTACCTTAACCCATATATAGAGCAGCTCAACTCCATTCTTGCAGGGTAATGCCCCTTTTAGCATTCAGATTCATTATGCCCCACTTATGGTGCGCGCATATAATGTATATACCTGTGGCCCTTGGGGGGCAAAAGTAAAGTTGCACTAGTTTTAACGTTATTTTACTAATTTCGTGAAAATAATGTTAAAAACGACGGACGATTAATCATGAATCATGTGGTGGCGTGGATAGCCAAAAGGCAAAGGGGTACATGCACCGATCGGGTTTGCCCCGATTGCTAATTGTTATGTGTCTTATGTCTAAAGCTTGATATCAAACCACATCGAGCTGGGGGTCTCACTGGAAGCAGCCTCTCTATTCTTAGGGGGTAGAGGTAAGGTTGTCTACATCTTACCCTCCTTAGACCCTACCTTAGCTTTGCTATAGGTGGGATTAACTGAGTATGATGATGATGATGATGATCATTCAGATTCATAAGTTATATGATTACAATATTTCTTCATGTCAGATTTGGAGAAATAGAAAGAAAAAAAATACATATATCTAGGGGTGTTCAAAAAAATCCAAATCCGAATTCAAATCTGAAATATTGCCTATCGTATTTAGCGTCCTTTCCCTGCAATATTTCAATTTTTTCCTTTTTTTATCTGTGCAGAATACAAATTTCACTTCGTTTACATCCATTAGACATATATAAACCTTGCCAGTGGTACCAACGCAGATGCAGTGAATGATGAAAGTTATTACAACTAAGAGAATAAACATTGGTGTGTCCAAACCACAACGAAATCCAGCTACCCGTATGACTTCCAATATTAAATATCCAGGTGCAATATTGATATCTCTTTAATTATCTCACATCAGTATGGTAAATTAACATGGCTAAATGGACCCAAACATCATAGAGGAATCTTTGCATTCAATAAAGGGGGAACAGAGATCTTACAACTTCAATTGGGTAGACGTAGCAGTCGTAGCTAACAGGCCTCACTCTCCCTCATGGCAAAGACAACCATAACGCGTTTACAACACTCACTGTGTATGTATTAAACACTTCATTCAATACACTAGAAGAAGAGGAACTTAACATCTTTTTAATCAATCTATCAGTGTTTGGTTTCTCTACCACAAATACCTTTCAAAGAAAACTCACATTCATTGTTAGTATTTAACTTAATTTACCCGCTATATATGTTTTTCATGCGGTTAGTGGTGAGCAGCAGACTATGACACAAAGACGGCAATGGTGAAAAGAGATGCTAATAAAAAGATGTCTTAAACAATTTACTTAAGGCTTACAAACCAACTCAAGCTACATTGTAAGCTCTAGCTTCTTCAAGCTCGGCTTAATTTAAGTTTTTAGCGAGCCAAGAGCAGCTTGGCTCATTTAGATCTTTGAACCTTGAAGATGGAGTAACAGTCACAAGAACAGGAAAAAAACCGCAGTTTTGAATAAATAATCTGTAAGAAGTTGAGAAATAACATAAATTTTTAAAGGGTATTAAATCTACAATCCTTTACTATGATCCCTAAACACATGAAACTAATGGCTTATTTTCGTATTGCTGTTACAAGTGTGAAGCTTCACAGTCCTCAACCTAAATGGCAAAATGGCAAGCCTCAAAGAGACCAAACATGGATGATCTAAGCTTCTAATTAATATTATAATGCTCATTTGTTGCTACGCTTTTTGGCCTCGCTGTAAAGAACAACTCCGATCACTGTGAGCGTGTATCCAGCCATCCCAGTTATAGAAACCGGATTTCTAAATATCAGTATCGAAACAACCACTGCTACCGCCCCCTTTGCGTTTCCCAGCACCTGAAAATCACATACATAGATTTAAGTATCTTTTTTACATGTATGCAACAAATAACGAGTCACAAAAACGAAACAGTTTGAGGATGATATAAAGATGAACAAATAAGCGTACCTGAAGAGTAAGAGCGCTGGTGTGTTTAGTGACCAAAAAATTGGTTAAGTTTACGAAATACGCGAGTGCAGAGTTGAAAAGCAACAACCAAACAATCCCAAAATCTTGTCTAGCAAGGGCTATTGTTATGCCAACAACATTTTCTTCCATGTATAGCGTTGCAGGAAGCAGAAGTACAACAGCAATAGGAGCCATGTATAGGAGGAGGTTCATAGAGTTCAACTTTTCCCTTTATAAACATAACAAATTATTTAAATAAATAAAACACATCTAACGAAATTGTTGAACTATATCATGAAAAATTGTAATGGTAAGTATATATTACCCTTCAGAAGAGAGTAATATCCCTTGAACCACTGTTTTTAGAGCTCTTGCAGCAGTAGCTCCAATACACATTATAAACCCGAAGAGATGG
This sequence comes from Ambrosia x helenae, assembly GCA_030844895.1. Lineage (NCBI taxonomy): Eukaryota > Viridiplantae > Streptophyta > Magnoliopsida > Asterales > Asteraceae > Ambrosia > Ambrosia x helenae. Next base: position 83,906,292 of record CM061225.1, read on the forward strand.
AAACTAGGCTCGCCCTAAGAAGAAATTAGTAGCAAATGCAAATAGTCAGAATCAAACTTCTTTAATTCAAAATAACATATGCTTTATCTTAATTAAACAATTAACTATGCAGTTTGGCTTCTTATAGTCAATTATGAAGTCCTAAGATGCATTATGCATATAAACCGTTCTTGTAAAGCCTAACCAATCACAAAGTAGATAATTCCAATATTCAATAACAAGAAAATGATAATACAGAAGACCTTATTTTATTCGACAGAGTATATCCTTCCACATGATTAATTGTCTGGTTTGACTTTCTGCGGTTAAATATACCATTTGAAGATGCATTATGATAATAAAGTGTTCATATATAGGCATATAGCATTAACAATCACAAAGTAGGTGATTCCACTATTCAGTACCACATGTAATAAAAAAATATTGCAATACTAAAAGCTTCTTTGATTCCAAATAATATGCCATTTTATCTCAATTAACTATCTGGTTTGACTTTCTAGAGTCAATTATAAAGTAATAAGATGCATTATGCATATAAACAATTCATGACCAAATACAAAGTAGATAATTCCAATAGTCAGTACCAGATGTAATAAAAAGAAATACAGCCCTACAGAAAACCTTCTATAAGTAAAATAGAATAAAATAAAATTTTAAGATAATCCGGTTTGACTTCTATAAATAAAATAAACTTTTAAGAGGCATTATGCTCACTAACAGTTCATGCAATGCATTACCTTACCAACCACAAAGTAGGTGATTCCAAATAATCTTTATTAATAATTTCAAACCAATATATCAAATCCAAAATAGAATGGCAGGGTGATTTAACAAACTAATCAAGTCAAGGTTGTCCAAACTTATTGCCATGGCATTCAAACTACTATATCCTTTTTCTCGATTAATCAGAATCAAATATTCAAATCTTTAACAAATACGGCCATATTGAAAACCTCTTTCATTCAAACTAAAATATCCTTTCTCTCGATTAACAATCCGGTTTGACTTCCTACTGTCAATCATGCAATTCTAAGATGCATCATGCAGATAAACTATGTAAAACCAATACAGCAAATCCAAAACGGAATCAAACTATCAAAGGCGCAATTTAACAAACTAATCAAGTCACGATTAATCAACCCTGCTGTGCTGCTAATCTGTCACGGTATTGTAGTAGTCTGTAGTCCTGAGTGCAGACCTAACTGTATATCTAAACTACGCTCGCCCTAAGACGTAATTGTATCTCTAATGAATATGACACTATAGAATACCTTCTATAATAAAACAAGTCCTTTCTCTTAATTTAAAATCCAGTTTGACTTTCTATAGTCAATTATCAAATAAGATGCATTAAGCACACAAATAGTTCATGCAAAGCATTACCTTACAAACCACAACACAATGTAGCTTATTCCATCTATACACTCTATACGAGCCCAATATTCTTTATTTTCCCGCTTCTCTTATTTCATCCCTTTTCTATACCTATACCTAAACAACAAACCCGAATATCACATCTGATCTCAAATATCATTTTATAATTCCTAAATCTTCAATTATATTTATAACTATTCAATATTTACTTCATTCAACCTGCGTAATACATAATCTCAAACATAAAACCGAATTGAACTATCGAAGGACCGATTTAACAAACTAATCAAGTCAAGACTGATTAACCAACCAATCTTCAATCTTCAATCTCCAAGCTTTAAACTTAAACTCTATTCCCACAATTTACCATCAAAATTAACATAATCTACCAATTAATCAGTTTTGTAAGAATCGCTAGGCGCTAGTCGGTCGGTGAGGTACTGACTGGCGACTAGCGATTAATCAGGATTAGTAGGGATTAATCGTGATTAATCGGATTGGGATTTTATATATAGTTTTTTTTTTTAAGTAGGCATGTTTTAACAGACTCATATTTTTATGTATATAAAGGTTTTGATTGTAATCTGACCAACAGATTTTGGCCAACATTTATCTAGCTGGAATTGCTAGACCGCCACCGACAAGCAATTAATCTGTCATTACTTGGCGGATCTCCGACTAGCGATTAATCAGAGGCTAGGCGGGATTTTTACAACGATGCAATTAATCACATAAAACATTAAACTTCACAAAAAAAAAAAAATTAAGAATAAAAAATAAAAATAATAATAAAAAAAGCATACCCCACTAGCAATAATAACACCAGTAACAACAGGAACAAGAGTAACATAAACAAGCCAGGCCTCCTTCTTCAAAGTAATCAAATAGGCAAAAACCGCAGTAAAAAAGGGCGTCGTAGCACCAATGGCCTGATTAAACGAAACAGGCAAATACCTAAGCGAAATATTCCCACTAACAACGGAGCCACAGAATATAAAACTCAACCCACATATTTTAAAAAACTGGAGACGGGATCTGATCGTCTGCATCGGGACCATCTTAAGCCACGCAATGGCCACATAGCTAAGCAACGCACAGGCGGTCATGTGACACATGGTTAGGAAGATCGGGTACTTGAACCCGTAGTTGGACAGGAGGTATTTGTTTAGTAATAAGACGCCGATGTTGGATGAGTACCATGAGGTCACGAGCCCGATTGTGAAGAGCCGGGTTGATGGGGCGGCTTTGCTTGATGACATTGTGGGAAACGGGTCGGGTTGGGATGGATCTAAGGGGATCTGGGGTGCATTAGGAGGGAGGGAGATGACCGGTAACCGGTTGACGGTGGATGGTGACCGGTGACTCGGTCAGGGAGAGGGAAGAGGGGTTTGAGATGGGGAATTTGTATACGGATATATATAGTTAGGATCTTGAAATGGTAAAGAGAAATAGAACAATGGGAACATCTCTTTTTTTATTATTATTATTATTGAATTAACTTTATTTTTTTCGAAACCAAAATCAAAATGGCCCTTTTATGTTTGACTAAATTTATCATTTTAGACATAAAAAGGGTTTTTTTTTTTTTTTTTTAATGATTGGGAATTCTATGGTTTGTTTTTTGTTTTACAAAGTTACAGAAAAACATCCTTAATTCTTATTCTTAGTGTATGTTTAAAATTGAAGGTTTAACCTATATATTTTAAAATGCACGTAAACTAACCTTTTGTTTTACGTTTTATTGCATTTTATGACCTTTAGCACTATTTTTGTTGTTAATTCATGGCAGATGCAACTCATGTGAGTGTATATTAGTATTTTTATCTATTTTAAAACTTAAAGCTTAAATTAAAGAAAAATTATAAAATATATTAAAACCCACCCCTACTCGGGGGTGTAAACGAGCCGAGCCGAGCCCGACTGGGCTCGAGCTCAGCTACTCATGAATTTACGAAGCTCGAGCTCGGCTCGAAAGTAAAACCCAAGAGCTCGAGCTTGACTAGGCTCGGCTCGAAATAATTTTAGATCAATTTTAAAGGAGCTAAAAGCTTGGCTCGAGCTCCCTTCAAAGCTTAAATGAGCCAAAACTCGGCTCGAGCTCGGCTCGCCAATGTTAAATAGTAGGTATACTATATATAAAATAATTATAATATAAAATTTGTTTGGGGTCGTTTAGGCTCGCGAGCCTAAACAGACTTTGTATGAAATGCTCGAGCTCGGGCTCGATAACTAAACGAGTCATGTTTCAAGCTTAAGCTTGGGTTCGTTAAAGCTCGGCTCGTTCGAGCTTTTTACCGAGCCGATCCCGAGCAGCTCTCGAGCCGCTACTCATCATTTACACCCCTACCCCTACCCCTTATTACACATCTTCTTCCTCCTTTTACGTATCAACCCACCTCACTTTGCACCATCACATCCACCGCAAATCCCTAATTTTCAATCGAATTATATCGAGTTTCTAGATGTTTTAGTTAGTGTTAGGGTATGGAAAAACGAAATGAGTCATTCCAGCCATCGGGACTCGCTACCGAGTCGTGAAGCTCAGCTATTTTACCATCACCAAACAACAGAAACTAGTCTGAAACGAGTTACAAATTGTTAATGTCATTAAAAGTGGACTAAAACGAATAACGAAACAAACTGCCGTTGACCACGACGAAGTAACCGGCCAGACAGGGACTATGGTGGTTAGAGGACGAGTTGGATAACGACCGTGGTGAACTAGGTGATGGAAACTTGATGGGTTGAAACCCATTATTATTCGTAATCATGATTTGACGGTCTGTAGATGAAGTGTTCGACAAAATGTCTAAGAAGATTTTCGTCTGTTTTATAACAAAAACGAGAAGTTTTTAAGACCAAAAGCTAACCTAATCATCTCGTTATCTCCTTGATCCTGAATGAGTATGTAGCCCATGATTTTAGAAATGTTTTCATGATCTATACTCTTATTCTTGATGATCCATTGTCGTAGCTTCAAATGTATCCATGGCGTATGTGACACCCAACAAACTCAGGTTAATACTTTTATAAATATATAAGTCTATCTTAGCGGAAACATTTACTTTACGTATTTGACTGGGTCAAATAAGTCGGTTTGATGATTCGGGGAATCATCGGGAGTTGATTTACACTTACGTATTGTCCAGGGTTCAATGATTCAGAAAATCATTGGGGGAAAACATACACACACACGAGTCTTGAGTCCCATTTTTGGTGAAATTGCATAGTTGGATTGAGTATCAAGTATTGATGGTTCTATAAACGATGTACAACTTGTGAATACGTGTTTATATGATTAGATATGATTAACATATGTTAGAAATGCATATTCATGTGTTAGAATGTGTTAACATGTGTTAAAATGGCAAAATGTGAATCAAAGGATCAAACATGACCATATGCACCACAGTTGGCGCATATGTAGCATGGTGTGTGAGTGGGATGGTGGAATTTATAACAGATGGATTCCATGGTACTACGTTTTGTTGGGGATCGGAGTCTCAGACGTTTTCGGTTATCCTTTTTCGTTTGTTTGGTAGGGGTATGGGTGGATGGTTTAGTGTCTACATGGTTTGTGTTGTCTTGGATGGCATCGCCAGAGTTTGGAATTTAGTTTGTTGGTGTCTCTAGGTTAGGGAGAATCTTGATCAATTCTTGGGAAATAAGACTCGCCAGTTGGTTGAGGTCGATGCTGTTGAGATGGGAAGACATCTACGAGAATCATACATAGGAAAATTTGCATAAGCGTTTTTAAACAAGGTGACTTTTGAATTTAGAAAATAAGTTACTAGAATTTTGGTTAACAATGAATAGCTTGCGGGTAAGATTAGATCGGTGAAATTGATGCAAATTTAGATGAACAAAATACATAAGCTCAAGTTGTTCTCATAGATTTAGTATGCAAGTTCAAGTTACACGTATAGGACGCAAGTTTCACATTGTTCAAATAGCGTAACACGTATGTATAAGCAAGTATAGTGCATTTAGTTAACATAAAGGAGTTTTGATTTATGTTGGTTGCAATTATTAGTATTGTTTGGAGATCGCGAGAGTAGATTGTAAATGCGAGTCTTGAGGTTGTATGCGAGTGAAATAAATCGAATATATAATGAAAACATAGCATGAAAACAAAATTGAAAGTAGTATTAGCATGAAAAGAAAGGCTTGTATAAAAATAATTGGAGTGTTCCGGAGCGGAACTAGGACTAACCAAAGTGATTCGAATTTACCATTGAGTTTGGAAACATGCTTTGGCCTAATAGGTGGAAATACTATTGCCGAAATTCCAGTTACTACATGTCCATTGTCATTGGAAAAATTGAGACTTTGGAGAGATTGAAACATCAAGGATTGAAACTAGTCGCTAAGTTGCGGATTTCACTCCTATCTTAGCGGTGTCGTTTCTTGAGTGTGGTTTTTGCACTTGTCCAACGAGGTAGGAAAATTAATTCCAAAACTCAATTGGTAAGTTTCCACTGGAACGAGAATTTGTGAAATTCCACCAAGGTAAGGAATTCATGCCTATCTTGGTGTAGTTTCAAAAACACAAAAGAGTAACGCGGATTGAAAGTTGTCACCAAAGTGAGGGTTTCACGCCTATTTTGGTGAGTTCCTTTCATTTGTGGTGTAAGAGTGTCTTCGAGTGTAGCATAATCCACCATAAGGAAGGTAAATTTTTGTAGTCCAAAAGAATAGAGTAGAAGCAATTTAGGAAGAAACAAGTATATTTAGCATGATAAAGGAATGGTTAATAAGAGTTTCCTAACTATAGTCTAGGTCAATCATGGCAGTTTTCCTAATTCTCTATAGTTATGGCTCTGATACCAATCTGTCACACCCCAACCGATGGCGGAATACATCGAGGCGCGACTTGTGATAGATTGTTCAAAGGCTTCATGATACTAGAATTTGTGACAAATAATTTAAAGGTTTAATTTCATAATACTAAAAACAAGAAGTACAAATTGTTCAAAAAGAAATACAACATTCATGATTTCATAGTTTAAAGCGGTGCGTTTCTAAGTCCAATCCTAACGAGTTTCTTGAATCATCGCATCAAATATTTCCTGCAACATGTATAAAATATCCGTCAACACATAAAGCATTTGTGAGCATACTAGTTTTGACCTACGTATATAGTATAAGAAAGTTTTACTCAAATCGTCATGTCATAGTCATGCGCATACAGAACCATACAAAAGGCATCAACACTCGAATACACAATTGAGAAAAACTTAACATGACCCATAAAGGGGGCGGTGTGTCACTCCTATAGCGCTATACATGTAAGTTGGGTTGTATGCTAATAGACAGTTGTATGTAAGAATTAGATTCTAGCATGGCATAGCATATAAGCATGTTAATTAGATTGAGTATAAGAGTATGAAAAAAAGTTTAAGGTTTCTGTATAGATACATGTTGAGCCCCAAAGAGTTAAAAAATAAAAAGGGGACAAGTATGAACTCACCTTAGGGTGCGTTATTTAGTTCCCAAAAACGGGTCTTGAGAATTGAAGATTTTAGCTCCAAATAACTAGAATTAGAAAGGAAGGCGTTTTAGGTTCATGAGTTGGATTAATAGATTCAAGAGAGTCAAGCATGCCTTTTAGGCGAACCAAAGCACAAATTGCCTTTAGGGCAATTCGGATGGTCATGAGTTGAAGTTAGATCAAGCACAAAATTATCATAAGATAATTCTATGGTATGAAGGTTAGGAATGTGAATCCATTAGAATGTTCATGTCACGACCACTTTGTTTATGGGATAAACGCGAGTATTGGACATGGGATTTCCCCTTTCTATTGTGGACTAATCCATATCACAAGAAGGGTCAAGAGAGTTGGTAAGGTAGGGTGTAACCACAAACTTTTCAAGAAGTTATTAGAGTATAAGAATAAAAGATTGAAAGTATACTTATGATAATAAATAATATAACTAGGATGTTTAAGTAGAGTATGGTGACTTGTTTGGATGAGCCTTGGCTCTCCTTTGTCAATCATTACCATAGCACAAATCCATCCAACATTGAGTTGTTGGTGGATTTGGTTGGTATCTCTACAAGAAAGATCCTAGAACATAAAAGAACAATAGGAAAACAATCGCCTTTGAGGCCTCTTTGTGGTGCTCTATCCATTTATATTGATGTGGAAAAGCAAGGGATAGGTCCCAGAGGTTTCTCCAAGGAGATTTGAGAAGAAAATAAGTGAAAGATTAGAAAGAAAGGTGAAGTTTTAAGCCTAAAAACTTACTGATGCAATGCAGAAAGTTTGGCTTGAAAACTTGAAGATTTGGGAGGTTTAGAGAATGATTTGGAGTGAATAAAGGATTAGAGAGTGTAGGAAAGGGAGTATTTATAGTTGAGGTAAAATGGTTGGGTATTAAATGGAGTTATTAGGGTGGTTAGGAGAAGATTAGGTGAGGATTAAGTTTAATTAATATGGGATGGTCATAGTTCTATAGTTGCCATCGAGCAAGAAAAAAAAGGAACGAACATATACATTAAATAAGTAAATTGAAATTAAAACCTCATATGATATTGATATGTACGTGTGTATGTGTGTCAACTTCAAGTCTTCTACATGTTGTTGGAGATAAAAGTCAACCGACATTTTTTTTTGAGCGTTAACTTCATTCACACAAAAGAGAGGACCTCAAAACAAGGACCACTCACAACACAGCTACAACAAATACAGCGGGTATTTAACCCAATCAGACCAAACAATCCTGTATCGACTCGATCTATGACATAATCAAAGAAAAGCCATGGAATTTACTCGAGCCAACACCTCGCAAACCTTCGGACAAGAACTAAGAAAAACTGCGTTATTTCTTTCCTTCCAAATAGCCCAGCAAGTAACCATAACCACACCTCGAACTATAGTCTTGGCCTTAGCCGATACCGGAACCGTATGAGCCCATTTAAACAACGCAGCAGACACATCACAGCTAACTAAAGGGATTCTGCACCAGTTACACACTCCATTCCAAACAGCAGCAGCGAACCCACACTCGACAAAAACATGCAGCACTTCTTCATCAGCAGAACTGCACATCGGACACGTTTTGGAGGGCAAACCGACATTCCTTCTAACCAACTCTACGCGAGTAGGGACTCTATCTTTTTCAATCCTCCAAGCCAAAACATTAACCTTTATAGGGACCCAGTTTACCCAACGAAAAACCTGAGCGTTCGACCCGTACAAAGCCTGTCTCAATGTGTTTTTAACCTCCGCTACAGTGAATCGAGACATCAGTTTTTGATCCCAGAACCACTGATCTGGACCGTTCTTTATTTGCACCTGAGAAACCATGTTCAAGATATCTTGTATCTCTGATATACCCTCAACACTGGACGCACCCAATTGCCAACTTTCCACCAGACCTGTGTGACCAGCAGCCGAGGACAGCCACTCACTAACCTTACAGTTCTTATTTTTTTCCGAGGCAAAAAGGATAGGCCACCTATAACGTAAATGAGTCGTCCCATACCACACATCCTTCCAAAAACAAATCTGTTGTCCGTTCCCCGGCTGACATGTGATGAGTTTATCAATAGACATACCTTTTATGCGACTTTTATTCAAACAGTTGACAATAGCTTTCCAGGTCCCAGGGATAGCTCTATTTACCGGAAGGAACGACCACTTATCACGGCCCCCATGAATACTAATGATGACTTTTTTTCCACAGGCCGTCCTGACAATTTTTGAACCTCCACGCCCATTTAACCATAAGAGCTAAGTTCACCTCAGCCAGTTTTGAAATACCTAGCCCACCATACTTCTTAGGTCTCGTAACAATCTCCCATGATACCCAATGGACACCATTGCCCTCTCGGCTCCCAACCCATAAGAATTTCCTCATCAGTCTTTCAATATCCTCGACCACCCCGGTAGGAGCTTTAAAAAGCGATAAGTAATATACCGGGATGCTACTAAGCACCGACTTTATCAAAGTAAGGCGGCCACCAATGGAGAGAACCTTGGCCTTCCACGATGGGAGTCTACTTTGAACAATTTCAATAACGGGATCCCAATGAGCTAATCGATTCATATTTGCACTAATTTTGACTCCAAGATACTTAAACGGGAAATCACCAACCTTGCAACCCAACAATTCGGCCGTATTACGAACCTCCAAAGAGGAAACTCCCAAACCAAAATTATGAGACTTATGAACATTAATTTTCAGACCCGAACACATATTGAAAATTCACAGCAACCTGTTAACCATTGTAACATTATCGTTGGACCATTTCCCCAATATTAACGCGTCATCTGCATACAACATATGAGATAAGATAGGCCCATCCTTAGCGACTTTAATACCTTCGATATCCCCCAAACGACACGCCCGAGACAACATAGAAGCTAGGCCTTCCATCACAATCAAGAATAAAAACGGGGATAAAGGATCGCCTTGTCTAAGATCCTTTTGACAGTTGAACACAAACGTGGGCGACCCATTGACAAGCACAGCCGACCTGGCAGACGCAACAATACCTTTAATCCATAGACACCATCTATCTGGGAACCCCATCTGTTCCATAATAGAAAGCAGAAAACCCTAGTTGACATTATCATAGGCCTTCTCGAAGTCAATCTTCAACATAAACGCCTTATACCCAGACCTCTTTAACCAACCGATTAACTCATTAAGGACTAAAGGCCCGTCTAAAATGAATCTCTCCTTAAGAAAAGCCGATTGAGAGACCGATATCACATCACTCATAACCTTTTTAATCCTAGTGGCAACTACCTTAGAAATAACCTTGCTGATCACACCCACAAGATTGATAGGCCTGTAGTCTTTCAACCCCATGGGCGTTTTTGTTTTAGCCACCAGGGTTATGTAAGATAAACTGCACTCCTTTCCGATTCGACCCGAACCATGAAACTCTTCGAACAGTCTGAAAAAATCTTCCTCCAATAACTCCCAGAAGTGTTTAATAAAAAGAAAATTAAACCCGTCTGGACCAGGGGCCTTATCAGACCCACACTCAAACACAGCTGCCTTGATTTCTTCCTTTGAAAACGGGGCCACCAACTCATCTCTCTTAACTAAGGGAATTGTTTTTAGACTATCGCCAGTGTATACCGGTCTACTCACATGACGCTCCCGGAATAACTCCCGATAAAACCGCAAAACCTCTTTTTTAACAAGCGTAGGTTTAGCGATCCACTGCCCATCAATTAAAACACCGGGATGCTGTTAGCTGCTTTTCTACCATTGATGCACCTATGAAAAAATGCTGAATTTTCATCACCCGAATTCGCCCAAGTAACTCGATATTTTTGTCTCAAGTCTTTATTCTTCAATAACAATAACTTCTCGACCTCTTTCTTGCTTTCCTCCCATACCCACGCCTCCTCTTCCTCTAACCCACGATCCTCCATAATTTTTTCCAAAGTAGCGATGTCTTTTTTGAGCACTGTCATGTTCTCCCCTTCTTTTAAGACCACATCGCTCCACCAACTCTTTAGCGCCTTTTTAACAGCATCTAATTTTTTTGAGATTACCACCTACGCTGTACCACTATCCGAAAAATCATGAAAAACTTTTCGAACCACCTCTTCACACTCTTCCCGATCAAGCCAAGAGTTGAACCATCTAAAAGGTTTAGGACCGTAATTCGAATCGTTAATAATTAACAAAATCGGACAATGATCCGATAGCTCTCTAGGGAGGGCCCGTAAACATGCCTCGTTCCATTTGTTCAAAAAGTCTTGACACACCAGCATACGATCTATTTTGCTCATCTTCGCATCTTTACCACCACCTGAGAGAAAAGTAAATCTATTCCCCTGCATTTTAAACTCATTCATACAAGCATCATCGATAAACGTATTAAAATCCCGAGCGGCCGTACTATTAAATTTTGAGTTCTTCCTCTCACTATCCCATCTAACCGAGTTAAAATCCCCAAGGAAAATCCACTTCCCCACTTCCCCCTGCATTAAATTAAAAAGACGCTCCCACAGGCGTCTTTTTTCTCCAACTTTTTGTGGAGCGTAAACATTCACAATATGTAACGTAGAGCCATCTTCAATCAACGTGCCAGAGATAAAGATATAATTATGATCGACCACAGATTTATACTTCTTGAATTTTTTTGGGTTCCATAAACTAACAAGGCCTCCAGATTTTCCCTGGCCCCGACCAACTCAGAATCAACACTCCCATTCCCCCAAACCAACGACGGATCAAAATTATCAATATTACCCATCATCGATTCTTGAAGACCCAGAAAATCAACTTTATTTTTCATGACTAAACCTCTCACCCAAGGGACTTTACCTACCGCCCCTAACCCCCTAACATTTAAGGATAAGAAGTTCATGACAAACCTGGTTGAAACCCTTCACCCACTACTGTTTTTGAGATTAACTGATCGAACCCTTCCAAATTCACTCCAAGCCATTGTCCGAACAATACAGTGGCTTCCATCTCCTCTTCCTTTGCGTTTCGATGCTCTCTGTCTCCACTTGCATCCCAGTTTCACTGTTACTATCCTCATTCCCCTACCGACATTTAGTTGTGTTTTTTCATTTTGTTTTAACTAAAAGTATTATTATAAATATATATGTTTTAAAAAATAAATAAATATTAGAATCTTAACTAAATGAGTTTCTAAATTGATTAGGATAAATTATATTGACGACTCGTCACGAATTGGTAGGAGTAACATAAAAGTAGCGAATAAAGGCGAACTTAGAATATGTTAAATATAGTATTTAAAATACATGCAAAACTAAAAATCACGCGATGTTACATACTAAAAGAGTTGCAATGTATGGATATGGGTCAACGCTACCCGTTAAGTCCGTAGTTAAATGAAATCCTTTGGGCGAGGTGGAATGGGTATAAAAACCACCCTTATGAGGTGTGGAGGCCAATTCGGTAAGTAATACGCTAACTATGCTTAATGCGCGCCTTGACGCCAAGTATGACTAAAACAATAGTGAAATTATGTATTGGTGGGCAAACTAAGTCCGAAAGGGCTTAGAGGTTTTCAAACAAGTCAATGGATCAAAAACATTGGATCTTAACTAAGTAATGTCGCCTTCGAGGGAATAGATTGAAACATTGCCACCAAGGGCATTTTAGGAATTTCAAGATTTAACAAGGAACGAGACTTAACGAAAAGGTCTTGATAACCAAACCGGATGATGTTTCTAAGTTTAACAATTGTTAAGGAGTCGGCTATGTAGATATTATAATCTTTGAATGATTGGATCATTAGTTGTATGGCCTAAGGCCTTAACGGGTCGATTTGGGTTGAGTACCCCTACCGGATCATGGGTAATGGAAGTTAAATAGAACATGGGAATTGAAACGGAACTCCAGTTATGATGCCTTGATTGTTGAGAAAAATGAACATATTCCTTTCCCTAGGTTTTAGGATAACAAAGCCCACACTTGGGAATGAAAAAATGGGGCTAAGGCATGAGTTTGGATGTAAATCATCAGCTCACAGCCGTAGCTTACGGTTTAGGGTCGTAAGCTACGGCCAAGAGGATCAGAAAGGGCAGAAAGTGCCAGCCGTAAGCTACCCCTGGTAGGCCGTAGCTTACGACGGGGTATTTCCCCAAAAACCATCCTTGCCATTTAAATCTTGATCGTTCTGTTTTTGATGTGTATCGATGTTTCAACTATTCTAATGTGTTATTAACAATATAACTAACCATTTCTTGTGAAATTGTGCTAGGTACACATTCGATGGAAGTCCCAGAGCAAGGATCAAACCACGAGGAGAGCCGAACACACCCGAACACTCAAAAGCTTCCGCAACAAAAACTCTCATTTAAAACGCAAACCTAGTATATGTTTTAGTAGTTAAAAATGTAATATTTGTCGGATCCAATAATGTATTAATCATAATGGGTTGGGATTTTCATAAACACCAAAATTTTAATAGGGAGTGATTTTCAATTAAGCCCAAAACTCATAAGTTTAAGTGCTAATCGCAAGTTTACAGGTTAGGGTCTTACAATTGATTACAAATGTTGCTAAACCGGTTAGATGTAGCGTATAATTCTTAGACACTATGTAAATCTATAGTTGATAAGTGATAATTAATCACCCTACCATGCACGCCTCTTAAATCGTTTTTAATGTATGTACTTTGAAATCGACTAACATGTGTGGTGATTATTGAAATAGATACTTAAATTATGTATGAATAGATAAAATTGTCGGGAGACATGAAAAGTTACCATCATACAATCTTTATAGTCGATAGCAGTTAGATAATTTTTATTTATCTTCAAAATGGATTTTCACTGCTTACATTTTGATTGTTTTATTTGGAGACACCCAATGTGATCGATTGTATATCCATAATAAATATTGAACAAGTATGTCATTATTTCACATATGTTCACTTTACACATCAGAATCGCGTATCATCATCATGACATATCATTTGATACCAATTTTGTTGTTTTTTAGGTTCACGTCGCAGCTTTAAAGTGTGTTGAGGAAGTTACAAAATGGTACAGAGACTTCATTCGAGCAAGATGTGCACATGCAGAATTAGAAGTAGGTTTATAGGTTATCAAATGTTGATCATTTTCAAAAAAAAAAAAAAAAAATCTGAAAAGATGCCATATTCCTTTTATGCACACACTTTTTATCACTTCATATTAGATTTATCTATCTCAGAAAGTTTCGAGAGACAAACTAGTAGTAGTATAAAAAAAAAAAGAAACTATACATGAAAAATAGCCGCTTCTCCTTTTTTAACTTTTTGAAACTAAATATTTTAAAATGAAAAAGGTAAAAGGTTTATACATTATATTATATATAACTAGCTTATACCCTGGGAGCGTACCGGGTTGAGAAATCTAAGTAAAGTGAATAAAATTAGAAGTATCTAAACTATAAAAATGGCATCTATGTATCAACTTACATTAGATACTTTTAAAAAAAATACCAAAAGATCCATTTCACCTTACAACATCAACACTTAAAACAAAATATTAAGATCCGAAGCACTTCAAAGGGACATAGATTGTTTAGCACCAATAAATTCAGTCAAAGGTCTTTAATTGCATACAATAAGATTTGAGCTATTTCAGAATATGGTAGAAAAAGAAAACATAGCAATTACCTGTTAGAGAGCGTCCCGGGTTGAAATATCTAATATGACATAATAAAATATCTAATATGACAACATAATTAATGACTTGCCAATATATGATTAATGAATATTATTATTATTATTATTATTATTATTATTATTATTATTATTATTATTACTACAAATCTCTGTCATAAGTTATCATATTCTAATATAAAAAAAAAGGGTAATTGGGTCGGGTATCACCTAATCCCAGACCCGATCCAAACCCACAATTTTTTTAAACTAATTCCAAACCTGACACAATACATGTCGGCTTACAAAAAATAGTCGTTTTTTTCTCCGTTTTTTTATATAGCATTATGCTACTCGTTGGAAAGATAATAAAACGCTCGTTAATTTGGTGTAATTTTTTTCTTTAAAAAATCTCGTGTATAAAAGATATTAACGTTTAAAAGTTATGGGAGGATCCATTAGATATAAAAATCTAATTTTGTTTTTAAATTTTAAATTATTATTTTCCTAAAATAAAGGTCTTGCCACATGGGATGACACATTGCACACTCAATAAAGAGAATACCCTCTTTAAATGTCATGTCATTAAAATGACTTTAGTTTATTATATGTATAGATATACCTTGGCATTTAATTAGTGAAGTTTCATTTATCTATTTTTGCCACTTTTTTTTTGCTTTTTTTGTTAACTTTTTTTTTTCATTTTGACCACCAAATTTTTTGTTAAGTATTTTTTTCCTCATTTTGGCCACATAAAATTTTTTTTACTCTTTGTTTAAGTTTTTTTTCCGTTTTGGCCTCCAACTTTTTTATTAAGTTTTTTTTTCTTTTTTTTTTTTTTGCGTTTTTTGTTAACTTTTTTTTTTTTCATTTTGACCACCAAATTTTTTGTTAAGTATTTTTTTTCCTCATTTTGGCCACACAAAGTTTTTTTTTACTTTTTGTTTAAGTTTTTTTTTCCGTTTTGGCCACCAACTTTTTTATTAAGTTTTTTTTTTCACGTTTTGGCCACCAACTTTTTTATTAAGTTTTTTTTTTTTCATTTTGGCCCCACATTTTTTTTTGCTTTTTTTGTTAATTTTTTTTCTCAATTTAACCACCAATTTTTTTGTTAAGTTTTTTTTCCTCATTTTGGCCACACAATGTTTTTTTTACTTTTTGTTTAAGTTTTTTTTTCCCGTTTTGGCCACCAACTTTTTTATTAAGTTTTTTTTTTCATTTTGGCCCCCGACATAAGGCGTTTTTTACCCGATTTCGCACGGGTTCGGTTTATGTACGTTTATTATCTATATATTTAACGACCACAAAATGAATAACTGCTTCACTCTAACGTACGCAGTGACGGGTGGTTCAAGGAACAACCCTTTATAATGTTAAAACGTTTATATTAACCACATTTGATCATGATATTGCTTGGAATTGGGTGACTACGAGTACTTTGGTTGCAGGAGCATTAAGGAGCTTAAAATGAAGAAATACGAGCTTTGGAACGGGGCGGAATGGATCGGAGTGAGGAAGATATGAAAGAAGAAAAAAATCAGTTTTTGAAGGCCTCCACCGTAAGCTACGGTGGCCATCGTAGCTTACGGTGGCCTCTGTGTGCAAATTTTCCACCGTTCTACAGTGGTGAACTGCCGTTAGGTTTTACTCTCCACCGTACCGTAAGGTACGGTAGCCCCTGCACCAACTTGTAACTCCCACCATTTAAGACGAATTGATGGTGTCTTTTGGGCATCTTCTCACTTGTGAACGTTTCTAAGAAACTTTTGGGCGATTTTGGCTGCAAGTAATCATTGGAGAACAATTCTAATCATTGGGTTTATGTTTGTAATTCTTATGAACAATTATTTGAAGATTATGATGATTCACCAAGCTATGTCAGGCTAAACATTTGGTGATCATTCTTGGTGAAGGTTTTTCTAAAACTCTTGTGTGTGTTTTTCTTACATTTCTAGAATAATAATTTGGTACTTTGCTTGATTATTATGGTGTATGAACAATTGCTTGTAGTGTGTTGATTAATTTTACTAATTCTTAGTCTTTATCGTACGTTCTTGGTGTTGCTAACAATCGAGATATCACGGGAAGGATTGGGGGTTGGTTATTGATTAATTGGTCATCGGAAAACAACCTCGCGTTAATTTAATCTGAGTACTTTGTTCCCTTTTATCACAATAATTGTTTGTACATGGGTTATGTCTATGTAACTCTTTCTAGTTGAAATTCACACAAGTGTTTAGAGAAACCGGATCTTTGAATGGTCGTTATCTCATAAATTGAAGAAACGCTCTTAAGTTTAAATCGATAATTAGTCGTTATTTTAGTTCAACTCAAAACTACCAAAAATCTTAATCATTTACTTTTTGTTAAGTAGTTTAATTTTAGTTAATTAACAAAGCTAGAAATTACACATTTTCCACAAACTCCCTGTGTTCGATACCTTCTTGCCACTATTCAATAGTTGTAATTGGGAAATTTTACGTGTACCATGACATTCACGTCAAATTTTGGCGCCGTTGCCGGGGAGTAGTGCGCAACGTGTGTTAATCTTTTAGTTTTGTTTTGTTATTTTCGGGTTTACACTGGTTGTGTTTAGTGTGCAGGTACTTCAAGTGTATGCATACTAGAGGCTCTCACGAGTCATCACCACTTTTGTTTGATCCGGAGATTGAAAGGACATTGAGAAAGAATCGAGTGTTGATAAGAAGAAACAGAGTCATTGATTCACCTACTTCACCGTTTACACCAAGAAACATAATGCAAGACTCTCACTTACCAACAACGGGTCAAACGACCTCATCATTCATGCCTACTTCTTCACAACTTTCACCCAACACCACAATGCCTAACCTTTCCACCAGTCCTGAAACACCAATCCATACCACCCAACCGAGTTCCACTCAAGTTGATCCAAACCTTACCTTTAATCCATCAAACACTATACCACCATTTTCCCATTTTTTCCCAACTACGGGTCAATCATCTTCTACTATCCCACAACCACAAGGACAAGGTTCAACAATTGTCCACACCACATCTACTTATCAACCACCTAACCAATCGGGTTTTTACTACTCATCTTTTCAAGGTGGCCAAAATTCTAGATTTCAAAGAGATGTGTATGATGATGAAGAGTTTAGTGGGTATAATGAATAGGGGTATTATTATGGAGGTGAAGGTGCATTTGTGGGATCTCAAGATCAAATGGGTCAAGTAAGTCAACCACTTTTACCATTTCAAGACCCGGGAAGACTACCGGTTGGTGTGCAACATGTTAGACCGCAAGGATTGCACTTGCAACGTCCCACACCACTTAACCAAATGCGGCCTCCAAACATGCAAGCTCAACATCAAAGGCCGATTCACCAACAACAACCACCTATGCATCAAAATCAGCATCAACAACAATTTGCACCACAAGGTGCAATGCAAGGTCAAATGGGTCAACCAAGAGCGTCATTGGGAGCACCTAGAAGACTCCACCGTGATGTTGTGCGGGGAATTGAGGCGCATTTTCGGCCAATTATCTCTAATAATCCATCACCAATATTGATTTCGCAAAATGCAAATGGAAGAACTTTTGAAGTTAGAACAACCGCACTCCAAAGTCTACCAAAATTCAAGGGGCTAGCAACGGAAGAGCCTTATTTTCATTTGGAGACATATGATTCTATTTGCAACACTATTGGGGGACAAGGTTTTTCTGCAGAAGATGTGAAGTTGGTTCTCTTCCAATTTTCATTGGAAGACAAGGCAAAAAGATGGTTTCACACTTTACCATCCGCATCTATTTTTACATGGGCCGATATGCAACAAATATTTTTGGATGAATTTTATAGTTCTCAAAAGACTAATGATGCAAGGAGAGGGTTGAGAAGCTTTCAACAACAATCGGGAGAGATGTTTCATGAAGCGTTCGAGAGGTTCAATATGATGTTAAGAAATTGTCCTCACCATGGGATTCAACTTTGGGAATTATTGAATGCTTTTCATGAAGGTTTGAGTTCGGAGGATGCTCGTGATTTAATGTCTATTACAAATGGTACTTTTGGTACAAATTATGAGCAAGATGATTGGGCATTTTTAGAGCAAATGGCGGTGACTTCCAAAAGAAAGGCTCAATCATCTAGACGAGCAAGACATGTAATTCAAAGACCTCAAGTGCATGGGGTAGATAGTGGTAATGTACAAAATTCAAATCAATTGTACAATATTTGTAACAATTGTCAAGAAATAGGCCACACGGCGGAGGTTTGTCAAGTAGTGGTAAATGAAGGACAAACGGAGGAAGTGAATGCTATTCAAGGGGGTGGTAGAAATTATGACATGAATTCTAACACTTATCACCCCGGGTTACGAAATCATCCAAACTTTCGGTATGGAAATGCATCAAATCAATCCAACCCGAATTTTCAAGCTGCTCAAGGTAATTATGTGCCTCGTCAACAATACAATCAAGGAAATTATAGAAGTGGTTACAACAGTGGCTACCAAGGGCAAGCTCAAACTGGTCAAAGAAATTCGGGTCAAGATTCATCAAGCGAAAATGAAGTCATGGAGATGCTTAGAGCTATGCAACAAGACATGCAAAAGAGAAACCAACTTGATGAAGCTCGGATACAAAAGGATGAAGTTCGTGATAAAAGCATTCAAGCATTGACAACTCAAATGGGCCAACTAGCAACTGACGTGGCGGAATTGAAGAAAGGTAAAGGAAAGCTTCCTAGCGATACTCAGGTAAATCCGTCACAGGGCTCGTCACGAGGTAATAATGTTAATGTTAATCAAGTGAGTGTTTTAAGAAGTGGTAAGGAATTTAAAGCTGATTTGTCACCGGGTTTTGTCGAGGGGGTAGTTGAGGATGTTACGGGTGATGAAAGTGAAAATGATGAAGTTACACCGGTTTTACAAAAAGAATTAAATGTTAAAAAACCGGAAGCGAGTGAGAGTGAAAAAAACTGAAAATGAGCCGAATCAAGTTCCATTTCCATCGGCTCTACTTGACCCGGGTAAGAAAAATTTTATTGCATCAAGAGGTCCCCAAAAAGAAGAAATGTGGGACATGTTTAAACAAGTAAAAATAAATCTTCCTTTACTTGATGCAATAAAACAAGTACCCGCCTATGCTAAATTTTTGAAAGAATTGTGCACGCAAAAGAGGCAACAAAAGAAAAAAATGCCTAAGCGGGTAAATGTTACCGGTCAAGTGAGTGCAATTTTAAATGGGGAGCTTCCTCCTAAGCTCCAAGATCTGCGCACGCCATTAATAAATATTCAAGTTGGTAATTTTCAAATGGCAAAGGCATTGCTAGATCTTGGAGCCCGGGTGAGTATTTTACCGGGTGGGTTGTATGATCAATATGACTTTGGTCCATTAGCTAGGGTGGAGACAACGGTTGTTTTAGCCGATTTGTCTCATAAGTTACCCCGGGGGATGGTTCAAAATGTCATTGTTAAAATTGATGAATTTTATTACCCGGTTGATTTTTTGGTATTGGATTACTCATCCGCAGATTCAAAACAACAACAAAATGTTATATTGGGTCGGCCATTTTTGAACACCGCGCATGCGGTAATTGATTGTAGATTTGGCACGGTCGATATGACATTTGGAAACCGGAAAATGCGTTTAAATGTTTTTACTAACAATACTAATGATTCCGGTGTTGAAGAATGTTTTGTGGAAGATATCATTGAGGGATGCAATCCATATGAGTATGAGAAAGATGGAATAGAATTGTGTGCTTGTAATTTTTCTGAACAGGTACATGCTTTTGATTTGGAGGTTGAAGAAGAAAAGCAAGATGTGTTGGCATTGAAGGAGGGTCGACCACCATGGTCTCACCAGTTTGACAGTTTGCTGGTGGAAATTGATTCGGGCAGCAAGCCCTCATTAGAAGTGGCACCAAAGTTGGAGCTTAAGGATTTGCCAAGTCACTTGAAGTATGTGTTTTTAGGGGATAATGACACATTACCGGTCATTATTGCCTCTAATTTGGAGATGGCCCAAGAGCAAGCTTTGATGGAAGTCTTGAAAGAAAATAAAGAAGCTATTGGGTGGACGATTGCCGACCTTAAAGGAATTAGTCCATCAATTGTCATGCACAAGATTATTACCACCGAGGATGCAAAACCCACGAGAGAAGCGCAAAGAAGGCTGAACCCGAACCTTAGGGAAGTGGTAAAGAAAGAGGTAATTAAGTGGTTGGATGCGGGAATTATCTATCCCATTTCGGATAGTGCTTGGGTAAGTCATACTCAAGTGGTCCCTAAGAAGTCCGGTATTCAAGTAATTAAAGATGACAATGGTGAACAAATTGCTACCCGACCCGTTACCGGGTGGTGGGTGTGCATTGATTACCGAAAACTGAATGCCGCTACTTCTAAGGACCATTTCCCACTTCCATTTATTGACCAAATTATTGAAAAACTTTCGGGTCAAAAATACTATTGCTTTCTAGATGGGTATTCGGGATATAATCAAATAGCAATACACCCGGATGACCAACACAAGACCACCTTCACATGTCCATATGGTACTTTTGCCTTTAGGCGGATGCCATTTGGATTGTGTAACGCTCCGGCAACTTTTCAACGATGTATGATGAGTATTTTCTCGGACATGGTTGGAGAGTCGTTGGAAGTGTTTATGGACGATTTCTCAATATTTGGTACTAGTTTTGAATCTTGTCTCAACGAATTGCAAAAAGTTATAAAAAGATGCGTTGAGAAAAATTTAGTGCTTAGTTGGGAGAAAAGCCATTTTATGGTGCAAGAGGGAATTGTGTTAGGCTATGTGATTTCTGAGCGGGGTATGGAGGTGGACAAGGCAAAAATTCGGGAAATATCATCATTGCCACCACCGAAAAATGTGAAGGGAGTAAGATCATTCTTGGGACATGCGGGCTTCTATAGACGTTTTATTAAAGGTTTTAGTGTCATTACCAAGCCTTTATGTAATTTGTTATTGAAAGATGTTCCTTTTGATTTTACTAATGAATGTTTGCAAGCTTTCAATGTGTTGAAGGAACATTTGGTCAAGGCTCCTATTTTGCAACTGCCGGATTGGTCGAAGCCATTCGAGATAATGTGTGATGCAAGTGACACTACAATTGGTGCTGTTTTGGGCCAACGAGTTGACAAGAAACCGGTGGTAATTTACTATGCGAGCAAAACTTTGTCCGAAGCGCAACTGAATTACACCACAACCGAAAAAGAATTATTAGCGTTGGTGTATGCTTTGGACAAGTTTCGTTCGTATATTTGGGGGAGCAAGGTGGTGGTATATTCGGACCATAGTGCGGTTCGATATTTGATGGAGAAAAAAGATGCCAAGCCACGATTGATTCGATGGGTTTTGCTACTCCAAGAGTTTGATTTGGAGATTCGGGATAAAAAAGGGAGTGAAAATGTTGTAGCGGATCACTTGTCTCGAATTCCAATGGAAGGGAGTGATGATTTGACTGAAATAAATGAAAGATTTCCGGATGAGCAACTCTTAGGCGTGTCTACTCAAGTCGCACCGTGGTATGCTCACTATGTCAATTATTTGGCCACGGGTGCTATTCCGGATTATTGGACCAAGAAACGACGACAACAATTCATGGTCCAGGTGAAGCAACATATTTGTGATGAACCGGATCTTTTCAAGATTGGACCCGATCAAGTGATCCGAAGATGTATCCCCGAGTCGGAAGTTAAAGAAATTTTGACACATGCTCATTCTTCCGCTTGTGGTGGGCACTTTAGTGGACATAAAACCGGCTACCGGGTGCTTTCATGTGGGTTTTATTGGCCTACAATTTTTAAAGATGCTTGCGAATTCGCCCGGAATTGTTTAAATTATCAAAGGTTGGGGAGCATATCCAAAAGGGATGAGATGCCAATGCAACCAATCTTGGTTGTAGAGATATTTGATGTTTGGGGCATCGAATTCATGGGCCCATTTCCTAATTCAAACGGGTTTTTATATATTTTGGTGGCGGTGGATTATGTCTCGAAGTGGATTGAAGCAATTGCTACAAGGACAAATGACCATTCGGTTGTTTGTAAATTTGTTCAATCTAACATTTTTGCCCGGTTTGGAATTCCAAGAGTAATCATAAGTGATAGTGGGTCACACTTCAAAATTTTCAATTTTGGGAAGCTATTGAAGAGATATAGTGTGAACCACCGGATTGCCACACCGTACCATCCTCAAACAAGCGGACAAGTCGAAGTGTCCAACAGTCAAATAAAAGAAATTTTAATGAAGACGGTGCGAGTTGATAGAAAGGATTGGTCGGGAAAGTTAGACGATGCTTTGTGGGCGTATCGAACGGCCTACAAAACTCCAATTGGCACAACACCGTATCGAATGGTGTATGGAAAGGGATGTCATTTGCCAATGGAGTTAGCACATCGAGCACATTGGGCAATCACAACGGTAAATGCGGATTATGATGAGGCGGGTAGAACAAGGAAGTTGCAATTAAGTGAGATGGAGGAGATTAGAGATGAGGCATATGAATGTGCATCGGCTTATAAAGACAAATTAAAGAAGGTTCATGATGCTAAATAGAGAAAGAAAACCTTTGAAGTGGGTCAAAAGGTTTGGTTGTACAATTCAAGATTGAAGATGTTCGCGGGCAAGTTAAAGAGTAAATGGAGGGGTCCTTACATAGTTTGCCGGGTTGGTAAGTTTGGTGATGTTGAAATTTTGGATGAGACCACCAACAAGCAACAAACGGTAAACGGACATCGTTTGAAGCCGTATTTGGAAGGTAAGGACATCAACCACTTGGAAGTTGACAAAGCGGGCTATATCTTACGCCCGGTGGAGGAAGTACAATCATAAGAGGCCCAGGTTTGGTAGTGTAAATATTTAGATTTTATTTTATTTTGTTTTATTGCTCAATTTCATTTTTCATCGAAACCCGTGTTTGAAACAAGTGTGGGGACGGTCGGGTCGCGAAACGGTTCTAGCATTGTGTTGAGGACAACACGGGATTTTCGAGGGGGTAGGGTAATTTTCATGATTTTCAAATTACTAGTTTTTAGTTTAAAAAAAAAATTAACAGGTACACCGTAAGGGACGGTACCACCGTACCTTATGGTGGAAAGTAAACCAAAAAATTCTTGGACGGTAGAAACCTACTGCCTTACGGCAGACAAATTGATCAAAAAAAGGCTACCGTAATGAATGGCCCTACCGTAAGGAACGGTAGGGTCTGGGTCTTTATGTCTTGTTTGTACGTTACGTAAAAAAAAAAAAAAAAAAATTAAGGCTGCACGTGAACATAACCGGACCAACCTTTCATTAATTCCACCTAACCCTTTTATTCTTCTTCTTCTTCTTCCTTACCAAGAACATTCAAAACCCTTCTTCTTATTTCCTTCAATCTCTCATAAAACCTTCAATTCTTCACCAAATCTAGTGATTTTTGGGTCTAACTTGGCTTAAATTTCATAAGGATTCCGATTTTAGGGAGAAACTTGAAAGAAAAACACTTATTGTGGCCGAATCTGGAACCCTAGAATTCGCAATAATTGGGGTTTTTCAAGTTTTTTTTTGTTTTTCTTGCATTCTAGCATCATTTACAAAGGTATGTGTTCTCTTTTACTAATCTTGATGCTACATTGTGAAAATAGAGGTTCTTGTTCTTGCTTGTTCATACTCACTTGCTTGTTAGTTAATGTAGTATGTAAATGTTGATATTGTTGAGTAATAATATGGTAGTAGAAGTAATTTTGAGATGTATTTTGTGAACTTTTGGTAAATGTTAAGATTGTAGAGGCGTCATGCCCAATTTTCGTCAAACCAAAGATGATATTTTCGTTCACAAATACTTACTACCATGTTAACAAGCAAGTGTGGGGAGGTGTTAAACATATGGAACTGATTTTGTTTTGTTTGGTTATAAGAAAATGGTGAGAACTAGTGAGGCACTTGGGGCGAGTTCATCGTCAAAGGCAAAGGGCAAGCAGGTGGCAAAACAGTATAAAAGAAGGAAGTATGTGGGTAGAGATGAAGATTCTGAGGAGGAAACGCCAGAGGTGCCACTAAACAAACATGATAAACCGAAGTGGGAATCGGGTCCTCTGAATGAAAAACCAAGGGAATGGCAAGCTACACTCTTTCATGATCAGATAAAGAATTTGAAAGATAAACCGGGTGCTTTCATTTGTGAGAAAGATGTTAAAGAAGTGCAATTCGCACCATTTAAGGTGGTTGATCGGTTTCGGGCTTTGGGTTGGGAAGCAGCATTGCATTGTTATGATGGAAATAATAAGTATTTGTATATGGATGAGATCGAGGAATGGATGGCAACGTTGAGATGTCCTCGATATGATTCACCATCCAAGATGAAGTTAATCGGTGAAGTGAATGGGGGTAAAAGTGGAGATGTCTTTTGAGACATTAAAAAAGTTGGCCAAGTTTGACAGTCTGCCAGCTAAGGAGTACATGTTCCCTAATTTGGATGATTTGTTGTATAAGCCCGACAAGCACCCGAAGTGGACCGAGATGTTGGAAGCTTTATTCCTTCCGGGGACATATCATGGAACTTTGTATAGGAGGAACTTGAAGATTGAGGCAAAATTGTTATTAGTTATCATCATTATGAATGTGATACCAAGGAGAGCAGATAAGCAAGAGGTGCGGTTTCCAGAAATTCCAGTCCTTTACTCCTTGATGCATGGGCCTCCAAAATTCCCACTCCGGTATTTAATTTTAAATCATGTGTGGATGTGTCGGAATTCAGTTGGGAGGCGGATTATTCCTTACTGTAGGCTCATTACCGCCCTTTTGATGCAACAAAAAGCTATTACGGCTGATGATGTTGGAAAACATAAGAGGTACAAACCGTTTGAATTGAAGACATTGGGACTTGGGTGGACATATACCGATTCAGAAAGGTACCACAAGCTGAAATCTGAGGGTCAACGATGGAGAGCATTGAAGGTTGATGCTCAAAGACTTTTACCGGGAGAGCAAGATGAACCTGAAAGTGAGAATGAGCCACCGAGCGAAGAGGAGGATTATGTGGAGGAGCCGAGGGGTACGCATATGGACCTGGGGCAAGGTAGTTCGGGTCATGGTGGAAGTTTTTATGATTTTACTGAAAGGTCGTATGAGGAAAACTGGGCTTTCACAGGGACGATGCAGACGGTAATAGAAAATCAACGCCCCCAGCTTCGGTATTTGATACATGGTCTGGTTCAGAGCGCACGTTATTTGATCACCAGACAATGATGAGCGCAAGCATGGAAAGAAATATGAGGCAAGGGTTTGACCGGCAGGAGATGTGGAATAGGGCGCATGCCTATTCTCACGAGGTGGAAATTAATCATAGATATGTGGATGATCAAAATAGGCGGATGAATGATGATTGGCATGCGGGAAGACCCGTAGTTGCAAATCCACAACCTGTGGATTACGGGTCTTTACCACCTTATGATGGGAGCATATCATATCTGACTCCACCACTTCATCATTCTCAATGGGTTGACCCGCAACAACAACAACAACAAGCCTCGGATCAAGGTGGAAGCGGTAGTGGTGCAATTGGATTTGGCGAGTGGAACGACCTGATGACTTCCGTGTTCGGGCCACCTCAACCCCGCTATTATTGACCAGGTCGTGCTCTCTTGTACATAGTTGTATGTTTATTTTCCTTTTCTTATGTTTTTGGGATTGGGTGGTTGGGTGGTGTTTTGATTGATGATGATTGGTTTGGGTCGTGGTAGTAGGAGGTGTGTTGTTAAAAAAATTAAAAAACTAAAAAAAATATAAAATGAAAATACCAAAAAGAAGTTTGTGGTTTGAGTCTTGAAGCTTTTCCTTCCAAAACCGTACATTGGGGACAATGTATCCCAAGTGTGGGGATGGGGGAAATTTTTGAGGTTTTAAAAAAAAATTTGTAGTCAAGCGTAAACATTGTGACAATTGGAACACCTTGAATTAACCCCAATAGACACACCGGCAACCCTTAACACCCACTTTTATTCTTGGTGAGAGTTTAAGCTACACTTGTATATAAATAATACCTTTCTTTGAGAGAGTGGCAACGGGTGGGGGTGCACTAGAACTTGTGCTTGAATGCAATTTGAGTCTTTAGTTGGACATGAGTGTGAAAAGGATAAGGGCATTAGGTAGCCTCGTCTAGTTGAGCGTGAGTGTGGGTTTTGGGGGGTTGGACCTCATACATTACATATATGAGCATGGTAGCGAGAGGGGTGGGGGTTTGGACATTTAGTTGCCCATTTTTGTGCCTAAAAGGCTATCAATTGTTAACCCTTAAACTAGCTCCCTAAATTAATACCCAACTTGACCCGGTCTTGTGTGTTTAAATAGAGTGTTAGTGTGTTGTTCTAGTGATAAGTTTGAAGTTTAGTCGTGTGTGTGTTTCGTTTATTTATATAGTTTGCTTGGTTTAAAAGAAAAAGAAAAAAAAAGAGAAAAAAAGAGAAGAAAAAAAAATGAATGAAAAAGAAAAAAAAAGGAAGTTTGTGCGTGGTATTTATTATGTTCGTATTCGTATGTATGTATGTTTGCGTGTGTTAGTCATGTGCGTGTGTGTCATTGTGTAATAAAAGACCGGGTAAAGTTTGCGCTACTCATACATATTCCATTCCCTACCTTTACACTTAGCCAAGTTACAACCTTGAAAGTCCCTTTGATTTGCATTCATGTTTAACATTCATAAGAGGAAGATTGATTTAGGTACAAGCCTATGGTTGTGCAACCGCCCGTTTGCCTTTTGTGTGTCTAGCTCATCTATGCTAGAGCTTACTTGTAACCGAGAGGAGAGATATTGTGAGGGGTGTGTTGATTTGGGTGTTGAGGATGGGTTAATACAAGGATTACATGTTGATTCTTGATTTTAAAATGATCGTTTTTGTGGGAAATAGATTTTTGGTGGATTGCTTGGGACAAGCAATGGTTAAGTGTGGGGATGTGACGGGTGGTTCAAGGAACAACCCTTTATAATGTTAAAACGTTTATATTAACCATATTTGATCATGATATTGCTTGGAATTGGGTGACTACGAGTACTTTGGTTGCAGGAGCATTAAGGAGCTTAAAATGAAGAAATACGAGCTTTGAAACGGGCAGGAATGGATCGGAGCGAGGAAGATATGAAAGAAGAAAAAAATCAGTTTTTGAAGGCCTCCACCGTAAGCTACGGTGGCCACCGTAGCTTACGGTGGCCTCTGTGTGCAAATTTTCCACCGTTCTACAGTGGTGAACTGCCGTTAGGTTTTACTCTCCACCGTACCTTACGGTGCTACCGTAAGGTACGGTAGCCCCTTCACCAACTTGTAACTCCCACCATTTAAGACGAATTGATGGTGTCTTTTGGGCATCTTCTCACTTGTGAACGTTTCTAAGAAACTTTTGGGCGATTTTGGCTGCAAGTAATCATTGGAGAACAATTCTAATAATTGGGTTTATGTTTGTAATTCTTATGAACAATTATTTGAAGATTATGATGATTCACCAAGCTATGTCAGGCTAAACACTTGGTGATCATTCTTGGTGAAGGTTTTTCTAAAACTCTTGTGTGTGTTTTTCTTACATTTCTAGAATAATAATTTGGTACTTTGCTTGATTATTATGGTGTATGAACAATTGGTTGTAGTGTGTTGATTAATTTACTAATTCTTAGTCTTTATCGTACGTTCTTGGTGTTGCTAACAATCGAGATATCACGGGAAGGATTGGGGGTTGGTTA
Organism: Ambrosia x helenae; assembly: GCA_030844895.1. Taxonomy (NCBI): domain Eukaryota; kingdom Viridiplantae; phylum Streptophyta; class Magnoliopsida; order Asterales; family Asteraceae; genus Ambrosia; species Ambrosia x helenae. Next base: position 83,934,479 of record CM061225.1, read on the forward strand.
TTGATTAATTGGTCATCGGAAAACAACCTCGCGTTAATTTAATCCGAGTACTTTGTTCCCTTTTATCACAACAATTGTTTGTACATGGGTTATGTCTATGTAACTCTTTCTAGTTGAAATTCACACAATTGTTTAGAGAAACCGGATCCTTGAATGGTCGTTATCTCATAAATTGAAGAAACGCTCTTAGGTTTAAATCGATAATTAGTCGTTATTTTAGTTCAACTCAAAACAACCAAAAATCTTAATCATTTACTTTTTGTTAAGTAGTTTAATTTTAGTTAATTAACAAAGCTAGAAATTACACATTTTTCACAAACTCCCTGTGTTCGATACCTTCTTGCCACTATTCAATAGTTGTAATTGGGAAATTTTACGTGTACCACGACATTCACGTCACGCAGCCGGCCACCGACCACATCTACTGTGCGCCATCTCCAACATGTTCCGCGGACCGCGAGAGATTCCTGGTATTCTCCGTGTAGCCGCTGCCACTTTTGTATTTTCTTATTGTTCAAGGTTAGTCTCTATGCCTTTTTCGGTTACCAAAATCCGTATTAACACGTCATGTGAAAAACGCGCAACGCACGTATTAATTAATACACCCAGTTGCTTTGATGATCCTTCATAAATAGTATCTGATCCTTCATAAATAGTAAGCTAGCTCTTCACAAAAGTCAATTTTCAGTTACAATCATACTACCATTTTTTGATGTTTATAAGGCTTATCGGTTTGAAACCGGCATAGGGCCGGCATCGGCATGACCATCACCCAAACGCCGAGCTTGCCGGGCCTCCTTTGTGCTGACACCTCATCATATATTATTTTTAAATAATTTCTAGTCAATGATGAGGCCCATCATCATAGTGCACACCACCCCCTTGACCCATCGTCATGAAGATGTCACTCTCCCACTGATACATTTGACTACGTGGATCCTACGTAGCAGCCCATCGTCATCCCTCAACACCCACCAGCCTAAGTACTAATAGTTGGTTTTTAAATAACCATCCACTAAACTTTTGATCAATAATCACCCAATGTTTGCGACTTATGATCACCATACCATAATGATAAAACAAAACATGAGAAAATTACGTGTTCTTTACTTGATTGTAAAATATTTTTTCAAGTTATCTTTAACTATACGAAGAACCACACTCAAAAGAGAAAGCATGAAGTGAAATGTTCTTATCATCACCGACTAGTGAATATAAATAGCAAAGATTAAAAATTAAGATAAGTATCCTTTTGTTAATCCAATGATTAACGGAAAATAACAAGACAAGGGTTAAAAATATGATCGTTTATCGATCTTTGATAACCATGTCTCAAGATATAGACATGTATGATGCACATAACAAGTGTAATGAAAATATAGATGGTTAGAACATTGTTATAAAAGTGGTTGTTTGGAAATTATTATTTTGACAAGAGGAAATGGATTTTAATAATCCAACGTTGGCTGGTAATAATCTGGACTTAAGAGATTCTCTACAGCAATCCCAATTTTCAAACAATTTTCTTCCAATGATCTAATCAACTTTCAAACTCTTTTAGTTTTGAAAATGGGTTAGTTCTATTTAATAAAAGTTCATTAGAGGAAAATACTTTGAAAGTTAGGACTGTTGTAAGAAATTTTTTAAGTACAGATTATTGTCAGCTAACTAGGCAAAGTTTGGCTTATTAAAATCCAATTCCCCTTTTGACAGTACCACGTTTGTGACAAATAGGAGTTAATTTGCGCGGAATTTTTAGGATTCTTCATAAACGTTTAGAGATAAGCATGTAACAATGTTTTTTTGGCCATCAACATCTTTTTCGCAGTGTGGTTAGAAGGATTAGAATGTTGGAATCATTAGGTGTAATAAGGTGTTTGTTACTGCTAAAATAGAAATCGTTGATCAACATGATGCTAGTGTAATCAAGGTTATAGATTAGCATTACTTTTAGGTTTGGTTAGATATATTTAAATTTAAGAAAACAATTTCATAAGAACACTATATGAACCTATGTGGTTAACGTGTAATGCAAGCTATAGAATTCATGATGATGTGGAAGTCTAGGGCTGCAAACGAACTGAACGAACACCAATAAGACCTTGTTCGTGTTCGTTTGTTAAGAAACTTATGTGTTCACGAACAGTTCATGAACACTTACCGAACGGGATTTTCTGTTCGTGTTCGTTTGCTAAGAAAACACTCATGTTTGTGTTCGTTTGTGTTCATTTGTTAATTTTGTTTATGAACGCACACGAACACAAACAGACATTAATGAACACAAACAAGGGTTCATGAACGGAAACAAACACAAACAGACATATATTACTTTTGAATAACATTGAATTCACATACATTAGGACATTAGCTATATCCACCTAAAATATAACCTTATTGTCCAAACATACTTGGTATTGGAGAAGGGCGTTGGAGGTGGAGGGAAACAACACTAGAACTTGAAAACATATATTGGATACAAAAATTAAAGTATGTTTATTGATCTTATATAGTCATATATTTACCTCATGTATATTATTTATTTGGTAAAATAAATAAAAATAAAAGAATATAAAAGATGTATAAAAATTTAAAACCTTAATAAACTATCGAACACAAACGAACACGTTACCGAACGTTCACGAACATATATGAACGAACGCGACCTCTATTCATGTTTGTTTGTTTAACTAAACGAACGGAATTTTTTGTTCGTGTTCGTTCATTTATTAAACGAACGAGCACAAACGAACTTCCCGCCTAATGGTTTATGAACTGTTCGCTGAAAGTTCGATTCGTTTGCAGCCCTATGCGGAACGTTTGTAATTTGTGGTAGCATTCCTAGTTTCTAACTCTTTAACTGTTTTGATTTGTATAATTCTACTCTCTCTAAAGTCAATGTCTCAAAGACACTACTAAAGACTACAAATATAACTTGAATTTTCTTATGCTCGCATTTGTAACGTTTTTAAGTGTTTATGCACTTGTAAACTGATATCAAGAAACACTAGACTAAACGGGTGGGTTTTAGTCTAGGAATCAACCGGGTTTTCTATAATACTGGGTTTTATCAATATTGATCAACCTATCATTCCAATAAGTTGCTTGGTTTCGTCAAGCCAACATTAGTTCTGTTTTTTTCGGTTCATACATATGTATACAAATATATAACTAATCATTTAAAGACTTATATAGCGTTCGTTCACGTGAACGGAATGAAATTCAGATGGAATTGGAATGTGTATTCGACTTCTTATGTTGTTCGTTACAACAAAAAAAGGAATTGCAATTGAACAACAATATATGGAAGAAAATCCACATTTCAATTACATATAGATTAATTTCATTATATTTTAGGAAACAAACATATCGAACTTCCAAATCAAATTATGGTTCTCACGCGAATTCTAATTCCAAATCCTTTGCAATTCATGAAATGAACGCTATAAGGCTTATAGTATCTCATTTTGTGGGTGCCCATAACCCAACCCTTTTTACTTTGTTGAGTCATGTTGGGATGTCTCGAACTAAGATTCCATCGCACAATCAAAATATTCCAAGTATACAAATATCGCGCCCACACTTTCTCATCCATCGATCATTCTAAAATTGTATTTTCAAGACTATGGAAAGATAAAGCCAATGTCCCATTATTGAGTCTAATCGGCGACGTGTGTTTCCTAGCTTGTTGTCATCATGAATGTTTTCTTTTGCTAGACGTTGACAAGTTATAGTATTAATCATCATTCTCCTGAATGAATGAATGAACCAAAAAACTGTTTGATATACTATATTCTTTGTTGGAGGATGCAAGTTATCCGCTAAAAAGACACATAGACATAGGGTAATTAATAATCCATAATTAATGGTAGAGATATAAAAGATGTTTACATAATCTTGTAAAGATACACTAAAGAAAGCTGATATGTGAATTGTAGTCACATATCACTTGCATTTAAGTTGGCGGTAATGAAAAGAAATATTGGCACTTGAGCATATTCACCACCCTGAAGATGCATACTTTATGACTTGAGATATAACTTTGTTGGTGGATTTCATATTCCTTATCTAAACTTGCAAAATTTCATTTTTCTCCAAAATATAAGTTTATACAATGCTTGATGTACAATATTTTTCAAGTGTGACTTAGAAAAATACGATATTTTACAAGTTTAGAGGGGTACATGAACTTGTTAATTACTTGCCCCCACTTTCTTTCATATCTCTATAAATATATAATAACAGGTTTGGTAGGCTTATTTATTTATTTATTTATTTATTTAATGATTGTATTATATCTTTATTAAGAGAAACTTCTTATTACAAATAAACATAGTGTTTGGTTTAATAAGGTATAGCGAGTTTGTTTAATAAATAGTCACTTTACAAACAAAAGTTAAAACACACTGATGACGTGTGTCCTAAAACGACAACGTTTAGACCTCTCGTCAAAAAGATAAGCAAAATAAATTTGATTAAGAGGTTGCCTGACTTAGTGGAGCTGATATAAGGCAGCTTACCTGCCATATGGAAGCCTCAGGGCAGAAAGCAAACATTAAAAAGTCTTGGAAATGCAAAAAGGGGATTTTGGCTTATTATCATGGCAAGGGACAAAACACCACACAGCTCCAAGCCTTGCATTGGAAATGATAAAAGCTGAAAACATCCTAAAAGGGTAAAGTCTCACTGCAGGGAACTAAAAGAGGGTCAAACACATCCAGGTATGGTAAGGAAGCTACCCTGAGGGAGCTCCTGGGCAGAATTCCACTGCCTATATAAGGAGGCCCTTGGGTAGACATTCCACACACACTTCTCACTCATTCTCTCTACTCTCATACTCTCTACTTCGTTATTTTCCCAGCTCCAAATGAATATGCACTTATTCTCACGCCGGAGTCCAAACGCAGGAGGCTCCCTCCTGCGTTAAGGCTAACGGTGTCTGCTACCTTTGTGCAGGTCTCTTCCAGGAACTTGAAGACCCCTGATCCTACAACCAAATCTAAACCTAAGCTTAAAACCTTAATCTCAACCTAATATACCATTAACCTATATTCCTAAACATCTCCTAACCTAATACCGGTCATTTTCCTTGTTGTAGCAACAAGTGGCGCCCACCGTGGGGCTGTCGCTACTTTGAACAAAACTGTTGAGAGTTTCTACAGTCCCATTTGTTCCTAAGTAACCTCCTTTTGTGATGACTGGTGGAGATAACCGCCTAGGAGGGGGTCTTTCAGAAACTCCGACCACTAGTCACACCTCAGGTGATGCTTCTGGCCACGAAACGTCTGGAATGGACGGACAACAAGTCGAACCGTCTCTAGGAGACATGCTCAACTTCCAAACACCGCCATCCTCAAGGGCTGTTAACTCGTCTCCTAGAGACGACTTGTTGTTTCCAGTTGAACGAATGGATATCACCCCGGAGGGAGTACGAAGAAATTTCTTGCAACTCCGAGACCTCCTGAATGGTTATGTGCAAGAGGAGAGGTCTAGAGGAGTCAGGGTCAGGTTGTCCTATGACGAAGAGCCTGCTGTCACCCTCTCACCTAGCCCGCCGTTGCTGGGAACCACCACCTCACCAGCAACCCAGCGTGACTACACTAACCCTCACCCCTACTTGAACAGTCGAGGGGACATTTACTCAGGAGGAGGAGGTCCTAGCAGCTCTGCGCTCTCTCCGGGGACCTCAATACCACTCTCCTATGAAGAAGCTTTAAGATCGTTACCATTGGCCAGCAGTGCCGTAGCAACCTCCCTTGCGGGAGCAGGAAGTCTTGCCGGAGGATTCGTCGTTCCTCCAGGAGCTATGTATCCTAACTACTCACAATCTCAATACTTCCCCATATGGCCGGGAGGATATCCCTGGCAGTATCCCTCACCTTTGAACCAAGTACCAGTAACTCCCCCTATGGGAGGGCAGGGTCCCATGACCTCCCAACCCTTGGTTCAAACTCCTGTAGCTGAAGTTAGAGCAGAAGCTACACCTTCGAAGCCGTACCGACCTAAGTCGTTAGAATGCTTTGCTGAACACATCGCTCATTTTGATTTCCCCAACAAGATCAAAATGCCAGCTAATGTGAAGACGTACGACGGCACAGAAGACCCGGATGACCATTTGAACGTCTTCTCTGGGGCAGCCACTGTAGAAAAATGGAATGATGCCGAGTGCTGCCACATGTTCATGCAGACCCTGGTAGGACCAGCTCGCCTATGGTTCAGTGGCCTACCATCTCGGAGCATTTCCTCGTTTGATGATTTAAGGAGAGGTTTCACCTCAAACTTTAACCCCCTCAGGAAGTGTACCAAAGATGCCGCCATATTGCATCAAATCCAACAAGGGGAGCATGAAAACCTCCGTAGTTTCATCGAAAGGTACAAGAGGGAAGGTCTGCAGTATAGTGGTGCCACTGAGAAGATCCGGGTGTCGGGATTCATGGGAGCCATTCGTCCCAAAAAGTTGCTAAGAAAATTTCATGAAGATGTCCCCCAAACCATGGAGGAGGCTTTCGAGAGAGCAGAAGCCTTCCTCAGGGGAGAAGAAGCATTAACTCGGCAAGACACCAGGAAAAGGGATCGAGGAAGCTGGAGAGACAGCTCAACAAACTCCCGGAGACCTCACTTTCAACCTTACAATGAAAGACGATCGGGGAGATCCTTTGACAACCAAAGGAGTGAATAAAGACGACGATCCCCAAGGGCAGGAAGGTACCATGATAAAGAAAAACAGGTTTTCACCGTTCTCACCAAGACCCCTCAGGAGATACTCTCCACGGAGGAAGTCAAGTACACCTTTCGACCTCCCAGACCCTTGTCTAAGCCAGCCAACAAAAGGGACGCCAGCAAGCATTGTGCCTTTGATAATGATACAGGGCACCACACGAACGACTGTTACCAGCTGAAAAAGAGGATAGAGGAAGCTGTTAAGTCCGGGGAGCTGGCTCACCTAATCAAAGACATCAAAGGAAGAAGGGACGAAGGAAAGAAAGATAAGGAGGTCAACATGGTCAGGCTTGAAGGAGCCCAGCAGGCAAAGAAGGCTCGCACTGAGCCTTGGAACAAACAGTACATTTGTCTTCCTCCTGCTCCCGATGAACTGATCGTCACACCGGTAATAGTGGAGGCTGAACTGGATGGCTTCCCCATAGATAGGGTGTACATGGACGGCGGAGCCTCGTCAGAGGTGATGTATGAACGGTGCTTCGAATCCTTGAGCCCGGAGATCAAGTCCAAGCTCAGACCATCCGACGCCTCACTGGTGGGTTTCTCAGGGGAACGAGTACTTCCCTTAGGGAAGCTCACGTTAAGCGTCTGTTTCCGAGACGGAGACTTATCAAGGACAGAGGAGCTGACTTTCTCTGTTATCAGGTACCCAACCAGTTGCATCGTCACCTTTTCTCTGTCAAGGACAGAAGAGTTGACTTTCTCTGTTAACAGGTACCCTTCGAGTTACAATGTCCTTATTGGAAGAATGGGAATTGCCACCTTCGGCGCGGTAGTATCAACAACACATGGTTTAATGAAGCTACCCACCCCTAATGGAATTGCAACCCTGAAGCCAACAGCAGAAGCTCTTTTGATAGCCTCCATAGAAGAAACCAAAGGTCTCAGGGAGTCAGAAACACCAAGCAGCGGTCCCATCCGGGAAGTCAGCATAAACCCTGCCTACCAGGAGCAGACCATCAAAGTAAACAATCTGCTTCCTGATGAGATTACGTGTGAACTAATCAACCTTTTGCAGGATAATCGAGACATATTTGCTTGGTGCCCCGGAGACATGACTGGTGTTCCTAGAAGCATGGCTGAACACTCTCTTAACATAGCTCCCTCATACAAGCCAGTCGTCCAAAAGAAAAGAAGTTTGGCCCCAGCCAGGAGCCAGGCTGCTTGTTAGGAGGTGGAGAAGCTGGTCAAGGCAGATATCCTCAGAGAGGTTCAGTATCACTCTTGGGTAGCGAACCCGGTCATGGTTGCCAAACAAGATGGATCTTGGAGAATGTGTGTTGATTTCAAGGATCTCAACAAAGCCTGCCCCAAAGATTGCTACCCCTTGCCCGAGATCGATTGGAAGGTAGACTCTCTTACCGGCTTCCAATACAAATGCTTCTTAGATGCCTACAAGGGGTATCACCAAATTCAAATGAAGCAAGAAGATGAGGAGAAGACGGCCTTCCACACCGATAGGGGAATCTTTTGCTACAAAAAGATGCCCTTTGGTTTGAAGAACGCAGGTGCTACCTACCAGCGGTTAGTGGATCAGGCTTTCTCAAAGCAAATTGGAAGGAACATGGAAGCTTATGTAGATGACCTGGTCATCAAAAGCAAATCAGGGGAGGCAATGATCCAAGACATCCGAGAAACATTTGACAACCTTCGAAGAATAAACATGAAGCTTAATCCTGTTAAGTGCTCCTTTGGGTTCGAGGAGGGGAAGTTTCTAGGCCATATTGTTGGAAAGCAAAGCATCAAGGCTAACCCGAGCAAGGTCCAAGCCGTCCTTGATATGAAGTCTCCTACCACAAAGAAGGAAGTGCAAAGCCTCAACGGTAAAATCGCTGCCTTAAAACGTTTCTTGCCTAAGTCCGCGGAAAAGTCCTTGCCTTTCTTTAAAACACTAAAAAATTGTGTTGATAAGAAAGATTTTCGCTGGACAACTGAGGCAGAGGCTGCCTTCCTGGAACTCAAGAAACACATAGCTTCCCTGCCCGAAGTGGCAGCCCCTGAGGAAGGGGAAGTAATAACAGTTTATTTGTCTGCAGGAATGGAAGCAGTAAGCTCAGTGCTCTTGGTAGATCGAGGTAAAGAGCAAGTTCCAGCCTACTTTGTCAGCAGGACCCTCAAAGACGCTGAAGTTAACTACACTCCCATAGAGAAGCTTGTGTTGGCACTCGTACACACTGCTAAGAGAGTAAGGCGGTACTTCCAAGCTCACCCAGTAAAGGTCATCACAGATCAACCCATACGATCCATCTTAGAAAAACCAGAAGATTCGGGAAGATTGGCAAAGTGGGCCATTGGTCTAGGGGAGCACAAGATAGAGTACCTACCAAGGAGAGCTTACAAAGGGCAAGTGTTTGCTGACTTTCTCGCTGAGTTACCCATCCTGCAGGCAGAAGAAGAGATGAACGAGGTCGAAGAACAGCCTGACCTCAAGGGGAAATGGTGTCTTTTTACCGATGGAGCCTCAAGTGTAGAAGGTTCCGGGGCAGGTCTTGTCATCAAGGACCCCCACGGAACCGAATACACTTATGCCCTCCGTCTAGACTTCCCCTGCACCAACAACGTTGCTGAATACGAGGCCCTCCTGGCCGGGTTGAGATTGGCAAAAAGTATGAAGGTACAAGAACTAAAAGTCTTCGTTGATTCAAATCTGGTGGTCAAACAAGTAAATGCAGGATACACAGCCAAAGAGCCCTCAATGATTAGGTACAAAGACAAGGTCAAAGAGTTCATAAAGGAATTCAAAGTCTTCACACTATAACAGGTGTCAAGAACAAAGAACAAGCAGGCAGATGCCCTCAGCAAGCTAGCCTCCTTGACGTTTGCTCACCTAACCAAGAAGGTCCTAGTCGAGGTGCTGAAAGAACCATCCATCGATGACAAGGAAATACAAGATGTCGTCACCGAAACAGACTCCACATGGATGACGCTCATCATGTCCTACTTGAAGGAAGGGAAGCTACCAGAAAACGAACAAGAAGCTAAGCGGTTGGTTATGAAGGCGAGGCAATATGTAATCGAAGATGACAAGCTCTACAAGAAGGGATACTTGGCACCTCTACTAAGGTGTGTAGGTCCCAATCAAAGCAACTACCTCATTAGGGAGGTACATGAAGGTATATGTGGCATGCATGCCGGACCTCGCTCTGTGGTGTCAAAGCTCATGAACTTGGGCTATTACTGGCCTACCATGCACAAGGATGCCTTTGAGACTATCCGAAGATGTGAAGCTTGTCAACTACAAACACCGGTGAAGACCAACCCCAAGCATGATCTTGTTCCCATTATCTCGGCATGGCCCTTCTACAAGTGGGGAATGGACATTGTGGGTCCCTTCCCACAAGCTCCCGGAAGGTTGAAGTTTCTCCTTGTAGCTGTTGACTATTTCACCAAGTGGCCGGAAGTCAGGCCATTGGCTACCAACTCGGGGAAACAGGTGATAACTTTCGTGTGGGAACAAATAGTCTGCCGGTATGGGCTACCAGGGGAGATGGTGACAGACAATGGGAAGCAATTTGCCAACAAACCCTTCAGCAGCTGGTGCTCCGAGCTAGGAATCAAGCAAGTCTTCAGCTCAGTAGCCTACCCCTAGTCCAATGGACAAGTTGAACGCATGAACAGAAGCATAGTCGAAGGTATTAAAGCAAGGTTAGGAAGATGTGGCAAGAAATGGGTTGATGAACTCCCGAGTGTCCTTTGGGCTATAAGGACCATGGAGAAAACAAGCCACCGAAGAACACCATATAGCCTTGTCTTCGGAAGCGAAGCTGTCATACCAGCCGAGATAGGGGTAAGCTCAGGAAGAATTGCTCGACAAGACACTCAACACAACCAAAAGGAGGTCCTACTCAACCTGGACCTCCTCGAAGAGTCAAGGGACCAAGCCTCTATCAGAGAGGCCAGGTACAAAAAGAAGCTTGAAGCCTACTACAACACAAGAGTGCGGAAAGAAGCTTTCAGGCCGGGGGACCTTGTGTTAAGATGCAACGAAGCCAGCAGGCAGCAAGACGTAGGCAAGCTAGGTCCCCGATGGGAGGGGCCTTATGTTGTCAAAGAAGCACACAAAGGGGGATCCTACAAGCTAGCCGACACTAATGGGAAAATGATCCCAAGGCATTGGAATGATAAACACTTGAAACGTTTTTATGTTTAACAGTTGTAACGTCTCTTTGTATTTCAAAAACCATGATTAATGAACGAACTATGTTTCAAATTATTAACTTGTCGCTTATCTTATCAAAGGGTGAGCCCCTCCTAACTAGGCTCCATGGGATCCGGCGCTATACCTACCCATGAAACGGGGATGAGCTCCCAGGCCACAACTGCTCAACAGGGAACAAGGCTAAGTAACCTTCCTGTATACAGGGTGAGTCCCTAATACAATCCACGACTCCATGGGACAAGTCCTTGAAAGGAATACCTAAACCCATGAAAGAGGGTGAGCTCCTCACACTAAGACAGCTTCCACATGTTCACAACATGCAAAAACGAACATATCACTGAAAAATTATTCAAGAAAAGGTTTAAACATAAACAAACAAGCTGATGGGGTAAGCATTGCATCGGTTCCTTAGCTAAGTATCCTAAGTTGGGTGACTGCAGCATCCAACTCAAGGAGAAATGTTAAAGACATTGCAAACACTATAAACGACAAGTAACAGAGTCAAAACAACAAAACGTTAAACATAGATAAAGCATCACCCCTAAAGGGGGAGCATTCCATTAAAAGACAAATATTAAACGCCCCAAGGGCTGAGTACAACAGAGTTCGATTACAAAAGACATTCTAAAAACTTGAAAAAACTAAAACAAAGTTGAATCATGGAGTAGCTGGGTCTTCGGCTTCATTGGTGGCATCATCTTCACCGGGGGGAGCCAGGGCTCGGTTACCAACATCGTCATAAAGGCCCTCAGTGTCAAGACCGGCAAATGGATCATCTTCGCTGGAAGGAGGGATAGACTCAACCTCCAGAGCTTGAAGGGGGGAAGGACTCTCGAATACCTGCTCCAGATTGGGAACCTTGGAAGAACTAGCAGGTTTTGCACGTTTGGAACTACCCTCCCCACCGTCGGCTCCCTCCAACATGATCATAAGAGGCATTTTTGACACATAGGAGCCAAACACTTGATTGGCCACATCCTTTTTCAGACCCTCTGGCTCCAAATCTTGCAAGAAGGAGAGAGGCTGCTCAGAAGCCTTGGCAATAGCAGAGATGTAGGGATAGGTGGCAAGCTCCATTGCCTTCACAGCATTCACAAACTCATCACCGGAAGAAGGCTTAAAGGATGGCAGCTCCTCAAGATCCTGACCCTCTTGAGCCGCTTTGAAACCGGCTTGAATTCCTCCATGGCGACCAAAAGATATGGCTTTTGCATAAATGTCCGCCAGAGGAGCATTAAACTCTTGAGAGTGCAGGAGGTTGGTAACGAAACGAGCTACCCCCTTGGAGATTAGCCACTCCCTTTCTTCGGTCAAACGGTCCACCTGGACCCGGAGCTCTGTTCCCACCTTCTCCACCGAAGCCAGCTCCTGCTTAACCGCCTGCCGTGCCCGAGCTAACCCTTCCCTCTCCTCAGCAACTTTTGCTTTCTCATCATGAAGACCTTTGAACATCTTCTCAAACTTTTCTTTCTCTAAACCAAGTTGGGTCTTAGACACAGCCAATTCTTGAACCAAATCCTTCTCCCGAGCAGCAAGCTTGGTCAATTCCTCCCTCGCCTTAACCAACTCGGCCTCATGCTCTTCAAAAAACTCCTCCACTTGTTCTCTTCTTGCCATCAACTCTCCCCACCTTGCCATACTATCGGGGAACAAAGACAGAAACTGCCCAAAGTGATAATACATCTTCTTCATAACATCCTTATCCATCCATTCCTTGTGAAGCTCTCTCTCAGCATCAGGGACACAATGGTCAATCAGATCACGGCAAACGGAAGCTTTCTTCAACAAATCAGTAGGTTTGATATCCCAGTCCGGCACAAACACTCCTTCACCGGACTCTCTCTGGACAGGAACATTAGAAACATAATCAACAGCAGCTTTAGAACTTTCACCTCCTTCGGCCCGCAACAACTTCGGACTGGCACCGTTGATAACAACGTCCTTTGGCTTCTTGAAAACAACATCGTCTTTCTTCGGGGAGGACAATGTAAGCTTGCCCTTCCCGGAGGCAGGAGTATACCCCAACGCAGAAGAAATCAGAGAAGTGTCCTCATCTTCATCTCCAAAGACCAAGGGCACAGCAGAAGAGCCCCCCTGACTCGAGGAAGCAGTCTGGAGTCGCTTGCTGGAGCGACGGACAGTAACAGACTTCTCCCCCGAAGGCTCCACAACAGCAACAGACGACGTGATCACACTTGTATACTCTCCCTTGAAACGGACATGCTCAGTCTTCACTACCACATTCTTACCCTCAGCAACATTCCGAACCTTAAACTTCACATTAGTAATGTCATCTAGAGCCAGGAAGTCCAGAGTACTCATTTCTGCAAAAAGAAAAAACGGTTAGATAACATAAAAATGATAAGGATGCCAAGGAGGAGACAGGGAGACACCTACCCTTCCCACCATGATATATCACTGGGTCAGTCCCAGGATCATCCCAGTTAGCACTCAGGCCCACCATCACCAGAAAATCCTCAGGGAAGGTACGAAGACGAGTAGGAAAGCTACGCAGCTTCTCCAACAACACTTGGTCAAGAGTATCAGAATCAGGTTCCTTCTCGTTTAGAGGAGCATCCGAAGACCTCCGAGGAGTTTTAAAGGGAAGAAAATCAGAGTTTAAGAAAAAGAACTTGTCTTTCCAGGAAGAAACAAGTCCAATAACACTAGAAATGAGGGCTGGTTCACATTGAGTCTTCTCAATGGTAAACCAATTCCCATTTTTAGCCAACCTGAAAAACCGCCGGTACATAGCCAAGGAAGGCTCATGACCGTGGCAACGACACACTATCTCGAAGTGCAAAATCCTAGCAACTCCAGACGGACACAACTGATCAAGGGAAAGTTGGTGATACTCTAGAACATTCAGAAAAAAGGTTGAAAAGGGATACCTAAGGTTACCCTGGTCAAACTGACGGGTATACACCGCCACCTTGCCAGGGGGACGGAGGTCACAGGGGTTTTCCCCTTTGGAACAGAAGGGTTAAAAGACAAAGGAATTCCGATCTCAGTACAGAATCGCTCAACATCAGACTTGGATAAACGAGTGAACTGAGATGCGAGATCGGTTTTCGACATAATGAAAGACGAAGTATGAAAAGGGAGGAGGTTACTTACCAGATTTTATAGGAAAAAGAAGAGCATCGCCGGTTGGAGAACAATCGTGGGAGAGAGACGACGGTTTTCTAATTAGGGAATAAAGTGAAGAAGAAAGAAGGGTTATCTCTTTATAAGGGATTTAAAATTTGAAATTAATGGCATTGAACGGTTACCAAGGGAAACCACCACTCAGCTGTCCTATAGGATGACGTCAGCCTAGCCCCTTGTCATGTCAACAGTCGTCTGGGGCGGCTGATGGGACAAGTGTCTGCTCCCTAGGAAGTAATGATGGATAGCCATATTATTTAAAAAATGAGGCCATCGTGACAAATGCAAGGCCAAAAACTTGCTCGAAAATTGATGAAGGAAGAGATAATAAACCAACGCTCCCATGAGGGAGCTCGGGGTTTAATAAATTACCCGGTACCAACACAAGCTTGAGCAGCGTTACCACCGGGGAATATGACAATGTACAAGTCACAAGCACTTCTAACTTCTTTACAAATGCTTATGACTGGGGGGCTGATGACGTGTGTCCTAAAACGACAACGTTTAGACCTCTCGTCAAAAAGATAAGCAAAATAAATTTGATTAAGAGGTTGCCTGACTTAGTGGAGCTGATATAAGGCAGCTTACCTGCCATATGGAAGCCTCAGGGCAGAAAGCAAACAGTAAAAAGTCTTGGAAATGCAAAAAGGGGATTTTGGCTTATTATCATGGCAAGGGACAAAACACCACACAACTCCAAGCCTTGCATTGGAAATGATAAAAGCTGAAAACATCCTAAAAGGGTAAAGTCTCACTGCAGGGAACTAAAAGAGGGTCAAACACATCCAGGTATGGTAAGGAAGCTACCCTGAGGGAGCTCCTGGGCAGAATTCCACTGCCTATATAAGGAGGCCCTTGGGTAGACATTCCACACACACTTCTCACTCATTATCTCTACTCTCATACTCTCTACTTCGTTATTTTCCCAGGTCCAAATGAATATGCACTTATTCTCACGCCGGAGTCCAAACGCAGGAGGCTCCCTCCTGCGTTAAGGCTAACGGTGTCTGCTACCTTTGTGTAGGTCTCTTCCAGGAACTTGAAGACCCCTGATCCTACAACCAAATCTAAACCTAAGCTTAAAACCTTAATCTCAACCTAATATACCATTAACCTATATTCCTAAACATCTCCTAACCTAATACCGGTCATTTTCCTTGTTGTAGCAACACACACATAATGGTGATGGCACATTCGTGTGGAGGGTGGTGCGGGTAAAGGTACCCTAACGGGTACAGTGTCACTAGTACCCAGGGTAATGGTAAAGGAAAGTGGTTTAATTTGAAGGTTAGTCACCGTATAGGCCTTGAAGAGATATGTACCTGCGCGTGCGCACAGATGAAACCCACATGCACGTCAGCGCAACAACATGACGTGGAGTTCTAGAAGATGGCACACGCAGCCATAAGAAAGGACAGGTGTCACCCGACAGGAGCAGGACACACAGCCAATCAGAGGCGTGAATTCCCTGCTCCATGATCTCCTGCCAGTACGAGGTACGAGAAAGGACGAAAAGGACAATGACAGGACACGTGGACCAATTGCAGAAGGACAACGCGAGAAATGACAATGGTCGCAATAGTACAAGACAGCTGCCATTTCTCTCACAGCCAATCACAGGCCACCTCAGGGGCCTATAAATACCCCCCTTCGTCATCAGATGAAGGGATCGATTCATTAAGAGAGAATTCATACTATAAGCTGTGAGAAATAGATTATAGTCGAAACTCTGTAATAATCCTGAAATAGTGTCTTGTATTTGTCTTATCAATTAATGAGAACTACGTCCTTTCCTATATTCATACATTAGCATTGTTATACTTGGATTGTTATATTGGTGTTTCTTCATTGGCGCCATCCGTCTTTTGAGTTTTCAAGAACATCAACTAAAAAACTTCTATTTCTCGAAAAACGAGCTATGAATTCTTTACCAGCAACGATAAACTCCCCGGTGGGCATGTCTGGCACTGGTATTGCTCAGGCAAACACCAGCCAGCCTGACAGCAACACAGAGGAGCAATTTCATGGCACAGATGTGGGCCGCACTCCATCCTCCGGGACGAGGCAAACCCCATCGTTTCATTTCGCAACTGATAATGTTCAAGCTTCACCCGCTGGTCAGACCACGCCGATGGTTAGTCCGGAGGTGTGGTATGCGCAGCAAAAAGAAGCTTTGAAACAAGCATTCATAAACAAGATTAAAGAACAACAGCTGAGAGAAGCATCCCGCGCCCTGTCCTTCAGCGAAGGAAGGCCTGTCACCATATCGGAAGGGCCATCCAGAGCTGCAGGACAAATCGGCGGAAGCAATCACATCAATGATCCAACTTGGAGGGAAGACTCCGACGAGTCACAGATTCGTTTTCAACGTGACACAAGCCAGTACTTGACCAACACTGTTGATCGAGCACACTTGTTGTCCGGCGAGAACGATCTCACGCAACCCTACTACCCCCCTTCATTCAGTGAAAAATCAAAGTTCACACCGCGCATCGCGCTTGCCACGCTGCCCGCACGAACAAAAATCCCAAGTACTCTGGGAAAGTTCGACGGCACTGGCGACCCCGACGACCACCTAAGAAGTTTCGAAATCGCAGGGAAATGCGCAAGGTGGAGCCTGCCAGCATGGTGTCACATGTTCGCACAGACGCTTACGGGCGCAGCGCGAGTGTGGTTCGACAGCCTGCCAAACGGCAAGATTGACAATCTGAAAGAATTGACTGATAAATTCTCAGACCATTTCAGCCAAAACAAGAGGATTGAGCGTGATTCCACAGACATCTTGCAAGTCAAGAGACGTGAGAACGAATCCATTGAGGATTACATCACCAGGATTAATCGAGAAGCCCTGCAGATCGGACCGATCGGGTTCGAACTTATGAAAGCGGCATTCACACAAGGAGTGAGGTGTGACTCACTGATCCGCACCTTAGCCAGATGTACAGGCATGCCTAAAACTTGGGAAGAGATCATGCGCGGCGCAAAGAACTACGCCAAAACTGAGAGAGAACTTTCTGTCTGGAGCAGAATTCAAGCGCCGCAGTACACAGACACACAAGCACAAGCAGTGCGCAGCAGAAATAACAGAAATGAGCGAAGGGGAAAAGGGAATGTCTGGACGAGGCTCCAAGGAGCCAACCAGACAGTGACAAAGCCCATCGCACCCCAGGAATATCAGCACAACACGTCACTCGTGCATAAATCTGGTAGACGGAGTCACAACAACTGGACTCCTTTGACAAAAACACCAGCACAAGTCCTAGCCACAGAAAATGTTGACTTCCCGGAACCAAAGGTCATCAAGCGAAGGGAAGGGCTAGACCACAACAAGTTCTGCGCTTACCATCAAGACATTGGCCACGATACTGACAAGTGCTATCAGTTAAGGCAAGCAATCGAGGATGCGTTGAAGACCGGTAAACTTGGACACCTGCTGCAAAATGTGGAGCGCAAACAAATAGCGGGGGTTACCGCCCAAAAAGATAAAAAATGTGAGTATGATGATACATAGCAGTGGGCACCGATTTCAAAAGCGAAAGCAAGAAACCACAGCAGAATGGAAAGAGCAGCAAATGTGCTTCCCAGTGGTCAAAGGTGGTCCGTCCGCCACGCGGGCAATCATTGTCACGGCCATTTTCGACCACTACAGGACTACCAGAGCTTTCATGGATACCGGCAGCAACTCAGATATCATGTACGGACAATGCTTCGACTTATTAGACGAGGAAGACAAGCAAAGACTGCGCCCCATCAACTCCCCAATCATGGGATTTTCAAACGAAGTCGTGACCCCGCTCGGGGAGATTTCTTTCCCCTAACCTTGGGAGCACATGGGCGTTCACGAACTGAAGAGGTCACCTTCCTTGTCATCCCAACGAAGTCCAAGTACGATATCATCCTGGGACGAGACTCTATGGCCTCATACAACATGGTCACCTCTATAGTCCATGGCACAATCGGTTTCCCCACCCCAAGTGGTGTGGCAATCGTGTGGGCTAACAGAGAGTGCGCCATGACCACAGAGTCCCATCTAGCCAAGATGCTAAAGCCGTGCCCGCGCACAGAGCTAGAAAAGTGGATTTTGAATCCAAAGTTCCCTGATCAACCCATCACACTGGGACCAGCAATCTCAGAGAACATCAGAGATCACTTGAAGCAGCTCCTCCGAAAAAATATGGACGTGTTCGCATGGCAACCGTCGGACATGATCGGCGTTCCCCGCGAAATCGCCCAGCACAAGCTCAACACATACCGCTCCGTGGAGCCCATCGCGTAAAAGCGCCGAAGCATGGGCGCCGAAAAAACGCAAGCGATGAATGAGCAAGTAGGAGAGCTGTTAAAATCCGGAATCTTAAGGGAAACACGGTATCAAACCTGGGTTGCCAACCCAGTAATGGTAAAGAAAAGCAACGGTGGTTGGAGGATGTGCGTGGACTACACCGACCTCAACAAGGCATGCCCGAAAGACTGCTACCCGTTGCCGGAAATCGATCTGAAGATAGACTCCCTAGCGCCCTTTCGTTTCAAATGCTTTCTGGATGCCTACAAAGGATACCATCGAATCCAGATGGCGCTAGAGGATGAAGACAAAACAGCCTTCCGCACTGATAAGGGGGTTTTCTGTTACACCAAGATGCCGTTCGGCCTAAAAAATGCGGGAGCCACATACCAACAGTTAATGGACCGCGCATTTGCCAAACAGATAGGGAAAAACCTAGAAGTCTATGTGGATGACCTGGTCATCAAGAGCAAAGAAGAGGATCAAATGTTGAAAGATATCGAAGAAACCTTCAAGCATTTGAAAGAAATCTGCATGAAATTGAACCCAAGCAAGTGCGCCTTTGGGATGGAAGAGGGGAAGTTCCTTGGCGTGGTGGTCACTAAAGATGGTTTCAGACCAAATCCTGAAAAAATACAGGCCATCGCGCAAATGCCCTCCCCATCCACTCTGAAAGAAGTTCAAACATTGAACGGGCGTCTGGTAGCAATCAACCGATTTCTGTCGCACCACGCAAGCAAATCAATCCCATTCATCGAAACGCTAAAAAAATGCCTAAAAAAGAACCATTTCAAATGGACTGCAGAGGCGGAGAAGGCCTTTCAAGAGATGAAAGAATGTTTGATGGATTTACCGACACTCACCGCTCCACTCCCTAGGGAGCCCTTAACGATGTATCTATGCGCCACAGAGCAGGCGGTGAGCGCGGTATTGATGGTGGACAGAAAGTTGGTCCAGACACCCATCTATTATATCAGCAGGGTCTTAGTAGACGCAGAGACCAGGTACACCACCATGGAGAAGCTAGTCTTAGCCCTCGTCCATGCATCACGGAGGTTGCGCCGATACTTCCAGGGCCATCCCATCAATGTGCTGAGCGATTACAAGCTAAACAATGTCCTATCCAAACCGGAAGTCTCCGGGAGATTGGCAAAGTGGGCCATCGAACTGGGTGAGCACACCATTTACTACAAAGCGCGCCCAGCGGTCAAAGGACAAGTATTAGCTGACTTCATAGCGGAGGTACCCAAAGAAAAAGTTGAAGAGTGCAAAGCAGAGCAAGACCCGCAGCCAACATGCGATGAAAAGGCCATTTGGAATCTCTATACAGATGGGGCCTCAAACGAAGATGGTGTAGGTGCAGGAATACGCTTAGTTAGTCCGAAGGGCGCAGAGTACACTTACGCGATCAGACTCGAATTCAAAGCCACCAACAACGAGGCTGAATACGAAGCATTCCTCGCCGGACTACACATTGCGCAAAAGCTGGGCGCAAAACACATCTTCGCGCACGTCGATTCAATGTTGGTTGCAGGTCACATCAACGGGAAGTACGAAGCAAAAGAACCTTCCATGATCATGTATCTCCAACGGGCCAAAGAGCTCATGGCCACCTTTCCTAGCTGCACCATCGACCACATTAAACGCAGTCAAAACAAGCCGACGGACGCTCTAAGCAAAATGGCCTCTACAAGTTTCAGCCATTTAGCAAAAGAGGTCCGAATTGAAACTCTGAGCGAACCGTCTGTTCCACCCAAGGAAGTCAATGTCATCCAAACGGGTGTTGACAGCTGGATGACTCTGATAGTTTCTTACCTGACCACCGGCGCACTGCCCGAGCAACGTGCCGAAGCCAGGAAGATACAGCAAAAAGCCCTACAGTACCAAATGCAAGATGGAGTGCTCTATCGGAAGTCATACCTAGGGCCATTACTGCGGTGCGTGGATGCAGTCGATGCGGATTATCTGGTGCGCGAGATACACGAGGGGATATGCGGGATACACGCCGGGCCACGCATGGTGGTCGCCAAGATTATGAATGCGGGCTATTACTGGCCAGGCATGCACCTAGACGCCTTAAAAATCATCCGCAAATGCGACTCTTGCCAGCGCCATGCCCCCAACACCATGCGCCCTAAAAACGATCTTATCCCAGTGACCTCAGCATGGCCATTTCAGAAGTGGGCCATCGACCTTGTGGGACCATTCCCAATGACGACAGGAAAAAGAAGATTTCTGATAGTCGCCATTGACTACTTCACCAAATGGGTCGAAGCCAAGCCACTTGCTGAGATCACGGCGAATCATGTGAAGAAGTTTATTTGGGAATTCATCATTTGCCGCTTTGGGTTACCCATGTCAATTGCCACAGACAATGAGACCCAATTTGCGGACAAGGGGTTGCTGAAATGGTATATGGACTTGCACATCCAACCTACATTCACCTCGGTCGCACACCCACATGGCAACGGCCAGGTTGAACGTGCAAACCGAAGAATTGTGGAAGGTATCAAATCCAGACTGGGAACCAAAGGAAAGGCTTGGGCAGAGGAATTACCGAGCGTGCTATGGGCTAACCGCACACTAACAAAAACGAGCACCGGTGAAACCCCGTTCAGCCTCACATACGGCTCTGAAGCCATGATACCTGCGGAGATTGGATGCCCGTCAACAAGAGTCCTTTCAGCAACCACGACAGACAATGACCGAGAGCTGCGCACAAATTTAGACTTGGCAGAAATACGCCGCGAAAGAGCAGCAATAAGGGAAGCAAATTACAAGCAACAGTTGGAAAGGTATTACAACGCAAAGGTCAAACCTCACACGTTCCACACAGGGGACTTCGTCTTGCGAAACAATGAGGCCAGCGGCGCCTTCCCCAAAGGGAAATTGGCCCCCACTTGGGAAGGGCCATACCGTATACAAGAGGTCCTCGGCAAAGGAGCCTACAAGCTCTCAACCTTAGAAGAAAAGCCAGTTCCCCGAACATGGAACGCGGCCCAATTGCGAAAATGCTATATGTAATACTGTTCCATGATGTAATGAAGGCCGACGCGCCAATTAATGAAATGAAATGTGGCAGTTTCTTTACTTTACACGCACTTCGTCTCATAAACATTGCATGGTTAAGATGCAATGTCCTAAAACTAGAAATTGCATCGAGAAATCTGCAATTTCCTAAAACTGCGCGTTGCATGGTTAAGATGCAACGCGCACCCTAAACATTGTATCGTTAAGATACAATGTCCCAAAACTAGAAATTGCATCGAGAAATCTGCAATTTCCTAAAACTGCGCGTTGCATGGTTAAGATGCAACGCGCACTCTAAACATTGTATGGTTAAGATACAATGTCCTAAAACTAAAAATTGCATCGAGTAATCTGCAATTCCCTAAAACTACGCGTTGCATGGTTAAGATGCAACGCGCACCCTAAACATTGTATGGTTAAGATACAATGTCCTAAACTGAAAATTGCATTGAGAAATCTGCAAATTCCTAAACTGCGCGTTGCATGGTTAAGATGCAATGCGCACCCTAAACATTGTATGGTTAAGATACAATGTCATAAACTAAAAATTGCATCGAGAAATCTGCAATTTCCTAAACTGCGCGTTGCATGGTTAAGATACAACGCGCACCCTAAACATTGTATGGTTAAGATACAATGTCATAAACTAAAAATAGCATCGAGAAATCTGCAATTTCCTAAACTGCGCGTTGCATGGTTAAGATGCAACGCGCACCCTAAACATTGTATGGTTAAGATACAATGTCATAAACTAAAAATTGCATCGAGAAATCTGCAATCTCCTAAACTGCGCGTTGCATGGTTAAGATGCAACGCGCACCCTAAACATTGTATGGTTAAGATACAATGTCCTAAACTGAAAATTGCATTGAGAAATCTGCAATTTTCTAAACTGCGCGTTGCATGGTTAAGATGCAACGCGCACCCTACACATTGTATGGATAAGATACAATGTCCTAAACTAAAAAGTGCATTGAGTAATCTGCACTTCCCTAACCAAAAGCGTCACACTATTAGAATGTGAAGCGCAAAACACAAGCAAGTCATGTGTATATAATTCAAATCTACACTTAAACATATGCTTAACATTAGCATAAAATAATTCACTTGCGCAACCAAATTTTAAACAAACATATAAATCTGAAAACAGGTCAGGGTTACAATGTCAAGCATTACAACTACGAGAAATATCGACAAACAAGTATGGCAAAAGAAAAATGACAAGTAACAGCTAGCTTCATTCCTTGAGCTCGGAAGACGCATCGCTGAAGTCATCGTCTTCATCTGATCCAGATAGATTCAGCCTCTTGCTAGCTTCTGGCTGCTCGCCGGACGCCAAGTCGGCCGCCTTCGTTTTCTTCAAGGCATATTCGCGCCGTGTGTGCGTCAGGCCTTGCTTGTCAAACGACTCTTTAAGCTCGAAACAACTTGGCCGGTTGCGATGACCGACGACAAAGTCAACCAACTCATACTTCAGCCCATCGAACTCAGCGGCTTTCTTGGCAAATACAGCATCCAAATCCTGCCTGTACAGCGCGAACTGCTCCAAAGGCTTGCCATCCTGAGCATGCTGATAACCTTCAAGGAAACCAGCCTTGCGCCCCACCAGCTTCGCGGCAGCGTTCACCGCAGCCACAGCCTGGCGCGTCTGGGCACAGTTCTTAACATGATAAGCAACCTGCGCAAACATCCAACAGACATGCTTAGTATGCATATATAAACAAATGATGAGAAGGCATAAAAACAAAAATAAACACAAACCTTAGGGACGCAGCGGCTGAGCACCCACTCACGATCCTCTTCCGCAAGAAGCAAATCATTTTGGGCATCCAACAGCTGCCCTTCTAACTTAAGGATCTTCTGCTGCAAGGACAGATTCTCCTTGTCCAACCCCTCGTGCGCCTCCCGCCACTGCTCAATGTCCTTATCCTTTTCCCGCAACAAGTCGCGAGCCTCAAGCAACTTATCATAATGCTGCTTCACGAGCCTCCCCTTCACATCCAACTCCTTGTAGAGCTCTTCATTCTGCACCTCAACCTCACTAATGCGCTTCTTAGACGCCTCCATCTTGGCATTTGTCTTCGCGCAAGCAACTTTCCATTGTTGCTCTCTTTCAGAGAGTTGCTCCTGAAGCTTGTCACACTCTTCGCGGAACGTAACAGCGTCCCACTTGGCACGCTTCAGCTCCGAGTGCATCCGATCACGCTCCTCAGTTACCCGCTGCAAATCCTGATGGAACTTGTCGCGGTCATGCGCCATCGACCCCCACTCGCGAACAATGTCAGCAGACGTCGACAACATGTTGGCCACACTTAAGATGTGGTCATCCATAAGCTCACCACGCGGACGCGTGGCTTGATGCTCGCGCTCCCCGGGAGGGATGACGTTCGCCAAAAATTGACGACAGTCTTCAACACTTAAAAACCGGGTGGCCGGTGTCAGAGTCCAATTGGGCACAAATATGCCGGCGGACGATTCACCGCCCCCAGCGGGAGGGGCACTTGAAAAACTACGCCCGGGTTCCGTTGTCACCCGCTTCTCATTCTCATCATCGTCGTCGACGGTCATATCCACGCCATGCCCATACCCCTCGCTGATGTCAGTCGGCGACACCCGTCCTTCGCCACCCTCTAGAACATCCTAAGCCGGGGTGGGAAGACGCGCGGGTGTCGACGACCGCGGAGGCGTAGGCAAACGCGCGGGCGTCGGTTGACGCGCAGGCGTTGGCTCCCACACAGGTGTAGGTTGGTGAAGGGGCGATGACTGATGCACCGGAGGGGACGTTGCCAAAACATTGCCTTGCACTTCAGTGTGCACAGGCTCTTCAACTTGCACAGCGGGAGACGCTGGCCTCGCGGGGTCAATATTGAACCCCTCAGCAATTGGGGCAGCCAACACATCCTCCGATGCGCTAACGTTCAACAAATGCGCTGCAATATTGCAGAGCCAAGGGATCAGCGACAAAAAAAAAATTAAATTACATAAACAAAGGAGGGAGGCTCCGAACACTTACCCAATAGGCTCTCTTCTGCGGAATGGACAAGGTCGTCCAACTTAACCCTTTTTTCAACGGGAGGCGTCAGCTCCCCAGCGACCTTCTTGCCCTTGGAACCTGATCGCCTAGACCGCTTCTTAGGGCGGGGCGCATCAGCAGCAACTGACCCAGTTTCAAATATCCCCGCAGAAACAGGTTTAGTCACCAACGCGCCCTAGGCCTCTTCTGTCAACTTCTCCACAGACTCCCCTTGCACGAACGCATCTGAAAGTTCAACGTAGCTTCGTTCAAAAGGTTGATAATTTTCAAAATACCTATTAACCACTTCACGGTTTAGAACGAAAAAATAGTCTTCACCTCCAGTCGCGTCCGATTGCGGCTTTGCGATGCGGTGTACAAGGGAGTCATCCTCTTCAGTCTCTTCGGCTGAGTCATCCTCAACGCGCACAGGAGATGGCTGTGGGCCTTGAACGCCTGCAGACGACGGAAGTGGCGAAAGCCCAGATCAGTTAGATGACTCATCACTAGATATCACAATTAAAGGAAAGCCCGTCCGCATGAACATGTTGACGGGCGAAGGATTATCATAAAGCGGTGAGGACTCACCTGCTTCAGTAATCAGCAGCTGCGACGGAGCGGGCTCCCACGACGCGTCATCCAATTTCGGACGGATGAGTGTGTCCCACGCCTTCTCCAGGATGTATAGTTCGTTCTCCGCCAGCTCCCTAAAGGCAAAGCCCATATTGTCTCCGCCCAACAGCATGTCATACAAGCACTCGACATCTGTAACCAACAACATAACAAGGGTGAATTAGCAACAACAAAATAAACTTTGCGCGGAGCGCGAAAGCAAAAACAGGTAACAACCAACCTTTGCCATCTTCAGTAAGGTGTGGGTTGCGACCCTTCACATCATACTTTATACTCATCCCCGCCATCACCAGGCCAGTCTCCAGGATCTCACATAAATCAACAGGATGGCTGGTCAAAGTCTTGAACCATTCCTGCTCCTTGTACTCTATGAGCACAATTTTCCCTACCCCCTCGGCCGGGTCTAATCGACCCATCTCTATAGGGACAACTCCATGGTTGATCCAAAAGAATTTGGGCTTCCATTTCCGGAAACTCTTCACTCCAGCCCCAGCGCAATCAGAGACCCCAGCACGCGGCCTGCAGGAGAGCCAACTCTCCACGAAACTCAAACTGTAGAAGACGAAGAACATGTCCACCAAGGGTTCAATCTTGTGGGCACGACAACAAAACTCAAAAAACATGAGCCTTGACACCAGGCCAGGGTGGATCTGGTTAATATGAACACCAACTGCCCGGATAAAAGTGCCCAAAAATTGGGTGATCGGAACCCTAAAATTGCAGTCCCGGAAATAGCAAGCATATAATCCGATCTTCCCAACAGGAGGCTGCAATATAGTCTTGTCCGGAGCAGGCATCTCCACGCCATATGAAGAAGGGAACCCAACCCCTTTCCTAAACTTCCTGAACTCATCCTTCCCCCAAACGGCCGTCACCTCTCCGGCATGCGGCGGCCTTTTCTTCGATTCGTCATCACCCCTCTTGGATCCTCCACGTTTCTTCTTTGGAATGTTTGTAATATGCTCCATTTTCTCACAAATAAAGCAGTTTTTTTTAAGTAAAGATAAATCGAATGGAGTTGCAAAAATGAAGAACATAGAGAAAATAGGAGAGCACTGATGGAAAAAGTGAAACAAATGGATGAGAAAGTGGGATTAAATAGGGAAACCACACGTGGATGACACGTGGATTGACGGTTTTGAATTCGAAAAGGCTATCAAATCAGTGGCTGACACGTCACAGGAGGAAAGAGAAACAGGGGACTCGAACAGACTATACGGCCCCACCACGTTCCTGACACTGTACAACTGTCAGGGACTTTTCGGCTACCAACCTGTCGTGTCACATACGCGGACTGACAACATTGATGTGCACATTAATTACGAGACGTCCGCAATTTTCCCACTTGTATAGCACCGCGCATAAACGTCAGAAGCCGAACCAATGCGCCAAACAACAGCGCACAGACACTTCTACCACTCTAAGTCCAGCGTCTCGCAAGCTACGCATATAACACATTGGACTAGGGGGACTTGAAGAGATATGTACCTGTGCGTGCGCACAGATGAAACCCACATGCACGTCAGCGCAACAACATGACGTGGAGTTTTAGAAGATGGCGCACGCAGCCATAAGAAAGGACAGGTGTCACCCGACAGGAGCAGGACACACAGCCAATCAGAGGCGTGAATTCCCTGCTCCATGATCTCCTGCCAGTACGAGGTACGAGAAAGGACGAAAAGGACAATGACAGGACACGTGGACCAATTGCAGAAGGACAACGCGAGAAATGACAACGGTCGCAATAGTACAAGACAGCTGCCATTTCTCTCACAGCCAATCACAGGCCACCTCAGGGGCCTATAAATACCCCCCTTCGTCATCATATGAAGGGATCGATTCATTAAGAGAGAATTCATACTATAAGCTGTGAGAAATAGATTATAGTCGAAACTCTGTAATAATCCTGAAATAGTGTCTTGTATTTGTCTTATCAATTAATGAGAACTACGTCCTTTCCTATATTCATACATTAGCATTGTTATACTTGGATTGTTATATTGGTGTTTCTTCAGGCCTATAGGGGTAAAGGAGAGATGTTGGGCCCTTAATCATTTCACACCCTTGTAAGTTTATTGTTTTTTTAGATGTTAGAGGGTACTTGAGTGGAGCGCTAACATTGATTAAGTAGTAAGACTACTCGGAGTGGTGGGGGGAAAGAGTGGGATGAAGCGTCATGTGGCACTTGTGGGACCCCTGTGGGGGGGAAAATTGTGGGGAGTGGAAGGGGGGAGAAGAGGGGGGGGGGGGAAGGAAATAATATTATATTGTGTTAAAGTTTAAAAAAAAAATACCTGACCAATCAAAAGGTGACACCTCACACCCAAGCCCCGCCCCACGCCAAACATTCTTCCCCCGCCCTCACCTTCCTGCCCCTCTCCACGCCAGGGTGGCGGTGGTGTTCCGCCCCTTCCCGCCCCCCACTCCGAGCAGTCTAATAGACTAGCTAAAGGTATGAATGAGGTAAAGTACAAATTCGATAAAAACCATGATATGATAGTTAAAGAGGAGCACCCCTACCCTTAAAATCTAATTAAAATTTAGTACTCCATCCTAATTTTTTTTTTTTTTTTTTTTTTTTTTTTTTTTTTTTTTTTTTTTTTTTTTATGACTTCCTAAACTAAAAGTTCACTCTATTGGAACCTTTAGTCATGTGTGTTTGTGTGTGAAATCATCAATCAAATTTATACTCAAAAGCTATGTGGCATGTATAAACCCTTTACTTTCATGTGCACATGCATGTTGGAGCATACTTGTACCCCGTGCACGATCGGTTGTACGTTTGACCATTTCAACACTTACTTTCTACGCAAATTTAGTTTACCAACCTAGCTTTACGAAACTAAAATGCGTTCGGTTGAGTTGAGTTTATATTTGTCTTAATTATTTTTATCTTGATTTATCAAATTGTTACTTTGACTTTTAGTAGAAAAACATGTCTTAAAAGAATTATAGATGTATACCGTATATAATTTATAAAAACAATACAACTAGTAATATGCAAATTATTTTTTTTGAACTGCAAGGAACGATGTGTTAACCACCGTGACACCAGACACTGTGGCCAAGGTCGATCACTCGACTGCCTCTAGCCCCTTGGCTCTCCCAGATGCACGGAAACCCGACCTTCACCCGCCCAAATGTAACATCGCAAATTTTTCCCCAAATTTTATTACATAAAAATCTTATTTTTTTATACACCTTTATCATTTATTTATCCCTAACACACAACTTATACATATATATATAGGTTTATAATAATAATAATAATAATAATAATAATAATAATAATAATAAAAGTAATAATAATAAATGATAACAATAATCTAGATCCATAACTGAATTGTTGATTTTGTTTTACCCAACCCAAAAGCTGGCCCAACCAGACAAATCCCGGCCCACCTGGAAACCCGACCCAAAACCCCCATACTCTTCCTTCAGCATTTAAAAAAAAGGGGGGGGGGGGTGGATTGCTTATGCTGGGTATCGAACCCGAGCAATGAGGCGGTTCACACTAACACACACAGACACCATAACCACTGGTCCATTATGCCATATGTTATCAGATCTAGGATCTGATAGCAATGTAAATGTTATAATCTGTTGTGTCTTGTATTGAAAACTCAATCCCCTATTTATAGGGTGATATTACAAGGGAGCCTTTGACTAATAAAGGCTATCATAATGAATACAATAATTAGCCTAACAATACATGGTAAACAAGAGATAATTATGCCTATCTATACATGGTAAATGAGAGAGGATTATGGATGTTGACTTTGACTGAATTTGAATAATCCTGCTGATTTAATCTCGCTAATAGCCCCCCGCAGTTTGATCGGGGGGTAAGCACACGGTCAAACTGGTCCGAAAAGAAGTGAACAGCTCCCTTGACAATCCTTTGGTAAAGATGTCTGCATATTGTAATGAGGACGACACATGTAGGACACGAACATCCCCAACACGAACTTTTTCCCGAACAAAATGAATATCAATCTCGATGTGTTTAGTTCGCTGATGTTGGACCGGATTATCGGACAAATAAACTGCAGAGACGTTGTCACAATATACGACTGACGCATGACGTAAAGGCACATGTAACTCTAGAAGGAGGTTGCGAAGCCATGTGACCTCTGCAACAGCGTTGGCAACCCTCTGTATTCAGCTTCAGCACTTGAACGGGACACTGTTGGCTGTCGTTTAGATGACCAAGATAAGAGATTGTCCCGAGGAAGACACAGTAGCCACTGGTGGATCGACGAGAGTCTGGACAGCCTCCCCAATCGGCGTCTGAATAAGCGATAAGAGACTGAGAGCTGCTACGTAGAATACGAATGCCATAGCTGACGGTGCCCTGTATATAACGAATGATGCGTTTCATAAACGCAAAGTGAGGGTCCCGTGGGTCATGCATGAAGAGACAAATCTGTTGTACCGCATAAGAGATGTCTGGTCTAGTAAATGTCAGGTACTGAAGAGCACCTGCAAGGCTTCGATAAAAAGTAGGATCCTGAAATGGAGGCCCCGTGGTAGCACTTAGTTTGGCCGAAAGATCCACGGGTGTACTGCAAGGCTTACAATTTGTCATGGATGCACGACTGATGATCTCTTTTGCATATTGTTCTTGACTTAAGAATAATCCATGTGCCGTATGAGTAACTTTAATCCCGAGAAAGTGATGTAAACGGCCAAGGTCCGTCATGGCAAACTCTCGTGAGAGTGTCTGGATAATCTGTGCAAGAAATGAATCAGAGGAGGCAGTAACAACAATGTCATCAACATAGAGGAGCAAGTATGCTGTATGAGGGCCATGGCGGTATATAAATAGGGAGTTATCACAGGCGCTGCTCCGAAAACCGTGGCTCGTAATGTAAGAGGCGAAGCGAGTGTACCATGCACGTGGTGCCTGTTTTAGACCATATAGGGATTTCTTTAGGCGACATACAAAATTAGGATGGCGTTTATCAGTGAATCCCGCTGGTTGATGCATATAAACGGTTTCATTTAAGTGCCCATGGAGAAAAGCATTCTTCACGTCAAGTTGATGAATTGGCCATGCCCTAGAAACTGCCAAAGATAAGATGGTACGGATGGTGGCCGGTTTAACTACCGGACTAAATGTATCTTCACAGTCAATGCCAACCGTCTGAGATTTTCCATTTACAACTAAGCGTGCCTTGTAACGCCCAAGGGAACCATCGGATTTAAATTTGTTCCTGAATAACCACATGCAACGAATGACCAGATAGTTATCCGGGCGGGGAACCAAATCCCAAGTGTCATTAACCTGTAACGCATTAAATTCGGCCTGCATGGTTTGTACCCAGTTTGGATCCGAAAAGGCCTGACTATAGGTTGAGGGTATTGGGGAAATGGTGGAGGTGTGAAGATTTAGTTTATTGACGGTTTTGAGGATCCGATTTTGGATCGGGTTGCCATCGGATGGAAGTTTGAAGGGACAGATGATGGCGGGGCAGCGGAGGGTTGGGTTTGGGCTGGGTGGGTGGGTTGGGATTGGTTTAGTGGTGGTTGCTGTTGGGCCGATGTGGAGGTGGGTATGGTATTGGGTCTGGGCCGGCGAGTGTAAGTTATGGGCTGGGCGGACGGTGGGTTTTGTTGGGTTGGGGTAGGTTGTGAAGGTCCGGCTGATGTAGAAGCTAATGGGCTTTGCTGGACAGAAGAGGTAGGGGCTGGTGGGACAGAAGGTTGGGCTGGGTTGAAGGTGAAGCCTGGTGGGATGGGGTCTTCAAGAAATTGAAAGGAGGATGGAGGTTGGGGGCGTTGTAGGGGAAGGTGTTCTCGTCAAAAGTTACATGACGAGAGATGGAGACCTTGCCTGTTGTAATGTCTAGACATCGGTATCCTCGGAAGTCGGGTGGGTACCCGAGGAAAATACAACGGGTGGCACGGGGGTGAAGTTTGTGAGGTTGTGTGGAGGATGTGTTCGGGTAACAAGCACATCCAAACACACGTAAGTGATCATATGATGGGTGACGGAGGTATAAGGCAAAGGTGGGGGTGGAAAAGTTGAGGCATTTGGTTAGTAAAATATTGTGAAGGTAGGCGGCGGTGTGCAGAGCCTCGACCCAAAAGGCGGGGGGGAGATTGGCATGAATGAGTAGAGAGCGAATGACATCGTTTAGACGACGTATCATTCGTTCTGCACGTCCATTTTGGGAGGACGTGTGTGGACACGCAAATCGAAAAAGAAGTCCATGTTGGTTTGCAAATTCTTTGAAAGCGTTATTGTCAAATTCGCCTCCAAGGTCACATTGGAAAGTTTTAATTTTGCGGTTGAATTGGGTGTGAATTAGACGGTGAAATTTAGTGAATGTGGGAAAGGTTTCGGATTTAAATTTTAAGGGGTAGACCCAAACAAAATGTGTGAAATTGTCTCTGAGGACCATATAATATTTATAACCTTGTTTACTAGGTATCGGGGAGGTCCATAGGTCACAGTGTATAATATCAAACGGGGCAAAAGTTAATGAAGTAGAAGCATAAAATGGCAAACGTTTAGAATTTGAAACATGACAAGAGTCGCAAAAAGCGGAAACCTTGTTCTTATTACATGGAAAATTAAAAAAAACGAATAAGCGTGTCCAAGACTTGAGCACCGGGATGTCCAAGTCGATCATGCCATGGTAAAGTTGAAGCCGCCACTAAACAAGATGATGGTTCAGGTGCGGTGAACGGATAAAGATCTCCCTCGCTATTATGGCACGAAAGATGCTCCCCAGTTGTAAGGTCCTTCAAAGAAAAGCCATAAGGGTCAAATTCAATTGAAACATTATTATCACGAGTAAACCGACGAACAGACAAAAGGTTTTTAATGACTTTGGGGCTATAGTGTATATTAGGTAAAACATATTTACGGTTGGGTAAGGTGTGATAGCCAGTACGGATCCAAGAATGGGTAAACAATTACCATCACCGACCAAAATTTTAGTACGTACGGGTAATGAAGATGGGACATGGATCATACCTTGGTGAGCCGTTAGGTGTTCGGTGGCCCCAGTGTCCATAGTCCAAGTTGGCTCGGGTTCATTGAGGACCATGGTAGTGAAAGCTGCGCCGATGTCCGAGGGCTGCAATGCATCGAAATCTGGACCCACGGGGGCATAATGACCCTGTGCAAAAGTAGCCGTTCCAGGAGTTTGAGTGGCTTGCTGCTGCTGATCGGTTTGTGCTGTTGCAGACCCGTGGGTCTGATCAGGGGCAGGAGTATAATTTTCGAACCCGGGTGGTGGAAAATGGGCCGCATAGTTGGCCGAAGAGGGCTAATTGGTTGTGGGCTTTTGAGAGGGGTTATTAGTGGGCTGCGTAGGATAGGGACAAGGTGGTGGGAACCACCATGCCCACGGTGGGAAAGCATGCTGGGATGGGTTTGAAGGTTGCGAGTGGTTGTTGTTCCAGGTAGGGTAATTGGTGTTATTTGGAGGGGTGGTTTGGTAGTTAGGGCGATACCCACCACCGCGGCCACGACCACCACGAGATGACCGACCCCGGCCACGACCACGACCCCGATTGGAGTAGTAGGTAGGAGCAGAGGACGGGTGTGATGGTTGTTGAGGAGTGGTGGCAGCGGCAAGGGCGGAGGATTGGTGTTGTTGGCGGGCTTCGAGTCGAATCTTTTCATCATTTAACATGGTCCTGGCGGTGTCCCAATCAGCCTTGTTTTGGTGAATTAGTGAAACAGTGGTGTCATATTCCGCGGGTAAACCGCGGACCAGTTGGAGTACGAGCCGAGACTCCGTAATTGGGTGGTCCACATCAGCCAATTGATTTGCGAGATCCTGCAAACGAGTACAATAATCGTCTAAAGACGAACAAGTAGCAAGGGTTAGATTAACAAAAGTGGTCTCTAATGCAGCAGTGCGCGCCTGTTTGTTGCTGAGTAACACCTTTTCGATGTGTACCCATGCTTCATAGGTGGTGGATGCGGAGTGGATGACACGACCAACCAACGAGTCGGAGATCGTGTTAAGGATCCACTGAAGAACAAGCGCATCCAATTCCTTCCAGGCAGGGTAGTCTTCGGAGTCTGCTGGTGGGCCGGGAGTGCCATCAATGTGGTCCAGCACTTTATACGCCATGGCGTGGAGTTTGAACAGCTTTGTCCAAGCAGAGTAGGTGACTTTCACGCCATCAAGTTGACGAATTTTGGAGGTTATGTTTGAAACTGAGTAGGCTGGGTGAAGGTTTGTGGGTTTTGAAGGTGGTTGCGAGTTCTCTGTTGTGTCTCCCATCGAAACAGGATGACCGAACAGGTCACAGAATCGGAAACAGAAGGTGACAGGGGAACCTATGCGATTGATACCATGATAGCAATGTAAATGTTATAATCTGTTGTGTCTTGTATTGAAAACTCAATCCCTATTTATAGGGTGATATTACAAGGGAGCCTTTGACTAATAAAGGCTATCCTAATGAATACAATAATTAGCCTAACAATACATGGTAAACAAGAGATAATTATACCTATCTATGCATGGTAAATGAGAGAGGATTATGGATGTTGACTTTGACTGAATTTGAATAATCCTGCTGATTTAATCTCGCTAATAGGATCAATATATACTTAACACATTTCAATTTATGACCTGTCACCTTCCTGCTACTCTGCGCGCGACTGTGCACAATCAAACCCACGAGTTTTGCTTTTAATTGATACTAATCATGGAAACCTTTGACCATACGACCTCGCCAACGTCTAACACGTACAATACGCGTCAATTACACGTCAAAAACACATTAACTCGTATCAATTACATATATAATTATTCAAACGGGTCAAACTTTCCAATTAAACAACCTGGACACCAACACTATAAATTGAACCCTTCTGGACCTCCTCAACTCGCCACTCAATCTCTCTCAACCCTCAATTTCTAGTAACTAACCATTGTTCTTGGATTTCTGTTCGTTTCTTTGAACCGAGCTTTGACCGATCGTTCAAGATCATAAAGTGTTTGTAAGTACAATTGTTTTGGTGGGTTTTGATCATCGGCATCCACACATCAAAAGCCCTAAGACTAATCAGGTTATTGATGTGTGGATTGTTCAATTGGAAAAATTAGGGCTCGCACATTTGAAATTTGGGGAAGAACACTTTTTATTGTTGATATTTATTTTAAATAAACAGCTACCAAACACAACCACTAGGCTAGACCAGGTGGTTGTGTCTGGTGCTCGCCTTCTCAGCCACGCGGGTTCGAGTCCCGGGTGTGGCATCCTTTTTCATGCTTTTGTTTTATTTTTCAAAAACAATCAAAAGTTAATCTTATATTACTTATAATTTTATAAATTCATTTTAAATTATTAAAACTCTTTTAATAATTCTAAAAAAAATTATTTTTAGATAATCTGATAAAAAACTTTCACTCACAATTTTTAATTTTCAAAAAATTTATTTATTTAATATATATAATAAATAAATCAATTTTATTCTAATATATTTATAAAATTCCATTAAAATATCTAAACAATTTTATAAATTTCCACAAAAATTATTCTAAGTTTGAATAATGATAAACTTTTCTGAAATGATTTTTAATTCTGAAAAATCATTTATTTTATATTTTTAATCAATTTTTGTTGGTTTTAATCATAATTAAATCATAATAAATCCAATTTTTAATATTTTTGCACCAAAATTTTATACAAATTATTTCTGATTATTTAGAACAGAAATATGAATTTTAAACTAATAATTCTTTAATTTTAGTATTTTTAAATATTAAAGTTAAATTTTGACAATTTGATATAAATAGAATTAATGTTCTATTTTAAGGAAAATAATTTTGTAAAAATTATTTTTACATTTTAAACACATTATTGTGACCATCTTAAATTTAAATTTCATAAAAAGATTTTTGGTTATTTGTTTACTAAATTTCTTTCAATTATCAAACATTTTTAATATTAATCAAACAAGCATTTATCCCCAAATTCGAAGCCCTAGATCATATACATTTGTAGACTAGATAGACTTAGACATATTTATTACCTTATTATAGGGTGATACTTGACACATTTGGACAACACCATTATTCAATTTTTCAACAAATATAGCATTTTGCTAAGGTGAGTTTTACATAGCCCCTTTTCTATTTATCACCATTTTTGGGGTGAAACATGTTACAACATTATTTATGCAATTCAATCATCAATGTGTCTATGTGTATTTCTATGTTGCATTATGTCTTGAACATGACTAGAGTAAGCACAATTCTAGCATAAACATTCATCAGCCAAACGGTATACATTGATAGATCTATTGGACTGACAATCCCACCCGGATACGTACCTCCTACAAAGGTAGCGTGGGTGTTTGTTACTGCAATATAAACGAGTGAACCATGAGCGTATGGGATGTACCACAATACAACAGTCACAAGGTTGATTATGCACTCGATTTACTTCTAGTATGTTTTCGCATATGGACTAGATTGCCATGACACATGAATTGCACAACAATTTTATTCGATTATCAAAACCTATGTAATTCTCACCAACTTTTGTTGACCCAAAATATTTTCAACTTAACATGTTTCAGGTTTTACTTGCTTGAAGATTTGATTGAAGATGTGTGCATAGTTTTATTCAATTTGATGTACGAATTCTTGTAGAACAATTGTATGTAATTTATTTAAATCATTTAATGAAAATTATTATTCACCATGAGCTACTGAACAATCATCACTACGTGACATCCCGATGCTTCCGCCATCGGTTGGGGTGTTACAGATTGGTATCAGAGCCATGGTTATAGGGAATTAGGTTATTAGAAAAATAATCTAGTCTATAACCATAGGATTTAACCCGTACTTGCTTCTTTTACTTGCTATTCTCTATCTCCCTCCTACTTCACATCCCTACTTTCATCCCTACAAGAAGGTTGCTCTCCATCACTGGATTCACTCTTAGACTAATAAGGCAAAATCCTCAGGTTTAACCTGAACCACCTTGAGATCTCGTCGAAGTTCTAGATTTTAATAACGAACACGTGCAATCTGGAAGGGTGAACGCCTGTATTCTGAGTCTTCTGTCTAGGCTGGTATTGCGCATATATCCCAATCAGACGAGGGACCCGGATGCCTACCTGGGAATTCTCGGGATGAGTGTTCACTTATAGGCTAAAGCATGTCGTCATATGTTATTAGAATCTAGAATCTTTGATAAGTCAACGTTTTCGTTTATTCGTTTTAATGAATAAATGATTACATTCCTTGTATAAACCTCATTCATTTCATTGTGTCTCTTACAGATCATGCCTCCACGTCGCAGTGCTCGTCTTAACAGTGGTGACAATCATGATGAAGGAAGTAGCAATCACAACCACAACCACGATACTAACCACAATAACAACGACAATAATGGTGTCGATGCTCAACTGGCTGCAATCATTTCGCAACAAATGGCGCAGCAAATCGCAACTCTGGTTCCCAACTTACTAGCTCAAGTCATCCAATTGAACGGCAACGGCAATGGGAATGGAAATGGAAATCACAACGGGAATGGGAATGGTCTTCCAGCCTGTACCCTTAAGCACTTTAATTCTTGCAATCCCCCAAAGTTTAGTGGTGAAGAAGGAGCTACGGGACTCCTACAATGGTTTGAGGGTATTGAGAATATGTCACACCCTCAAAATCCACTTGCGGAGTTTTACCGCGAGGCGCATGACAAACCAGGATCCAAACCAACGATCACAATAAACAACTCTAAATGAATATAAATGCAATTTCAAAACATAGTTTAAAAATCCCGTTTACAGCGGAAGCTTATTCAAAAACAATATCTCAATAATGAAACAATAGTTCAACGTTCAAAGGACCATGCAACCCTAGTAAGACGCCGTGCAGACGCGTGCGCCCTAGTCCAGTCGTGCTACCTTAGCGACCTGAGAAAACATGTAAAAGTTTACGTCAGCACAAAAATGCTGGTGAGTTTACAGGTTTTGTATCCAAGAACCAAGTCCACCTGTCCATACTATAATAATCGAAAACCAGTATACGCTAGCTAGGCGTACGTTTTGTTACTACCACGATTGGAAAACCATTACTAACTCGAATACCAAATGTTGTGCCCGAATATTTCCAAATGTTCCTGTTGTTCCTGTTTGAGACAATATGCACTCGCCCGGCCCTCCAAGCGACGAGCGGGGTTGGTCACTCCCAATAGCGCTATTCACATTTCCCCGTTGTGCAAACCCGCACATTCATGGTTCCCCCCGGGACTTCCAAAGATCGTGTAGTACACAATAGAAACCCATAGTATGACAGTAGTTACCAAATAATCGTTTTAACACATGTTTTCTCCCCCAAAGTATAAAACCAGTTTAAAAGAGGGGCCGTAAACTCACCTTAAGTTGTGTTACTCCTTAACCCGAGTAAACCCAGCTGCTATGCTAGTCCCGTAAGCGGCGACCTAACATACGACAGTTACAAGTACTTAGACTAATAACCCGCAGGTTAATTAGTCCCTAGATGTCCAGACCATAACCAAGTTCGTTTGAAAACACCGTGACTGTTTAACTGACCCAAAGTACAAGACTCGACATCCCATTGGTGACCCGAGACTCCCCGTGTTATGTTTACGCTCCAAAACATACAATAACGCAAGTACACTTAACATACGTTAACGCACAACAAGTTATAGCACATAGTTCACGTATCACCGAAATATATCCAATCATGTGTTACCAAGTTATTAGACATGTTACGGGGTTCCTAGCATGTTACTACATGTTAAATCGGGTCTCGGAATGCTAATTTACACTTACAGCAGCAGTACACGCGATTAGGAAAAGTCAACTAGCAATTAGGAAAGTCAACTAGCAATTAGAAATCCTACTCGCCTCTATTATAGGCAATTAGGGCTATTCACCTGAACTTATAGGCAATTAGGGCTATTCACATGAACTTATAGGCAATTAGGGCTATTCACATGAACTTATAGGCAATTAGGGCTAATCACCTGATCTTACACAAGAGTAGGCCTCTACTCGCCTATATTATGGGCGATTAGCACCCTACTCGCCTATAACATAGGCGATTAGGAATGCTACTCGCCTGTAACCTTGCTGTTCCGGTTTTTCGCGCGTTTAACGCTCCAAATCAGGTCCAGAACGTGTGTAACCACCCAATATCATCCCAAACACTATCCTAAACATGTTTAACCCAAAATCCTTCGTTTAACCTCGTATAATCAGTCCTGCATGCAACCAAGTAATCCAAACACCATTCACATAGCATGCAACATCATACTAACACGCGTAATCATAACCCTAATATCCAACTACTGAGATTCCTATTATCATAATATCAATATCAATACTGATCTATCATAATAACATATCAAATCATCATCATGAATCATAAAAACCCTAGCTTTCTAATCATACACACTCATAATGCATGCATATTAGTTATAATCCGATTAACAATCCTTATTGACGATTTTCAGAAAGCTTTTTCGTTTAAGAACAGGTCTGGACCATTAGGGATTGATTAAAAACGTTTATAAAGAGTTATGGATGAAAATCAAACCTTAGGATTATGAAAATATGATGATTCAAGCTTGAAACCTTGAGTTTTGATCAAAAATCGCCTTCCAGAGGTTGTTTATGTGTTGGGGCGGGTTATGGGACGACTAGGGTTGGTATAATGAAGTTTAGGAGGTTAAGTATGGTATTTATAGTCGTTTTTAGTCGTCCAGCCCGTTACTAGCGAGTATGCAGCAGTTTCAGGCGATTAGGAATCCTAATCGCCTGATTGTTCAGGCAATTGGGCCTACTCGCCTATACCTATACACGAGTAGGGCCCTACTCGCCCTTAGGGTTCCCTACTCGCCTCCCCTATAGGTGATTAGGCCTCCTACTCGCCTATAGGGGTTGATTTTGTGCGTTTTGCGCGTTAAACCCCGTTTTAACATATGTTAATGCATATTCACGTACCGACAAGTCACATAATGATTGTAAACACATAACACAAGTAAATACACATATTTACAGTCGTTCACCAATTCCCGGGACTCGAGACTCGTACGTTCCGTATGCCCTGACGATCCTACAAATCGTCACCGTTTGTACACTTGGTTAAGGACTGACATCTAACGAACCTCTAGACCAACATCCAATGATCTTCTAGACTAACCAATAGTTCCCGAACCATAACCCGACTTAACTAACCCAGTTAAGTACAATATACGCGTGACTCGCTAAGGTAGACTTTTCATCTAGACAACGTTGTTAACCAGAATTTGCCGGGTGTCACATCATCCCCACGTTAAAAGAATTTTCGTCCCGAAAATTGCACAAGTACAAAAGGAACAAAAGAAATAACGAAGGAAACAAACAAAAAGATAGAAACCAAAAGAGAGATTTACCCGAGTTGTCACATCATCCCCACGTTAAAAGGAATCTCGACCCGAGATTCATTCAGCTGCCGAAGAGACATGTCTCGACTCAAACGCTTCCTTAGGAAAAAGATGAGGATACTTAGACTTCATCTGATCCTCCCGTTCCCATGTATATTCCGGTCCCCGGTCCGAGTTCCACCGAACCTTAACGATACGAATCTTGCTGTGACGTAGGCTACGAATCTTGTAATCAAGGATCTCCACAGGTTCTTCCACAATCCGAAGACGATCATCAACCTTGATCTCTTCTAGTGGAACGATGAGAGACTCGTCAGCCAGACACTTCTTCAAGTTTGACACGTGAAAGACGTTATGTACGTTACCGAGCTCCGTCGGTAGATCAAGTCGATATGCCACCGGCCCAATCCGTTCCAGGATCGTAAATGGGCCGACATACCGCGGGTTGAGTTTGCCACGCTTCCCAAAGCGTATGACGCCCTTCCACGGTGAGACTTTTAGAAGTACCTTGTCATTGACTTGGAATTCCAGTGGTTTGCGACGCTGATCAGCATAACTCTTTTGCCGGTCCCGTGCCGCCGCCAACCGATTACGAATCTGTACGATCTTTTCCGAAGTTTCGTACACTAGTTCAGGCCCAGTGAGTTGACTCTCACCCACTTCAGCCCAACAAAGAGGAGAACGGCATTTCCGTCCGTACAGTGCTTCGAACGGAGCAGCCTTGATGCTCGTGTGATAACTGTTATTATACGAGAATTCTACTAACGGCAGATGAGCTTCCCAACCTTTTCCAAAATCGATCACACATGCCCGCAGCATGTCTTCTAAAGTTTGAATCGTGCGCTCACTCTGACCGTCAGTCTGTGGATGATAAGCCGTACTCATGTCTAGTTGGGTACCCAAAGCCTTGTGCAAAGACTTCCAGAAGTGAGAAGTAAAATGGGAGTCACGATCCGAGATAATAGAAACTGGTACCCCGTGCTTAGAAACAACTTCTTTCAAGTAAAGGCGAGCCAAACGATCCATGGTGTCGGTCTCCTTAATAGCAAGAAAATGAGCTGATTTCGTCAACCGATCGACAATCACCCATATCTTGTCATTCCCGCTTGGTGATTTAGGAAGTTGTGTGACAAAATCCATAGTAATTCGTTCCCATTTCCATTCCGGAATTTCAGGTTGTTGCAAGAGACCCGACGGTTTCTGGTATTCCACCTTGACCTTAGCACAGGTCAAGCATTTGCTCACGTATGAGGCTATGTCCGACCTCATGTTTGGCCACCAGTAAAGCACCTTCAGATCTTGGTACATCTTATCCGAACCAGGATGAATAGAATACCGGGACTTATGAGCCTCATCAAGGACAAGCTCCCGCAGTCCCCCGAACAAAGGAACCCATATACGTTCTGCGAAATAGTGCAGGCCATCAGGCCTTCGCTCTAGGTGCTTGTCGGCACCGTGCATAGTTTCAGCCTTAAGGTTTTCCTCCTTCAAAGCTTCCAACTGGGCAGAACGGAGTTGATCAGGTAACGACGAATGGATAGTGAGTTGCAACGCCCGAACGCGACGAGGTTTAGTTGATTCCTTCCTGCTCAAGGCGTCTGCTACAACATTCGCCTTGCCAGGATGGTACTTAATAGCACAATCATAGTCGTTCAAAAGTTCAATCCAGCGACGCTGCCGTATGTTCAAGTGTTGTTGGTCGAAAATGTGTTGGAGACTCTTGTGATCGGTGTAAATGGTGCATTTGGTACCGTACAGGTAATGTCTCCAAATTTTCAACGCGAACACCACTGCACCCAACTCTAAATCATGAGTTGTGTAGTTCTTCTCGTGCACTTTGAGTTGACGAGAAGCATACGCAATCACTTTCTCGCGTTGCATCAACACGCAACCGAGACCATGAATGGAAGCATCACAGTAAACAACAAAATCATCAGGACCCTCAGGTAAAGACAAAATAGGAGCAGAACACAGTTTAGACTTTAGTTCCTCAAACGCGGACTCTTGTGGTTCACCCCAGTCGAACTTCCTATCCTTCTGAGTGAGAGTGGTGAGGGGTTGAGCAATCTTCGAGAACCCCTGAATGAAACGACGATAATAGCCCGCAAGGCCTAGGAATTGCCGCACCTCAGTTGGCGTCTTTGGTGCTCCCCAGTCCTTGATCGCTTCGATCTTAGCTGGATCGACATGAATCCCTAGTTCATTAACCACATGTCCTAGGAATTGAACTTCGCGTAACCAAAAGTCACACTTTGAGAACTTGGCGTAAAGTTGTTCCCGTCGCAAGAGTTCCAAAACTAACCGCAGATGTTCCCCGTGTTCGGTCTCGTTCTTAGAGTAGATCAGAATGTCATCAATAAACACAATGACAAACTTGTCCAGATACGGTTTACAGACGCGGTTCATCAAATCCATGAAAACCGCCGGTGCGTTCGTGAGACCGAAAGGCATGACCAAGAATTCGAAATGGCCATAACGTGTTCGAAAAGCAGTCTTTGCAACGTCAGCCTCCCTGACGCGCAGCTGGTGATAACCGGACCTCAAGTCGATCTTGGAATAATAACTAGAACCCTGAAGCTGGTCGAATAGATCATCGATACGTGGAAGAGGATAACGGTTCTTGACGGTCAATTTGTTCAGTTCTCTGTAGTCCACACACAATCGGAAACTTCCATCCTTCTTCTTAACAAATAAAATCGGGGCTCCCCAAGGGGAAGAACTTGGACGGATGAAACCCTTGTCCAAGAGTTCCTGTAACTGACTAGACAATTCCTGCATCTCGGGAGGTGCAAGACGGTAGGGGGCCCGAGCAATAGGAGCAGCCCCTGGTACAAGATCAATACCGAACTCGACTTGACGATGAGGAGGAAGACCAGATAAATCATCGGGAAAAACATCAGGAAACTCGCGTACCACCGGAATGTCGTCGATCTTCTTCTCATCAACAGAGGAAACAGATAAAAGTGCCAAAACGGCTGGATAACCCTTTCGAAGACACTTAAGGGCTTTCATGCTAGAGATGATGTTTAGCGGAACACCACCCTTGATACCGTACACAGAAAGAAATTTTCCATCAGGGAGAGGAATCCGAATAACCTTATCGTAACAGACGATCTCCGCGCGATACAAAGATAACCAATCCATTCCTACTACAACGTCAAAACTACCCAAAGGTACCGGCATAAGGTCGATGGGGAACGATAAACCCGACAACTCTAATTGACACTCCCGTAGGACACTAGTAGCTTCAATCGTTTTACCGTCAGCCAACTCAATAATATACTTGGTTTCTAATGGTACGGGTACTACATCTAGCAGTCGACTAACATCCATGGATACAAAACTCTTGTCGGCACCAGAATCAAATAACACGCTAACAGAACGATTATTGAGAAGAAACGTACCGGTGACTGTGTCAGGGTCCTGTCTAGCCTCAGCAGCTCCAATGACGAAGGCACGTGCATTTCTGCCGCCGCCCCCGTTGTTCCCATTCCCGTTGTTCCCACCCTGCTTCAGTTTTGGGCAATCCTTCTTGTAATGCCCAGTGTCGCCACAGTTGTAGCATCCTTGTTTCCCTGTAGTCCCCTGAGTAGTCGGAGCTGAGCTGTTAGTTGGAGTCTGAGTCGATGGAAGTGTAACCCGACAATCTTTAGCATAATGCCCAATT
Source organism: Ambrosia x helenae (assembly GCA_030844895.1). NCBI lineage: Eukaryota > Viridiplantae > Streptophyta > Magnoliopsida > Asterales > Asteraceae > Ambrosia > Ambrosia x helenae. Next base: position 83,977,503 of record CM061225.1, read on the forward strand.
CGCTGGCAGCGGTGACAACGGTTACTGTCGCAGTTCCCTTGATGATGGCGTCCACACTTGTTGCATTTGGGCAGTTTTCCCGCATAACCACCCTGCTTATTACCCGAAGAAGATGAACCCCCATTATCAAACCTTTTACCCTGCTGTGCAGACCCAGATCCTTTCCCGTCATTTTCCCACTTGCGCTTGTTGTTCTCTGGAGCCTTAACAGTTGAACCCTTCGCAGGCAAAATACCCTCATTCACTTTTAGGTTGGTCATCCTATGGGCCGATCGAACTACCTCTGCATACGTAGGATGATTTCCAGCAGCCACTAACCCTGCAATTTCCGGTACTAACCCTGAGACATAGTGTTCAATCCTACGATATTCTGGCACATGCAAATCGGGACACAGCACTGCCAACTCATTCCGTCTCACAGTATACTTCTCGATTTCCGACCCGGTCATCTTGAGGTTCCACACCTCATGCTCCAGCTTCTGTACCTCTTCCCTCGGACAATACTCACGCTTCAGCAACTGCACAAAATTCTCCCATGGCATAGCATATGCCTCCCCAATACCCATGTTCTGGGTGATACCATTCCACCAAGTCAATGCCACGTCCTGAAATAACGCAGCAGAATACTTTACCCGATCTTCTGGGAGACAGTTACACATCAGAAATACCAACTCCACTTTCTCCAACCACCTAAGCAAGCTAACCGCACCCTTAGTGCCAGAGAATTCCTGGGGCTTACAGTCCCGGAACATCTTGTAGGTGCACATGGGTGGGGGTGGGTCAACAGGACCACCTGAAATGAAACGTATGAGAAACCACGAAGAATGTAACCAAGGTTCACCAATGAGGCAAAGAAAATGGATAAAACAACTTACCACCACCGTTGTGCCCTAACTGAAAGGCAGCTTGGAGCAAGTTGTTCAGATCAGCCTGCGATAGGTTAATACCTCCACCACGACCACCAGCACCACCGCGACCACCACCACGTCCACCATTGCGACCACCTCCACGTCCTCCACGCACTCCAGACATGATTCTGGCAGAAAGAACGAGAAAATTTAGTTTCGCAGTTAAAGATAACCACTAATGTTCACAAGATCAAAGCTAGATCCAATCCAGGACTATCCCCTCAAACTCAGAGCTCACTAGGGCTTTCATGCATTTTGGTTTATGATTTTGTGTGCACCCAAAATGATAAACCGCTCTACATGGTCCTCCAAGTGTTCTCCTAGTTCAAAGTTCAAATCACCGAACATAGACTCTTAGCTACACACCGTAATACTACGGTAGTTTATGACAAGTGTTTCTATTGGAGTGCGGAAGGGAGATGTCCGAGCTTTGGACAAATCTCAAGAGCACACGAGTTACTCCAATAGACTACACTGCCTAGATAACAAGTAACCCAACCTAAGATAGAACGGATGATGTAACGTAGAAAGACCAACGATTTAGAGACACCCCGACAAGACCATACGTAAACCACTATAACGTTTAGTACCATGTGATCGTCTAGTGTGTGCGACTCGGCTATAGACTAGACTCTACATGCAGTCCTAGTTCACTATAACCATTGGCTCTGATACCAATCTGTCACACCCTCAAAATCCACTTGCGGAGTTTTACCGCGAGGCGCATGACAAACCAGGATCCAAACCAACGATCACAATAAACAACTCTAAATGAATATAAATGCAATTTCAAAACATAGTTTAAAAATCCCGTTTACAGCGGAAGCTTATTCAAAAACAATATCTCAATAATGAAACAATAGTTCAACGTTCAAAGGACCATGCAACCCTAGTAAGACGCCGTGCAGACGCGTGCGCCCTAGTCCAGTCGTGCTACCTTAGCGACCTGAGAAAACATGTAAAAGTTTACGTCAGCACAAAAATGCTGGTGAGTTTACAGGTTTTGTATCCAAGAACCAAGTCCACCTGTCCATACTATAATAATCGAAAACCAGTATACGCTAGCTAGGCGTACGTTTTGTTACTACCACGATTGGAAAACCATTACTAACTCGAATACCAAATGTTGTGCCCGAATAGTTCCAAATGTTCCTGTTGTTCCTGTTTGAGACAATATGCACTCGCCCGGCCCTCCAAGCCGACGAGCGGGGTTGGTCACTCCCAATAGCGCTATTCACATTTCCCCGTTGTGCAAACCCGCACATTCATGGTTCCCCCCGGGACTTCCAAAGATCGTGTAGTACACAATAGAAACCCATAGTATGACAGTAGTTACCAAATAATCGTTTTAACACATGTTTTCTTCCCCGAAAGTATAAAACCAGTTTAAAAGAGGGGCCGTAAACTCACCTTAAGTTGTGTTACTCCTTAACCCGAGTAAACCCAGCTGCTATGCTAGTCCCGTAAGCGGCGACCTAACATACGACAGTTACAAGTACTTAGACTAATAACCCGCAGGTTAATTAGTCCCTAGATGTCCAGACCATAACCAAGTTCGTTTGAAAACACCGTGACTGTTTAACTGACCCAAAGTACAAGACTCGACATCCCATTGGTGACCCGAGACTCCCCGTGTTATGTTTACGCTCCAAAACATACAATAACGCAAGTACACTTAACATACGTTAACGCACAACAAGTTATAGCACATAGTTCACGTATCACCGAAATATATCCAATCATGTGTTACCAAGTTATTAGACATGTTACGGGGTTCCTAGCATGTTACTACATGTTAAATCGGGTCTCGGAATGCTAATTTACACTTACAGCAGCAGTACACGCGATTAGGAAAAGTCAACTAGCAATTAGGAAAGTCAACTAGCAATTAGAAATCCTACTCGCCTCTATTATAGGCAATTAGGGCTATTCACCTGAACTTATAGGCAATTAGGGCTATTCACATGAACTTATAGGCAATTAGGGCTATTCACATGAACTTATAGGCAATTAGGGCTAATCACCTGATCTTACACAAGAGTAGGCCTCTACTCGCCTATATTATGGGCGATTAGCACCCTACTCGCCTATAACATAGGCGATTAGGAATGCTACTCGCCTGTAACCTTGCTGTTCCGGTTTTTCGCGCGTTTAACGCTCCAAATCAGGTCCAGAACGTGTGTAACCACCCAATATCATCCCAAACACTATCCTAAACATGTTTAACCCAAAATCCTTCGTTTAACCTCGTATAATCAGTCCTGCATGCAACCAAGTAATCCAAACACCATTCACATAGCATGCAACATCATACTAACACGCGTAATCATAACCCTAATATCCAATTACTGAGATTCCTATTATCATAATATCAATATCAATACTGATCTATCATAATAACATATCAAATCATCATCATGAATCATAAAAACCCTAGCTTTCTAATCATACACACTCATAATGCATGCATATTAGTTATAATCCGATTAACAATCCTTATTGACGATTTTCAGAAAGCTTTTTCGTTTAAGAACAGGTCTGGACCATTAGGGATTGATTAAAAACGTTTATATAGAGTTATGGATGAAAATCAAACCTTAGGATTATGAAAATATGATGATTCAAGCTTGAAACCTTGAGTTTTGATCAAAAATCGCCTTCCAGAGGTTGTTTATGTGTTGGGGCGGGTTATGGGACGACTAGGGTTGGTATAATGAAGTTTAGGAGGTTAAGTATGGTATTTATAGTCGTTTTTAGTCGTCCAGCCCGTTACTAGCGAGTATGCAGCAGTTTCAGGCGATTAGGAATCCTAATCGCCTGATTGTTCAGGCAATTGGGCCTACTCGCCTATACCTATACACGAGTAGGGCCCTACTCGCCCTTAGGGTTCCCTACTCGCCTCCCCTATAGGTGATTAGGCCTCCTACTCGCCTATAGGGGTTGATTTTGTGCGTTTTGCGCGTTAAACCCCGTTTTAACATATGTTAATGCATATTCACGTACCGACAAGTCACATAATGATTGTAAACACATAACACAAGTAAATACACATATTTACAGTCGTTCACCAATTCCCGGGACTCGAGACTCGTACGTTCCGTATGCCCTGACGATCCTACAAATCGTCACCGTTTGTACACTTGGTTAAGGACTGACATCTAACGAACCTCTAGACCAACATCCAATGATCTTCTAGACTAACCAATAGTTCCCGAACCATAACCCGACTTAACTAACCCAGTTAAGTACAATATACGCGTGACTCGCTAAGGTAGACTTTTCATCTAGACAACGTTGTTAACCAGAATTTGCCGGGTGTCACAGAATACCTTCATCAACAGTGAATGCCCCGACAACTTTAAAGTCCGTTATGCCATGAGTGTTCTTCACAAACGAGCACTCACTTGGTGGAATGAAGAAAAACGCACTCGCGGTGCTGAAGCTGCACTAGCCTTAACTTGGGATCAAGCTAAAGACATTATGAAGGCAGAGTTCTGTCCTCGTAATGAAATTAAGAAACTGGAAGATGAATTTCATGATCTTGCTCAAGACAGTGGGGAAAACCTTGCTTACAATACTCGTTTTCACGAACTGAGCTTACTGCTACCCCACAAAGTCACCCCTTTGCCCATTGCGATCGAAAAATGCATTGGTGGTTTATCGATGCAGATTCAAGACACGGTGTGGGGAAGGAACCCTGCTACTTTGGAAGAAGCAAAGCGTTTGGCTGCCACCCTAACAGATAACCATGTGAAGGCAGGAACCCTGACTCGTAAAGGGGAAAAGAAAAAGGATACTCCCCAACCTGCCGTTGAAATCAAAACCGAGGCCTCAACCAACGGGAAGTGTAAGGTCAGGAATTTTGCAATAGACACCACTGCCCCACCCAACAAGAAACAATACAACGGGAAGCTACCCAAGTGTGACACCTGCCAGTATCACCATCCAACTCAAGTACCCTGCCGACAGTGCACCAATTGTCAAAGGTATGGGCACCTTGCAGATGCTTGTCGAATCCCCGCTACAAACGCTCTTGATGCTCCAAATAACCCCGCTTGAGACCCTCCAGCTACTTAAACCCCACCATTTGAATGATGTCTATTTCCTCTTTAATTCTATGTATTGACACTTTTTGGTTCAAATAATAAATCCAAGTATTATCATAACATCTGAGTGCATGCTTGTTTGAATGTGAATTAATTGTTATATCCATAATTATACTTGCTTACTTGTATATCAAATAGTTGACTACCAAACAACCTACTTAACGATTGGTAGAGGTCATCATGTCCTTCTAACAGTCGGGAGAGGCCCTACCACCTGCTCAACGACTGGTGGAGACTATCAGACCTGCTCAACAATCGGTAGAGTCATAAAAGGACGCAAAACCCTAATGTAAGGTAAATTGGTAATTACGGTCCGGAACGTAATCATGAATTTACAGGTACGTTAAGGTAGTGTGAAATTTTATCAAGGTTTCCGGTAGTCGACCAATTGTAAACTTGGTGTTTTCTTTTAACTTCGGGACGAAGTTTCCAAAAGTAGGGAGACTGTAACAACGCAAATTTTTCCCCAAATTTTATTACATAAAAATCTTATTTTTTTATACACATTTATCATTTATTTATCCCTAACACACAACTTATACATATATATAGGTTTATAATAATAATAATAATAATAATAATAATAATAATAATAATAAAAGTAATAATAATAATAAATGATAACAATAATCTAGATCCATAACTGAATTGTTGATTTTGTTTTACCCAACCCAAAAGCTGGCCCAACCAGACAAATCCCGACCCACCTGGAAACCCGACCAAAAACCCCCATACTCTTCCTTCATCATTTAAAAAAAAGGGGGGGTGGATTGCTTATGCTGGGTATCGAACCCGAGCAATGAGGCGGTTCACACTAACACACACACACACACCACAACCACTGGTCCATTATGCCATATGTTATCAGATCTAGGATCAATATATACTTAACACATTTCAATTTATGACCTGTCACCTTCCTGCTACTCTGCGCGCGACTGTGCACAATCAAACCCACGAGTTTGCTTTTAATTGATACTAATCATGGAAACCTTTGACCATACGACCTCGCCAACGTCTAACACGTACAATACGCGTCAATTACACGTCAAAAACACATTAACTCGTATCAATTACGTATATAATTATTCAAACGGGTCAAACTATCCAATTAAACAACCTGGACATCAACACTATAAATTGAACCCTTCTGGACCTCCTCAACTCGCCACTCAATCTCTCTCAACCCTCAATTTCTATTAACTAACCATCGTTCTTGGATTTCTGTTCGTTTCTTTGAACCGAGCTTTGACCGATCGTTCAAGATCATAAAGTGTTTGTAAGTACAATTGTTTTGGTGGGTTTTGATCATCGGCATCCACACATCAAAAGCCCTAAGACTAATCAGGTTATTGATGTGTGGATTGTTCAATTGGAAAAATTAGGGCTCGCACATTTGAAATTTGGGGAAGAACACTTTTTATTGTTGATATTTATTTTAAATAAACAGCTACCAAACACAACCACTAGGCTAGACCAGGTGGTTGTGTCTGGTGCTCGCCTTCTCAGCCACGCGGGTTCGAGTCCCGGGTGTGGCATCCTTTTTCATGCTTTTGTTTTATTTTTCAAAAACAATCAAAAGTTAATCTTATATTACTTATAATTTTATAAATTCATTTTAAATTATTAAAACTCTTTTAATAATTCTAAAAAAAATTATTTTTAGATAATCTGATAAAAAACTTTCACTCACAATTTTTAATTTTCAAAAAATTTATTTATTTAATATATATAATAAATAAATCAATTTTATTCTAATATATTTATAAAATTCCATTAAAATATCTAAACAATTTTATAAATTTCCACAAAAATTATTCTAAGTTTGAATAATGATAAACTTTTCTGAAATGATTTTTAATTCTGAAAAATCATTTATTTTATATTTTTAATCAATTTTTGTTGGTTTTAATCATAATTAAATCATAATAAATCCAATTTTTAATATTTTTGCACCAAAATTTTATACAAATTATTTCTGATTATTTAGAACAGAAATATGAATTTTAAACTAATAATTCTTTAATTTTAGTATTTTTAAATATTAAAGTTAAATTTTGACAATTTGATATAAATAGAATTAATGTTCTATTTTAAGGAAAATAATTTTGTAAAAATTATTTTTACATTTTAAACACATTATTGTGACCATCTTAAATTTAAATTTCATAAAAAGATTTTTGGTTATTTGTTTACTAAATTTCTTTCAATTATCAAACATTTTTAATATTAATCAAACAAGCATTTATCCCCAAATTCGAAGCCCTAGATCATATACATTTGTAGACTAGATAGACTTAGACATATTTATTACCTTATTATAGGGTGATACTTGACACATTTGGACAACACCATTATTCAATTTTTCAACAAATATAGCATTTTGCTAAGGTGAGTTTTACATAGCCCCTTTTCTATTTATCACCATTTTTGGGGTGAAACATGTTACAACATTATTTATGCAATTCAATCATCAATGTGTCTATGTGTATTTCTATGTTGCATTATGTCTTGAACATGACTAGAGTAAGCACAATTCTAGCATAAACATTCATCAGCCAAACGGTATACATTGATAGATCTATTGGACTGACAATCCCACCCGGATACGTACCTCCTACAAAGGTAGCGTGGGTGTTTGTTACTGCAATATAAACGAGTGAACCATGAGCGTATGGGATGTACCACAATACAACAGTCACAAGGTTGATTATGCACTCGATTTACTTCTAGTATGTTTTCGCATATGGACTAGATTGCCATGACACATGAATTGCACAACAATTTTATTCGATTATCAAAACCTATGTAATTCTCACCAACTTTTGTTGACCCAAAATATTTTCAACTTAACATGTTTCAGGTTTTACTTGCTTGAAGATTTGATTGAAGATGTGTGCATAGTTTTATTCAATTTGATGTACGAATTCTTGTAGAACAATTGTATGTAATTTATTTAAATCATTTAATGAAAATTATTATTCACCATGAGCTACTGAACAATCATCACTACGTGACATCCCGATGCTTCCGCCATCGGTTGGGGTGTTACACCAAAGGCACGACAGTGAAATAATTGGTAAAACCTCTCCTCCCATCCGAGTCAAACAGACGCCCATCGTATTCGTTCTTCACCTAGATGCACCATAGGAGATGGACTATAATAACCATTTTTTCAAAAACAACTCGTTCTAATATGTTCACCCCACCAGATCTATACCGGTAGTTTGCTGTATATGTTGTTGTAGAGTACGCAAGCAAATGAAAATGAAAAAGCAATCATTTAAGGTGGCATTAGTGGGGAGTTCAATGACATTAAACACTAATGGAAAATTGTATCTATAGCAGTTGAAACTGATGCGTAAAGCATACAAACCAACATGTTACTTCATATAACCAAGCAACATCTATTTCATATAACCAACATCTTATTTCATATAACCAATTATGTACAACAACTTTTGATTCATTAGAACATGCCATTATAGCCTAGTGGCATCTTGAAAATGAGATAACTTAGGGGTGAGCACAATTGGTCCGGACCGAAAAAAAAACCGAGGACCGACCCGAAAACACATCAAAACCGACCCGACCCTATTTTGTGGGTTATGTTATCGGTCCAGGAATTTCCCTCCAACCGGTTCTCGGGTCGGGTCGGTCCAGAACATCATTAAAACCGAATAAAAACCGATGGACCGATTTGAAACATGATAGTTACTTTCATAAACTTGATGCATAGATTTGAACATTCAATGCTGTCAGAAAATTCTAGTCACTTTAACAGGCCATAAGTCGATCAAAACACAAGGTTTTTTAATAGTTTTTTACTCTATGATATAGTACTTTGAGTTTTACAATTGCGTACCAAAATTTCATAATTTTTTATTATGTTTTGATACCTCAAAAGTGATCTGCAAGAATATGTACACAATCTGTCGCAAAACTGATTTATCTTTTTAAGGCCCTAACTCACAAACGATTCATTAAAATCACGTGATATTTCATATGGAAACACTTGAAGATATGCAAATTAGGATTATTGCATGATTGGTACTTAATAATGTGTTTAAAACCGTCAAAAAAGGCCATGTTTGTAGAATTTCACTAGCTGACAGCACTGTACAGAAAAATTCGTGTAAAATCATAGAAATTGCATCAGGGGATGATTTATACTATTCTGAAAAGCTAAGACATAGAAATATAGGTGGTAAAAGTTTTAAATTTTCTATAATTATTTGATAGGTCAAATTCGGCTTAGCAAACAGCGAACAGAAGCTGGACAATCTTTAGAATTTTCTGACTCGTTATGTGTTTTTCCATGAAATCAGTGCTTAGAACCCACAATTATGATGTTTTATGCTTGAATCAACATAACCAAACCTATTGTTTTTGGTTTTCTAGATTTTTTAGATTTGGTTATATTGAGTCTTCAAGTTTATATTTTGTTATCTTAAGCTACAAGTTGGTTATATCGGGTCGGGTCTTGTTCCTAAGACCGACAGAACCGAATTTGCTTGGACCGAGGACCGAACCTATTTATAGGGTTGTAATTCGGTTCTGATTTTTCCCTCCAACCGGTTCTCGGGTCGGGTCGGGTCTTGTCGGGTCGGGTCGGTTCTGGACCAATGCTCACCCCTAAGATAACTTAGATAAGGCTTAAGGACCATTTGGTCCTGGATTCAATTCCCACAAGCCGTTTTTTTCCCAAATTTATTGGGTTTCCTCCCGAATGAATCGGTATATAAACATTATTGCTTAGTGGAGATAGATATGATCGGGTAGTTCCGCTGATGACACGATGATACTCCAATGGTCCGTCATTGATTCAAATTTGCAGTTAAAAAACAACTTTCCAGTCATTATCTCTTTCAATTTGTATTTCAAACACACCATTTGATTATTATCTCATTTACCTTAACTTTAATCAGAAACCTTGATAGCTCGTAGCAGAGATGTTATCAAATAAGAACGTAAATTGATATATTATTACTTATGTATATGATAAGTATATGGTTGCATGTATCGAAAGTCGATATAATATCTATTTCTGAACCTTAAATTATGCTTCACTAAAAGTAATTTTTGGATAATTTAATTGCATTTATAAACCACCCCTACAAAAAAGAGAGTCAGCGAGAAACAAATACCACGACCGAACAACTACATCAAAGAAAGTTTAAATCAACTCATCAATTAGTCCAAAATATGGCTTTTCAACCATAAATATTCAACCGATCTAACCTCTTCAATGATGTTTTTTAAATATATGCCTAGCTGTCCCTTTGAGGACATCTGATAATATTTGAACGATATAGAGAAGATTAGCATGTTCTCTGTGCAAAGATGACACGCACAACTCGAGAAATGGTCCAAATTTAAGCCAAGACTAACCCACTTGGTAGAGACACATGCCTCTTAGGAGGGGGGTCTTAGGTTCAAATCCTGAACAAAGGTGTTTAATTTAGGATTATTGGTGTAAAGGAGTAATGTTAGCTGTTCAAAAAAATAAGAATAAAAAAATACATGCCTAGCTTTATCACAGACTCCAACACACAACAATAATGATCCCATGAAAAATCTCCTTAACCGGCCTCGCCAAACCAAGGTTATTGTCAAGTCCCATCAGATCTAAGAAAAGACATATATAGGATAAACCTGGTACCAAGAATTGACGTGTTGCCACAACTAGAGGTGTGCATGGTTTGGTTCGGTTATTAACTTTAACCGAAATCGTAACCGAAAACGTACCTGAGGTCATCGGTTAATCTATTTTATTAATCATTCAATTTTTGGTTAACCGATTCAGTTTATTTATTATTGGTTATGTTAATATCGGCTAATAATCAAAACCAAACTTTGGCTAATTGTTTGATTAGAAAGACATAAAATAGATGTATACATGAAATAAAGATATAAAACAATAAATATGAAATAAAAATAGAATAATATGAAAATATGAACAGTCCAGTTAATTTCAGTTAACTGAGAGTACAAAAGAAATTTCATAGCCGCTTTTTTGATAATTTGGTTTCCGATTGATTGGTTAATTTTAGTTAGGTTTTGTCGATTTTCGACTCGGTTTTTCTAACCCGTAGCCACAACAACATAGCAACTACACAAGTAAAAATGTATTTTGAAGTTTCGGTCACTATATCATCATCATCATCATCATACTCAGTTAATCCACCAATAGCAAAAGCCAAGGTAGGGTGTGAGGAGGGTAAGATGTAGACAACCTTACCTCTACCCTGTCGGAATAGAGAGGCTGCTTCCAGTGAGACCCCCGGCTCAATAGTGGTTTTGTATCAAGCCTTAGACAATAAGGCACATAACACTTAGCAATCAGGACAAACCCGATTGGTGCATGTACCCCCTTGTCTTTTGGCTATCAACGTCACCACCTGATGCATGATTAACCTTCCGTCATTTTTAACGTTATTTTCACGAAATTAGTAAAATAACGTTAAAATTAGTGCAACTTTACTTTTACCCACCGTAGAGAACACTAGCCGTTACAGATGGTAAAAGGCTACCAAAATAAAATACTGTGTTTATGTTTTGATGGTATTAACTTTTGTGAATACATGTTTTTAAATAAGAATATCACTTCAAGTCATCCGGTTGAACTTTTTTAAAAGATGATTAAAAAAACGCAACAAGCTAAAAATTAATTATGCTTCAGATACACAACTGCTAAAACGTCTGATAAATAAACTAAATTCAAATTCAAATTCACTTGAAAAACAAAAGTGACATGCTACATTGCTCAACAAGTATTCCATCAAACCAAAAAAGCAAATAGCACAAAATTGTTGTAAGACCCTTTTAAACACTAGGCAATGCTGTTCCTTTTACTTCCCTGGGCTGCAAACTGCAGAAACAAAACAGTCGAAAGGGATTCAGATTATATTCGTATACCATAAGTATAAACCGTAAACTAAAATATATTATCAAAACCGTGTATATTTAAACGTTTAGTCTAGTAAATCGAACATCTTATGAATAATTCCAAGTGTATAACTACTGGTAGCATCATTAGTAACTGAATCAGAATATGATTATCCAAGGTCTGAAAGCAAAAAAGAACATAAGGTAAAACATGAAACGTCTTCGAAATGATCATCTTCTTTAAAAATGAAATATAGGTAAAACATGCTCTATTTTTTTCACAAGAAATGATTACTTGAACAAATTGCACAAGTGTTGCATTTTAAATTATATCTCTAAGGAGGAAGAAGGGTTGTTTTATTTATTTTTGTTAAATTTAAATTAAAAAAAATATATATAATAAATAAATAAATGATTGGGTAATCATGAGGGGGCTTTATTCTATTTCCCGGGTGTTATTGGAAGGTTGCAATAGAGCCACTTTTGACGTGGCGCTAAGATTGCAGAATGCAGCCTAAAGTGTGGTATCATATGAAATGTCTAGAAATGTGCAAACATGAAACACTTGTTAAGAAAATAACATAAAGACACAAAATAAAAGTTAATAAGAACTCATGTAAAAAATAAAATAAACTAGTTTTCAGGCTTGTATGCTCCAAAGCATATGTAATGATAGAAAAAGAGAGTAGTTACACAAATCTATCTAGCTTACTTCATAGACGAAAGAGTAAAAACTTGCTATACAAATATACATAGAAAATGATAATTCTAGTGATTTTCACTAAAAACAATAACACAACTGTTTGCATGAGTTAAATCCCGAAAATGCCCTCTGTATGACATATAAGTTTGTTTTCCAACCGTAAGAACATATTACATGATCATAACCACATTGTAACAACTCAATTCACCTAAGATCGAGTTACAAACCGTGCGTAAATGGAGAGATTATAGTTCAATTATCATAATCAGAAAACACATTGCAACTAAATCCACCTAAAATAGGCTGTGCATGGAAACTATTACTCGCGCACCATTATCATTAAGCAAATAGCAACAACTCGACTCAAAAGCAAAAAAGAAAAACAGATACATCAATAGACAAATGCACATACCTTAAATGTTGCTTGGGTACATGAAAACCCTAACCCTAGCTCCCTGCACATAAAACACCAACCATTCAGCATTTCCACAAACAAAAAACTTGGGTGGCGTTCGTTTCACGGAATTAATTCGAATGGAATTGGAACTGGAATGTTGTTCGTTGCAACAAAAGACGAAATTTTAAATGAACAACATACGGAAGGGAATCCACATTTTGATTCCATTGAGATTTCATTCCAGTTCTATCAACCGAACACATCTAAATTCCAAATCAAATTATAGTTTTCGCGTGAATTCCGATTCCAATTCCATTGCAATCCATGAACCAAACGCTACCTTAGATTCAACTTTCAAACTTGATAACTTGATAATTACCATAGATTTAGGAGGAAGGTTGGACTTAAACTTAGCCCGAACAACGCCAGTGTTACCATGAGGCCTGGTAACCTTTCCCCAAATGCACCGATAATGCGATCCGTTCTTCTTCACCTTAGCTTTGTAAATGTACGCCATTCGTTTCCCTTGGTACCATGCTACCTCCTCCTTGGTGTTCACTCCTTCGATCTGTACCAGTGACGTGTTCGGATATTGGTTCGATTTTGACCTAATTTCATCATCCAAACAATCAGTGTCCTTCAATCAATGTTATGAAAACCATGGCCGACAAAGCAGGTCTAATCGTGGTAAGGTTAAACAGATCAGATACGACGCGACTAACTCAAGTATCAAACATGAATACAAATCAAGTAGGGTTAATAATATGTTACCTCTTGTAACCTAGGACGGTTCCTCTGGTGTAGAGTCTGGAATGGAATGGAATGGAAAAGAGAGATAAGTGTTAAGAATATGAGGTGAGTATATGGTTGATGAGTGAATGATTATTATTATGGTTATTCATTTACCTGACGCGTTCTCCTTGACGGCCTTTCACCATTATTGCTGCTGCTGCTGCTGCTGCTGCTGCTGCGAATTAGACGATGATGCGGTGATGAAGCCCTAGTTTTTGTTTTGGTTGGGATTGTTGTTATATGGGTAGGTGTTTGGATGGGCTGATTTTTGGGCCCAAAGAAGAGAACATGTGTAATTTAAGCCCAAGTGAAAATAGACTGTAAATAGATGTTTGGATGGGCTGATATATGGGTTTTTATAGTTTTAGAAAACGAATTTTATTTTAATTAACTTTCTAAGGATTACAGAATTCATATTAAAGTTTGAAGTTTGTATTCATTTTTTTTTTTCATTTTAATCTCATAAAACTAGATTCAAAATTGTACATTTTTGTGTTGTAAAAACGAGTCTAGGCTGCTAGGTTCAGGGTAGGACGCGCTTAGAGGAGGGGTGTACCAGAGGCATGCAACTCGAATGGAGGTGCACGCCCTATGCTCTTTAGGCGACTCGTGTCATAGCCGCTCAATGTACTCATCTCTTTGACTGTTAGTTCTCTGGGTAATCTCATCTGAATTCTGCTACCTGTCGATGTAGCTGAATGGAGGTCCACGCCCTATGCTCTTTAGCAACCTGTCGATTTAGCTGCTTGGTTCCCTTGTGCCTCTCTTGACATATATACTGAATTAAGGTAGGATTGCCTAATAATTTAGGTCTGTTAAGGTTCAAAACTAAAGGGTGTAATTTAGATGGTCGAGAAGTAACAATTAGTTGGTTGAGAAATAATTGTGAAAATAATAAAAGTAAATATTGTAAATTATATATTTACCTACTCGTTGACTTATGAAAAGTTCTACTAAAGAGAAGGCCCCGTTAGTATACACCAGCTCGCATATCACATCATATGGTTGTATGGTTCACACTAGTAATTTCTTTCCTAGTCAAAACATCATATTCATACCAACCGTATCATTTGACCCTCATACAAACCATATGACTTGTCCATCATATGACCTATATGACAAATTTTTGCAGTGTCATACGACTCATATGGCCATATTCTTCATATCATACGATACATACGGACGACACTAACTGTATAGCATGTCAGTGATGTTTGTATAGTAATATAGTATGTAGCTGCTGTCTAGTTGTCCCCTTTTATATTAATGCAATACTGCATTTTATATGTAATATTTATAACTAAATCTATAAATTTATACAATATTTAGTATTTTAGACTTATATGATACGCCTAGCAGGCTTCAGAACCCTACATCAGAAAATGTACTACATGAAGCCGCATAAAATTTAAATTAGAAGGAAAAAAAAAACTGATTCCATTTTTTGGCTCTTGATTTACAGAAATAGCAAAAATAAATAACTTAATTCATCTTTTAACTAACTGTACCAGTCAAGAAAAAGAACAGAAAAGGTGAGAACAACTAGAAAAAGCAAAAGAAATGTTCTGCTGCTACTATTTCTCTGGATAGCTTGAGACAGTTCCTTGTTACCCATCTCTACATTCTTAGTTGCTTCAACAGCCTATAAAATAAAACTTAATAAAAACAATTTCTAAACCATATATAATAAGTCTAAAAAGAAAAAGACGACGTTACACAAAAATAAAAAAGTAAACATCCTGACCTGATCATACAAATACTCTATTTGTTGAGCCTGTCGCAAGACATGAGTCGACAAAAGATGATTTAATGCTGACATCTCTACCATTTTAGTTTCAGTGTCGTGGGCAACGTCTAGAAGAGTTGACAACTCTACCTGAACCAAGTGAAGTTGCTCAGTCATTAACCATAATTTCAATTTATTGACGTTGTAAAATGGGCAGGTTAAATGGGTCGGGTAATGACTAATGAGTCAATAGAGTTCGGGTCAAAAGGTGCATTTATTAGTAAAAGGGCTAAAATTTCAAAGTTAACTAATTTCAGAGCTATAAAACACCATATTATTGATAAAAATACCTGAAGAACATGTGTTTCGTCATCTAAAAGTTGATGCTGGATTTTTACGAGTTCGGTTTGGATCTCATTAGGGTCTCTGGTCTCTGAACTTGTTTGTTCCCTCGACTCCAAATTGTTGCCGACATCAGTGGAAGTTTTCACAGGAACCTGTTTTCTTCTAGGCATAGCTCGATTGATAGCGTCTTGAAATCGTACAGCTCTGAGTTGATCAAACTGTGATGTAACTGAATGAAGCTTTTCACTTAATATTAAAACCTGGAATCAGAATATATAGTAGTAATCAAAATTATCAGCAATAGGCAAACTGATTACAATCACTCATTTAGTGTTAATAATACTACTTAACCAAAAATTAGTGCTGGAATTGTATAGGGTCACTTTAAAAATTATATAAATATCTTACTGATCATTTATCTGTTAGTTGCTTAAAGTATCAGAACTTTTCAGTCAAACCGATTGTAACAACTTCGAGCAACAGAAGCACATCTAAACACAATCTCGTACAACACTTTTGTTACATTTGATTATCTAATTATGATTAATTCAATATCACACCAAAAATTGAGAAAAAACATACCACTCCATGTTTATGTGCAATAGTATCAGCATTAGCATTGTCGCCCCTAATGCCAAGCCAGCTCTTTGAGTTCGCCTCTTCATCTGTTATGCTAGTTTTGAGAATGTCAATCTGTTCTTTACAGGCTTTGACGAAAATGCTAACCTGTAGAAGAGAGCAACGGTTTGAAACAAAGGTGGCAAGATTGACAGTTCTGATAACAGATTCGGGTTCAAACGAGCCTTGGCGAGGTGGTTCGCCCACAGACACAATTTGTGTCCATTTTTATTAAATGATGAATTATGTTAATTTTGATTACAAAAACAATATTATTATGTTGACTGCATCCTTAAAGTCTTCAATCCGGTCTCTAATCTTAGACATTCGTTAAACATCCACTGGTAGTAACTTCTGGAACAATAAAAAGGCCTGGCCTATTCTCTTTCAATCAATGTGTAATTGGTCAATTACTTAAAATGTATCTAATCTAATAGAAATAAAAGAAAAAATTCTCAGAATTTAAAGACCTATTTGATAACTCTATAATAAATTTTCATTATGTAAATACTAATTTCAAAGTCATTTCATCAACTTAAGCGCGGTAATAATTGCCACTATACGCTTCATGGCTTCTTGCTAACAGATTGACAAGTTGAGCCGCCACCTCTTCTGGATTACAAACCCTAATCTACTAAACACCCCCTGCCCCCTAGAGTCGAAACATTGCTATGGATAACACATTGGATTCTGGCGCCAGGGAGCCAAAGGTATCAAAAGCTAGGGGTACAAAAACATGCTGGTTCAAATGTACATTAGCTAGAAAACCTAGTATTTCTCAAATACAAGTTAGATAATTAATTGATCATGTTGCAACGTCGGATGAATTTTCTGTAGCTGTGCAAGTTAAGTATATAATAACTATTGGACAACTTGCTTAACAATTTATATGGGCACAATTACAAACAAGGGAAATAAAAGCAATTGAAGAAAGAAATCCAAAGCAGGAATAAGAGAAATGTAAGAGGATGAATGATCGAAATAATTGTTCTTACTTGTGTAGGCTCGGTTAATCAGTTCCCAACACCATATATAATATGCGTACTTGAAAGATTTGATGACAAGAAAATGTTATAAACGAAATATATGTTTGAGGATCGGACAAATGGTAGTGTTCGTTTCACGAAATGAAATTTGGATTGGAATTGGAATTGGAAT
This sequence comes from Ambrosia x helenae, assembly GCA_030844895.1. Lineage (NCBI taxonomy): Eukaryota > Viridiplantae > Streptophyta > Magnoliopsida > Asterales > Asteraceae > Ambrosia > Ambrosia x helenae. The sequence goes on from CM061225.1 coordinate 83,995,144, forward strand.
GTATATTTCATTTATTATATAGTTCTAGCCTCACTTACGGTGTGCACATATAATGTATATATGTGTGACCCTCGGGGGGCAAAAGTAAAGTTGCACTAGTTTTAACGTTATTTTACTAATTTCGTGAAAATAACGTTAACACCGAAGGAAGGTTAATCATGCATCATGTGGTGGCGTTGATAGCCAAAAGACAAAGGGGTACATGCACCGATCGGGTTTGTCCCGATTGCTAAGTGTTTAGTCTCTTATGTCTAAGGCTTGATACCAAACCACATCGAGCCGGGGGTCTCACTAGAAGCAGTCTCTCTATTCTTAGGGGTAGAGGTAAGGCTGTCTACATCTTACCCTCCTCAGACCCCACCTTAGCTTTGCTATAGGTGGGATTAACTGAGTATGATGATGATGATTTATTATATAGTTCGTTTCATCACAAGAAGATGTTGTAGTTGAACAACAACATACGGAAGAGAATCTATATTCCAATTCTCTTGAGATTTCTTTCCATTATCTGAACCCAACACACCTAAATTCTAAATCAAATTTCATTTCACGCGCGAATTCCAATTCCATTACAATTCATGAAACGAACGCTATACCAAAATACAAGGATTCGTATCATTTGTACAAAACCCAACACTAATTCATGTATTACGATTACTTGCTCTAATACTGGTTGTTGGTCACAACTTGAATACTATGAGTATTTAACCTAGCAATGTGCACATACTTGATTTGGAGATTTTAAAACGGATACGATTCGAGCCATATTGTTAGATGAGTATAATAACAGTCGTATTCACGGTATATTTTGTTACCGACTATAAGTAATTTAACTTACCTTTAATTTCAAACAAACGTTTCAACTAGCAGGTATTTAGATAATACTCGCCAATGGGCTAGCCCAATTGGTAGATACACATGCCTCTTAGATGAAGGGGCCCAACCCAGACCTGGGCAAATGAGTAGTTTAGGATTATTGGTGTAAAGTATAGTAAGGGTAACATTTGCCGCTTAAAAATAATATAATACACAGTACCCATGACCAAGTCATGTATTATATTAATATATAAAGTTAAATCAGTATTCAATACGAAATAATTAAAATGGGATTTATTTTAACTATCCCATAAAAATACAACAAAGCCTAATTTAAACATCAGCAAAGATGCTGTAATGTTTGGAGTCCACAGCAATAAGCCTGAGAGCAGCAACTGCTGCTGCAGCAGACATAACTGAAAAGACAATTACATTCAGCCAATGCCATGATTTCTGCAGAGAAGAGAGTTTGTTCCCTTTAGCCACCAAATACATGTGGTTTGCAAGTATAAATGTAAGCGGGAAGGTGCTGATGGCTCCTGTCAGGCTCATGAAGTCTCCGATGAATGGTAGTGCTGCTGCTAGTAAGGTGGTCACCGCTATGTAACCGCCTCTCACCACCACTCTGAATGACAGATTTTTCACCGCTAGTGCACTTCCTTTAATTCCGTATTTTGTGTCTAGAAACTCGTACATTGGACTTGCAAAGATCTATGAAAACAAAACGAAAATGTATATTACAGTACTGGACTAGCTTTTTGTAAAAAACATGTTTGAGCGGAACTCCTTTCTGACCCGTTACACAGCCTGCCCAGCCCACCCATTTTGGCCCATCTAGCATTTTTTTTTTTTTTTTTGCAACCATGAGAACCCGTTACATGAAAACACACTGAACCCCACCAATGCCCTGCTAACCAATGGGGTCAAGTACAGCGTCGTTGCGCTGGTCAGGTGGCCTTCAAAGGGGTCAAGTCCACTAGATTTGAACCTGAGACCTTTGCTAGAGGGACTCAGGCGCTTACCATTGCACCACCCCCCTTGAAGGTTAAAGCATACGAAAAACTTAATTGTCGCATGCGTTCTTGTCAAAAATGGAAAGTATAAAAGAAGGCTTACATGCAAAGCTATAACAGACTGAAGACAGGCAGATATATTGGCAAACGCCTTAACCCAAACTGGCCCATGGACACTGTTGAGTAAATAAGCATCTGTATCATTCCCATAAGCCCAATAACCCATGAAGGCAACAGCATATAATGGCACAACTCCTACTGAAAATTGGAAGTATAACCCTTTCATCATATTCTTAACAGCCGGCTGTCTCACTGTTGCCTATAAAAAAAAAAAAAAAAAAAAAAAAAAAAAAAAAAAAAACTTATTCAGAGATCTGATTATTACCGAATGAATATGACTTCTGTAACTATACTTAACACACTAAGCATGTTCTGGGTCAACCCAACTCGACCCGTTTGTAACAGATTTAGCGGTCTCTAACCTGTATCTCTGGAGCATTCCTGTGTTGAAAGCAAAAACAAGACTTGCAGATGCACCAATAGTTGTGAAGACCCGACTTATGTCTGACCCTGGAATGCTATAGTCCCTAGGTGGAGCTCTGACCCCTTTAAAGAACATATAAAATCGGTTTAACTTTGGAGCAAACAATTACTATATGTTATTTAAATGGGACGCACAGGTAAACGTGTTAGATGTGGTGTAAGAGACTATACCATCGCGAAGAGACAGGGCAAATGCTATGGCGATGTATGCTAGACTGAAAAACGTTGAAAATCCAAGCCAAATTTTTAAAGCCGAAAGATGAGGGATACAAATTGCGAAAAGGCCACAAGCGACGCCCGCCATTACAATAAAGTAGGGGAGCTTCATGACATTGTCATCCCTGAAGAGTACATAAACAGCCTACAAAATCAAACCACAATGCTATAATTGAGTGATGAAAATTTTAATTAGTTTCATTGGATACCCCAAAAGATAAATAGTCTGATGTTCATGAGATAGAGAGGGTAACAAAATATATAAAGAACTTCGAGGCAGGTTGGGTAATGGTCAAAACGTGTTGAGGTTGAAACATATATTTTTTGTATGGGTCGGATCAAGTCGTCCCACTTAACACGTTTTGTCATTTCTAGAAAAAATATTTCTAATAATTAATACGTTAAAACTATTATTACAATGTATAAACGATAGTTGTCAAAGCGCCTAGGCACACTCAAGGCGCATAGGCCGAGCCTGGAGCCTAAGCGCATAAAAAACGAGGGCTTTTTATAATTAGGCGCATAGTATAAAATACATTTTTAGAGGATTTTTAGAGATGTTTTAGGCTTGTTTAGGGCTACATTAGGATGTTTTAGGGTTGTTTAGGACTTGTTCATAACTCATTTAGGATGTTTTAGAGGTTTAGGCAACTTTTAGCCTGAATTTGGCCGGAAATCAGCCTGAAAACAGCCCCGATAGTGCGCCTCAGTGCCTCGGCACACGCCTCACAGGGCACAGCGCACTTAGTGCGCCTGGTTGCGCCTTGCGCCTAGGCGCGCTTTTGACAACTATGGTATAAACTGGTTTTTTATAAAAACAATTAAGGAAGTTGTATGCAATAAATACAGACTTTGTGCAATCTCAATCTGTCCTATCCGTTTCTCATTTTGGCTACCCGTTTGGAATACAATACAATCCAATTTAACCCATTCATAAGTAAATGGGCCGATATTGTCACCTCTAAACACAATTTGGGCTTATTGACGGTACCTTAAGAGCCTGACCAGCCAAGATGACATAACCGACGTTGATCATGAAAAGGTTTACATACTGCAACACCCACGTAAGAAAATAAGCTTTCGGGCCTGCAATTGTTCCAAAAGCCTCAGTTAAATGTCTACATTTAGTAACCACTAACTTACACATACACACGCGTAATATTCTATTTAAAGTTTGTTCATTACCATATATAAATCCTGCAAGATCTCTGTATCTGATATGCCTCTTGCCACCAAACTCATGTAGCATTGCAATAAGAGCATTTGCATTGAGTGATATTAGTGTAGCTAAGATTAAACCCACTACTCCACCTACCCAGCCAAGCGGAACCATGACTGCGCCCGGATATCCCAGAACATACACGCTGTTGATGCCCGTTGTAAGAACAAAACCCGCTTGAAACCAAGAATCTACATCAAGTGATTAAAATCTCCATATTATAAGTCTATCCATAGCAACCATCAAATCAAAAATACGTTACATAAAAAAAGTATCATTTTATATAATGAACCCATTTTGATACTTTTGTCTTTCCTAAAACAAATGATTCCAACCTTAGCCCATTTTGGTTAGAACCTATTTTTTTATGTTAGATTGGATTTTTCATTCCATATTAGTAGGCAAATTTACAGCAGGAAGGCTGACGAACAGGCAACAAGCTGCAACGCAACCCTCATTTGAATAGCAAAACCTATCCTACTGAAAACAAAACCTTGGTCCCTAGGGGTCGAGAAATTCCTCTGCACTCTGTCTAGGAACGTAATAGCTTCGAGAGCCAAAAGCATCAAAGGCAAATGTGACGAAAGCATGTTGCTTATCAGCACAATCTTTATCATGCTTCTCAACTTTTTTAAACTTCGCGTTCAACATCGGTCGAACCCAATATCCCTGAACCCATTTTGATTTTACCAAAAATTGGAACTTTTTTAAGACGGTCGATTCGACCCTAACTCATTTTGCTCATAACCCGTTTTGACCCATTACTCATTTTCCGGCCTCACATGTACTACCTTCTCCATGAAAGTTACAGAAATTCATAAAAAAAGGGGGGGGGGGGGGGGGGGGGGGGGGGGGGGAACTGGTAAAAAGGATAAAAAGTAAAGAACTTTATTGTATAATCTGTGATGTTAACTACTGACAAATGTGTGTCTTAGCTTAAAAAATAAAAAAGTCAAAAACTTTGCAATTATCATGGACCCCCACAATGAAAATTTAGATGTTTTCACAAGATGAGTCAAAAGGAAACTAAAAGATAGTATTTTGTTGTATCAAATTAAAAACATTTGAGTCATTTGACTAACATATACTTCAGTAAAGAAATATTTTTTTTTTTTGGAACGGCAGGACTTTAGTAAAGATGATTGAGCACTAAACTAATTTTCAAAAGTACCGGTAAAAAAAAGGATAAAAAGTAAGGAACTTTATTGAATAATCTGTGATGTTGACTACTGACAAATATGCACCTTACCCACAAAAGTAATAGAGTCCATAGCTTCATGAGACTTCCCAACATGGACGAGTCAAAAGCAAACTTTTTTATAACTGCAAAATTCCTCCTACTCCTATGTTGTTAGTTGTTAGTCTATCCGGAGTGGGGGGCGGGAGAGGGGCGGGAAGGGGGGAACACCGCCGCCATACCGGCGTGGGAGGGGGGGCGGGGGGCAGTCCAATGGCGTGGGGCATTTTTGGTGGGTGACGTGGCATGATCTGATTGGTCAGTTTTTTTTTTTTTTTAAACTTTAACACAATATAATATTATTTCCTTCCCCCTTACACTCCCCACAATTCCCCCCCCCCCCCCCCCACATGGGTCCCACAAGTGCCACATGGCGCTTCATCTCCCTCTTTCCCCCCCCCCCCCCCCCCCCCCCCCCACTCCGGATAGTCTTAAGGGATATTTTTTCCAAAAGGCCAACAAAGTCGTCACGAGCTTTTGTGGGAATCCCTTTATGACGAATTTAGGATACCCATGGAGCACACGGTCCTCCAGGTCTACCAATCTAGGGAAAACCTAACCACTCACCGCCCAAAGGCACGATAGTAAATAATCAGTAAAACCTTGTATCTTTCAAGGCTCGAACTTGTGACCATTAGATCCCAAGTCACCTATCATTGGTGGTTAGTTGTTAATGGATATTGAACATGATGTCAACATTAGTACAGCAAGTTAGTTAACTATAAGAAAAAACAAACTATAAGATAATATTTTTGTTGTACGATACTAATACACAGAGTTAGTTACCACCACACCACGGTTTGCATTAATCTAACAAAAAGTATGTAACTTGGAGTGCTAAACAATAAATTGTAGTGTTAAAATTCAAAACATGTTATTAAGATGCATGCAAAGTTCCTTGTTTGGCTTCTGAGTTCTGATTATATTATCCTGATTTGAGTTAAATGTTCATTTCCCAAATCCACATCCAAACACCCCTTATTCCCTTTGGGATAAAATTTTCCAACAAAACCTATAGAATCTTATGAAACACCACTAATAGGATTTGTAAAAGGTAGGATATCCCCATCTCAGAAAAAAAAAATAGTATACTATAATAAACAAAATATAACATAAAGAAAAACCGGTAATCACTTGTAATTCTTGTTGGTTTTTAATTAAAAGTTTGACGTATTAAATATTCAAAAAAAAAAAAAAAAAAGTTTGACGTATTAATAAATTAGTGAGTAAAGAAATCTTAATCATGTTTTCATTCCACGATAAAAACCAAATTACATCTGGATAATAGGTAAGTAAGCAACAAGTTGCGCGGCTATCCGTTTTTGAATCGCAAAGTCTATTCTACCAAATACAAAACCTTGGTTTATCGCGAGTCACTGAATTCAGCAGCAACTAAATTCAACAATATTAACCACCAATGAAATAATATTATCAATCTTGTATATAATTGTTCCTCACTATTGCAAAACTCATATTAATTCCAAAACAGAAAAATAAAACAATAAAGCCAGTAAAACTGTAAAAAAAAAAAAAAAAAAAAAAAAACTAACCGCTACTAATCTGATGAGCAGTTTCGGGTATTTCAATAGCAAGTGATTGATCATCATAAACCTTAGTAGGACGATTAGAAACGACGTCGTCCCGCTTATCCTCCATTTTACTCACAAAACAATCTTCTTTTTCTTCTTCTTCTTCTTCTTCACTTGACAAAAGATAGTCTCTCTGTTCCGTTTCCCATTGGGTATGTTTTCCAAATAATAAGCCAGCGATATATACTTATATATATATATGTATATTTATATGTATATTCTCCCTTATCTTCTAATTGAGAGTATCTTTTATTGAGTGTGAAATGTGAATGCACACAACAAATAATTTCAACGGATTGGATTGGATTGACGAAGAAGTATTCAAATTGGGTATGCAAATTAGGAGACTGGTGGGATTGTGGGCAACGATTACGCACTCCCAAATCTGGACATATTTATAGATATGATGGTAGGTTTTATTGTTATTTTATTGTTATAATATATAATATTGGTAAATAATAATAATAATAAAATTACATGGGATATGTATTATTTTTATTATTATTATTATTATTATTATTATTATTATTTTTTATTATTATTATTATTATTATTATTATTATTATTATTATTATTATTATTATTATTATTATCGATGTATTGATATGATGAGTTTTAATTGCGAGTTGTGACAGTCATGAATGATGAACGAATCGAATTGGAGAGAGAACTGAATCTAATAAAAAGTCGGTGACGTGTAAGGATTGGTTGCCAACTTTATGTTTTTGTTTTATGTTATGTTTGGTTTTTTTAGACTACAAGGGGGATAAGGGGCGCTCCACTGAAAATGTTTTCACTTCACTGATTTCTTCCAATCCTGTACTGTCACATCACTTCACTGATTTTCTTCACTGAAACATTTTTTTAAAGGCAGCACTCCACTGATTTTTTACCCAACTATCAATTATTTTCACAAATAATAATAATAATTTTCACACATAAAAGTATAGTTAATAATTATTATTTTTTTACCTTTCAAAAAATAATTATTATTTTTTTTATGTAATAATAATAATTTTCACACACGTGTTTGTGCCCTTGGCCTTTGATACCTTTGGCTCATTGGCACCGGAGGCTACCCGTTTCCTGACCAGGGTCCAACGGTTATTCATAGTAGTGTATCGGCTCCGGGTGGGCTGGGTTACGTTTTTAGTAGATTAGGATTTGCTATTCAGAAAGGGGTGGCGGCGCAGCTTGTTGCTCGCCTGCCCGTTATCTTGATGTAATTTTCCTTGTTCTGGAATGAAAGAAGTTTATAACAAAAAAAAAAAATTTGAAAAAAAAAAAAAAAAAGCCTTAAAAAACCACATAATGTTATGAAGAATCACCATTCAAGGATAAGATTTACCTCCTTGATTTACCAAGCAAGTGAATGACCCCTTTGTCAAACTTAAAGATAATGTACCATGCTACTAGTCAATCCAAATAGTTAAACTTGTCTACCAAATAATTAATCTTTTGTAGTATAAATACTAGCTTAAGGTAGATGAGAAAATGCACCTCATGTATACACTTTCATAAGTTATACATTTCTCTACATCTTTATCTTACAATCTTTCTAAAGTTCTTAAGTTTTAGCACTAATCTTGTGTTAATTCTTGTTATATTATAACACATAACAATTTAAGTAAAAAACCCCTAAGACTTTTATTTTGTTATTAAAGTTCTTTGGATATTTGAATTTTAAACCATATGCATACTTGTACATATATATGTTATGTTTGAGAAAACAATGTACACAAAATGACAAAAGACTCGTACTGTACAACTTGTACCACAAAATGACAAAAGACTCCCACATATTTATAAACATATACATATACTTCTATATCTATCTCCTTCTTTACAAACTCAATTCAAACCCTAAAAAAAAAAAAAAAAAAATAACTGCAACCCTTTACACAAATTAGAACAGAGAGAGAGAGAGAGAAGATTAAAATAATAGAGAGAGAGGAATAAAAAAAATAATAAAATTGTGTGAAAGTTTGTGCCACATCCGTGAACCAGCACGGTAACTGGAACCAGAATTTGGTTCACGGGACCACTACCAGCATGGGTGGCGGCGGTGTTACCGTGCTGGTAATGAGGTACCCGTGACCAATTCTAGTAGCACCCCGTCCCGCCTAAGGAGTGGGGGTGGGGGGAAAAGAGGGGGATGAAGCGCCATGTGGCACTTGTGGGACCCCTGTGGGGGAGGGAAAAATTGTGGGGAGTGGAAGGGTGGAGGGGAAGAGGGGGAAGGGGGAAGTGACATGTGACATTTCTTTTATCTTTTTTTTTTTTGTTTTTAAGTAATTAAAATAACATTTATAATTAATAAAAACCTAGAAAATTACAAAAATTAAAAACCTAGAAAATTAAAAAACATAAAAAAAAACCGAAAAAAAAACTAGAAACTAACAAATCAGTTAATATTATATTTTTCCATAATGTCACGCTTCATTTGTAGTGTCATCTCTAACTCTGACCCGTGAAGATGATCGGTGTTCATGGCGATAAATTTCATATCTTCGCGTTTTTTGCGCTGTTCTTTGATACTCAACTTTCTCTCTTTCATTGTCAACTTTTTTCAAATGCTTCGCGGATGTTTTTTTTCTCCTCGAGCATTTTTTCTTGAATCGTATTGAAGTGAATCATGGTGGAATTTAAATCTTGCAAGTCAGCGCTGTAGGCGCCGATTTATCCGGAACCTGAACCCGAACCCGAAGCAGCAGATTTTTGCGACCTCTTTTTTGACTTATCTTGACCGGGTGGGCGACTCAATTCCTCTTCGAACTCGTCATCATCCAAATTAACGGCTTCCACGTTTTCAGGATCAATTGAACGGTTTTCTTGACAAATTTGTTTTTGACCTTTTTGCGGAGTTGGTTGCAGTGGGGACGTACGCCCATTTTGAATGGTGCTTCGCGACTTCCCAACAATGAAGAAACTTGAAGTCGACCCCGGTTTCGTTACGATACGCTAATAGTGACCGGCTGAGGCAGTCGCCGTCTGTTTCACCGCTTTTTGGATTGTTTTTTTGCGTAATAATAATGCGGCTGAAACGCATTCATTGCTCTGTTTATCTCGGTCCACTTGGACGAGAGACTATCGTTTGCTCGATAGAACTCTCTTTCCCTCAACACATGGAACGCGGTGTTTATGTCGACCCAAAAGTCATTTTTGTGGCGACTAGTTCCTACAAAAAAAAAATATTAGCAATATTAGAAAAAAAAATATCATGTTTAAAAAAAGTATTAGAAATATTATAAAAAAAAATCATGTTAAAAAATTTATTAGAAATACCTTGCTCTTTTTTCCGACTCGCTTATCAACGCTTTCGTTAACGCAAGCTCTTCTTTGGGTGTCCACTTAATCGCTTGGCGGTTAGCGGCGGCTAATGCTTTCTCCTCCGGCGTCTTCCTCCCGTGACTTCTTTTGCAGGGGGTTTTTTACCCGAAGATGATCCTGCAACATTTTGGGGTTGTGTTTCGGGTACGGTTTGCGTTAAAGGAAGTTGTGAAGGAACGAGAGAATCATTGAATGGGAAATTAGGATAAATTTGCCCACTAATGAAACCCGCATAACCCGCGTAGTCGGGACAAGGTGAAGGAATGGGTGGACGGTTTGGGATCGGGCGAACCGGTGGTGTATTCGGGTTTGGGACGTACGCGTATGGGTTGTTCGGGTCAAAGCATCGGTTGTAATGGGTTTCATTTTTTTGTTGAAGAAGGATGAGTAGTATGAAAATATATGAAGAATTGTAAAAAAATGGTTGAAGAAGTGTATAAAAATTGTGAAGAAATAAGATAAAGTGGGTGTTTTGTAGTGAAAATGGGGAAATTTATAAAAAAAAAAAAATTGACCGTTTGATCCCTAACGGTTACTTTTTAAAAAAAAATTTCAACGGTCAATATTTCTCCTCCAATCACAGCCACACACGTGGCCACTCAAGCCCCCCCCCCCCCACGCCAAGCATTCCTTCCCCCGCCCTCTCCTTCCTGCCCCTCGCCACGCCACCATGGTGGTGGTGTTCCCCCTGTGACACCCGGCAAATTCCGGTTAACAATGTTGTCTAGATTAAAGTCTACCTTAGCGAGTCACGCGTATATTATACTTAACTGGGTTAGTTGAGTCGTGTTACGGTTCGGGAACTGTTAGTTTAGTATAGAGGATCATTAGATGTCAGTCCTTAACCAAGTGTACAAGGGGTGACGATTCGTAGAATCGTCAGAGCATAGGGAACATACAAGTCTCGAGTCCCGGGAATTGGTGATCGAGTGTGAATGTGTTTATTTGCAAGTATTATGTGTTTACAATCATTATGTGACTTGTCGGTATGTGAAAATGTGTTAACATATGTTAAAACGGGGTTTAACGCGCGAAATACGCAGAACCAACCCCTATAGGCGATTAGGGAGGGCTAATCGCCTATAGGGAAGGCGAGTAGGGTTCCCATTTGGGCGAGTAGGCCCTAATCGCCCCTACTATAGGCGATTAGGAGCCCTATTCGCCTGATGCTGCTGCGTAATCGCCTGTAACGTACCTGACGACTAAAAACGACTATAAATACCATACTTGACCTCCTAAACTTCATTATAACAACCCTAGTCGTCCCACAACTCGCCCCAACACACACACAACCTCTGGAACACGATTTTGGATCAAAATACACGATTTCAAGCCTATTACATCAATCTATCATAAACTAAGGTGTGGTTTTCATTCATGCAACCTTTAATAATGTTTTTTATTGAATCCCTAATGGTCTAGACCTGTTTATAAACGTATGTGTCTTCTGAAATTCGTTAATAATCATTGTTAATTGGATTCTAACTATTATGCATGTTGTATGTGTGTTTATAATTAAAAGATAGGATTTTTGTGATTCAAGAAGGATTGTTAACATAATATTAAGGTAGTTATAGATTGATGATGATAGCATGTTGATGAAATATGAGTAATTGTTCATTAGGGTTACGGTTATGCATGTTAATGTGATGTTTCATGCTATGTGTATTGTTTTTGGGATACATGGTTACATGCAGGGCTGATAGAACGAGGTTAAATGAAGGATTTTGATTGAAATATGTTTGATATGGTTGTTTGATTGATATTTGATGTTTACACACGTTCTGGATTTGATTTGGAGTGTTAAACGCGCGAAAAACCGGAACAACTGGGCCATAGGCAATTAGCAATCCTAATCGCCTATGCTATAGGCGATTAGGAGGCTATTCGCCTGATAGGATGCCCTAATCGCCTATAGTATAGGCGAATAGGGGTCTAATTGCCTTTACTTCATGCGATTACGATCCTAAATGCTAGTTAAGCCCTGAATTGCATGCCTTACGACCTAATCGCCTATAAACTCATGATTTGCATACCGCATGACCCTAATCGCCTATAGTATAGGCGATTAGCCTTCCTAAATGCCTGTTGACCCACATAATCACTAGTTGACTTTTCTAATCGCCTGTACTGCTGCTGTAAGTGTAATTTAGCATTTCGGGACCCGATTGGACACCTAGGAACATGCTAGGAACCCCGTAACATACCTAATAACTTGGTAACATGTGCTCGGACTTATTATGTAATACTTGAACTACGTGCTATAACTTGTTGGACTTTAACGCATGTTAAGTGTGATTGCATGATTGTATGTTTGAGGGTGCAAGTATAAAACGGGGAGTCTCGGGTCACCAATGGGATGTCGAGTCTTGTACATTGGGTTAGTCTAACAGTCACAGTGTTTTCAAACGAACTTGGTTATGGTCTGGACATCTAGGGACTAACTAACCTACGGGTTATTAGTCTAAGTACTTGTAACTGTCATATGTTAGGTCGCCGCTTTACGGGGCTAGCATAGCTTGCTGATCTTATTCGTATTTCGAAGTAACGCAACCTAAGGTGAGTTTACGGCCCCTCTTTTAACTGGTTTCACTTTTTGGGGGAGAAAACATGTGTTAAACTTATGTTTTGGTAACAACTGTCATACTATGGGTTTTTATGGTTTACTATACGATCTTTGGAAGTCCCGGGGAAACCATGAATGTGCGGGTCAGCACAACGGGGAAATGTGAATAGATCTATTGGGAGTGACCAACCCCGCTCGTCGGCTTGGAGGGCCGGGTGAGTGCATATTGTCTCAAACAGGAACAGGTTTACTATTCGGGCACAACATCTGGTTTGCGAGTTAGTAATGGTTTTCCAATCGTTGTAGTAACAAAACATACGCCTAGCTAGCGTACTTGGTTTACAAATTGATATAGTATGGACAGGTTGAACTTGATACTTTGATTACAAAACCTGTGAACTCACCAGCATTTTTGTGCTGACGTAACTCTTACATGTTTTCTCAGGTCGCTAAGGTAGCACTACGGAACTAGGGCGCACGCGTCTGCACGGCGTCTAGTTAGGATTGCATGGTTTTCAAACATTGAATATTTGGGTTACTTTTGGATTATGTTTTGAGAATAAGCTTCCGCTGTATTTGGGGATTTTAAACTATGTTTTTTGAAATTTCATATGTTCATTTAGATTTGTTTATTGTGATCGTTGACTTGGATCCTGGTTTGTCATGCGCCTCGCGGTAAAACTCCGCAAGTGGATTTTGGGGGTGTGACAGATAGGTATCAGAGCCAATGGTTATAGTGAACTAGGACTGCATGTAGAGTCTAGTCTATAGCCGAGTCGCACACACTAGACGATCACATAGTACTAAACATTATTGTGGATTCCGTATGGGCTTGTCGGGGTGTCTCTAAATCATCTGACCTTCCTATGTTACATCATCCGTTCTATCTTAGGTCGGGTTACTTGCTCTCTAGGCAGTGTGGTATATTGGGGTAAATCGTGTACTCTTGAGATTTGTCCAAGGCTCGGACATCTCCCTTTCATACTCCAATAGAAACACTTGCCATAAACTACCGTAGCATTACGGTGTATAGCTAAGAGTCTATGTCCGGTGATTTGAACTTTGAACTAGGAGAACACTTGGAGGACCATGTAGAGCGGTTTATCATTTTGGGTGCACACAAAATCATAAACCGAAATGCATGAAAGCCCTAGTGAGCTCTGGGTTTGAATGGATAGTCCTGGGTTGGATCTAGCTTTGATCTTGTGAACGCTAGTGGTTACCATTAGCTGCGAAACTAAATTTTCTCGTCCTTTTTGTCAGAATCATGTCTGGAGTACGAGGAGGACGTGGAGGTGGCCGCGCTGGTGGGCGTGGTGGTGGTCGTGGTGGTGGTGGTGGTCGTGGAGGTGTAAACCTAACACAAGAAGATCTGAACAACTTACTGCAAGCTGCCTTTCAGTTAGGGCACAATGGTGGTGGTAAGTTGATTTATCCACTTTTGCCTCATTGGTGAACCCTGTTTACATCCTTCGTGGTTTCTCATGCGTTTCATTTCAGGTGGTCCTGTTAACCCACCCCCACCTATGTGTACCTACAAGATGTTTCGGGACTGTAAGCCTTAGGAATTCTCTAGCACTGAGGGTGCGGTGAGCTTGCTCAGGTGGCTGGAAAAGGTAGAGTCAGTGTTTCTGATGTGCAACTGTCTCCCAGAGGATCGAGTCAAGTATGCTGCTGCGTTATTCCAGGATGTTGCTTTGACCTGGTGGAACAACATCACCCAGAATATGGGTATAGGGGAGGCTTATGCTATGCCTTGGGAAAATTTTGTTCAACTACTGAAGCGAGAGTACTGTCCAAGGGAAGAAATTCAGAAGCTAGAGCATGAGGTGTGGAACCTCAAGATGACCGGGTCAGAGATTGAAAAGTATACGGTAAGGCGTAATGAGTTGGCAGTGCTGTGTCCTGACCTGCATGTGCCAGAATACAGGAGGATTGAACACTATATCTCGGGGCTAGTACCAGAGATCGCAGGGTTGGTGGCTGCGGGGAATCTTCCTACATACTCAGAGGTGGTCCGATCGGCTCACAGGATGACAAACTTAAAGGTGAATGAGGGTATCTTGCCTGCTAAGGGTTCGACTGTCAAGGCCCGAAGAATAACAAGCGTAAATGGGATAATGAGGGGAAAGGATCTGTGCTAACACCAGCACAACAGGGTAAGAGATTCGATAGCGGGGGTTCTTCTTCTTCTGGTACCAAAACGGGTGGTTATGCAGGGAAATTACCTAAGTGCAACAAATGTGGGCGTCATCATCAGGGGGACTGCGACCGTAATCGTTGCCATCGCTGCCAGCGACTTGGGCATTTTGCTAAAGATTGTCGGGCGACACTTCCATCGACCCAGGCCCCAATTACTAACTCGGCTCCTACTGCTCAAGGAACTACGGGGAAACAGGGTTGTTACAACTGTGGGGAGTCTGGGCATTACAAGAAGGAGTGCCCGAAACTGAAGCAGGGCGGGGATGTGAGGGATAGAACCGGTAACGGGAACAACGGGGGCAGTGGCAGGAATGCACGTGCCTTCGTCATTGGAGCCGCAGAGGCTAGGCAGGATCCTGACACAGTTACCGGTACGTTCCTTCTCAATAATCGCTCTGTTAGTGTTTTATTTGATTCCGGTGCCGATAAAAGTTTTATATCTATGGAAGTTAGTCGACTGCTAGATGTAGTACCCGTACCATTAGAGGCTAAGTATGTAATTGAGTTGGCTGACGGTAAAAAGATTGAAGCTACTTGTATCCTTCGGGAGTGTCAACTAGAGTTGTCGGGTTTGTCGTTCCCCATCGACCTTATGCCGGTACCTTTGGGTAGTTTTGACGTTGTTGTAGGCATGGATTGGTTGTCTTTGTATCGCGCTGAGATCGTTTGTTACGACAAGATTATTCGGATTCCCCTCCCTGATGGAGAATTCCTATCTGTGTACGGTATCAAGGGCGGTGCTCCGCTAAATCTCATCTCCAGCATGAAAGCCCTTAAGTATCTTCGAAAGGGTTATTCGGCCGTTTTGGCACTTTTATCTGTTTCCTCTACCGATGAGAAGAAGATCGACGATATTCCTGTCGTACGCAAGGTTCCTGATGTATTCCCCGATGATTTATCTGGTCTTCCTCCCCATCGTCAGGTTGAGTTTGGTATTGATCTTGTACCGGGGGCTGCTCCTATTGCTCGGGCCCCCTACCGTCTTGCACCTCCCGAGATGCAGGAATTGTCCAGTCAGTTACAGGAACTCTTGGACAAGGGTTTCATTAGACCAAGTTCTTCCCCTTGGGGAGCCCCGATTCTGTTCGTTAAGAAGAAGGATGGAAGTTTTCGATTGTGTGTGGATTACAGAGAATTGAACAAAGTGACCATCAAGAACCGTTATCCTCTTCCACGTATTGATGATCTATTCGACCAACTCCAAGGTTCTAGCTACTACTCTAAGATTGATTTGAGGTCCGGTTATCACCAGTTGCGCGTAAGGGAAGCTGACGTTGCAAAGACTGCCTTTCGTACACGTTATGGCCATTTTGAGTTCTTGGTCATGCCTTTCGGTCTCACAAACGCACCGGCGGTTTTCATGGATTTGATGAACCGCGTTTGCAAACCATATCTTGACAAGTTCGTCATCGTGTTTATTGATGACATCCTGATTTACTCCAAGAACAAGACCGAACACGAGGAACACCTGCGTTTGGTTTTGGAACTTTTGCGACGGGAACAACTTTACGCTAAGTTCTCAAAGTGTGACTTTTGGTTACGCGAAGTTCAGTTCCTAGGACATGTGGTTAATGAACTAGGAATTCATGTCGATCCAGCTAAGATCGAAGCGATCAAGGACTGGGAAGCACCAAAGACGCCAACTGAGGTGCGGCAATTCCTAGGCCTTGCGGGCTATTATCGTCGTTTCATTAAGGGGTTCTCGAAGATCGCTCAACCCCTCACCACTCTTACTCAGAAGGATAGAAAATTCGCCTGGGGTGAACCACAAGAGTCAGCATTTCAAGAAGTGAAGTCTAAACTTTGTTCTGCTCCTATTTTGTCCTTGCCTGAAGGCCCTGATGATTTCGTTGTTTACTGTGATGCTTCTATTCATGGTCTCGGTTGCGTGTTGATGCAACGCGAGAAAGTGATTGCGTATGCTTCTCATCAACTCAAGGTGCACGAGAGGAACTACACCACCCATGACTTGGAATTGGGTGCAGTGGTTTTTGCGTTGAAAATTTGGAGACATTACTTGTACGGTACCAAGTGCACCATCTACACCGATCACAAGAGTCTTCAACATATTTTCGACCAACAACATTTGAACATACGACAGCGTCGTTGGATTGAATTCCTGAACGACTATGATTGCGCCATTAAGTACCATCCTGGTAAGGCAAATGTAGTAGCAGACGCCTTGAGCAGGAAGGAATCAATTAATCCTCGTCGCGTGCGGGCGTTGCAGCTCACCATTCATTCCTCTCTACCTGACCAACTCCGTTCTGCTCAATTAGAAGCTTTGAAGGAGGAAAACCTTAAAGCTGAGACTATGCACGGTGCCGACAAGCACCTCGAGCAAAGGCCTGATGGCCTGCACTACTTCGCAGAACGCATATGGGTTCCTTTATTCGGGGGACTTCGGGAGCTTGTCTTAGATGAGGCTCACAAGTCCCGGTATTCTATTCATCCTGGTTCGGATAAGATGTACCAAGATCTAAAGGTGCTTTACTGGTGGCCAAACATGAGGTCGGATATAGCCTTATACGTGAGCAAATGCTTGACCTGTGCTAAGGTCAAGGTGGAATACCAGAAACCATCGGGTCTCTTGCAACAACCTGAAATTCCGGAGTGGAAATGGGAACGGATCACAATGGATTTTGTCACGCAACTACCTAAGTCACCGAGCGGGAATGATAAGATATGGGTAATTGTTGATCGGTTGACTAAATCAGCCCATTTTCTCGCTATTAAGGAGACCGACACCATGGATCGTTTGGCTCGTCTTTATCTGAAGGAAGTTGTTTCTAAGCACGGGGTGCCGGTTTCTATTATTTTGGATCGTGACTCCCACTTTACTTCTCACTTCTGGAAGTCTTTGCACAAGGCTTTGGGTACCCAGCTGGACATGAGTACAGCTTATCACCCATAGACTGACGGTCAGAGTGAACGCACGATTCAAACCTTAGAAGACATGCTGCGAGCATGTGTGATCGATTTTGGCAAAGGTTGGGAAGCTCACCTACCGTTAGTAGAATTCTCTTACAACAACAGTTACCACACGAGCATCAAGGCAGCTCCGTTCGAGGCACTGTACGGGCGGAAATGCCAGTCTCCTCTTTGTTGGGCTGAGGTGGGTGAGAGTCAACTCACTGGGCCTGAGCTAGTGTATGAAACTTCGGAAAAGATCGTACAGATTCGTAACTGGTTGGCAGCGGCACGGGATCGGCAAAAGAGTTATGCCGATCAGCGTCGCAAGCCATTGGAATTCCAAGTTGATGACAAAGTACTTCTGAAAGTTTCACCGTGGAAGGGCGTCATACGCTTTGGGAACCGTGGCAAACTCAACCCTCGGTATGTCGGCCCATTTACAATCCTGGAACGGATTGGACCGGTGGCATATCGTCTTGATTTACCGACGGAGCTCGGCAACGTACATAACGTCTTCCATGTATCCAACTTAAAGAAGTGTCTGGCTGACGAGTCTCTTATTGTTCCACTGGAAGAGATCAAGGTGGATGATCGTCATCGGATTGTGGAAGAACCTGTTGAGATTCTTGATTACAAGATTCGTAGCCTACGTCATAGAAAGATTCGCATTGTTAAGGTTCGCTGGAACTCGAACCGGGGACCAGAGTACACTTGGGAACGGGAGGATCAGATGAAGTCTAAGTATCCTCATCTCTTTCCTAAGGAAGCATTCGAATCGAGATATGTTACCACTGCAGCTGAATGAATCTCGGGGCGAGATTCTCTTTTAACGTGGGGATGATGTGACAACTCGGGTAAATCTCATTCTTGGTTTCTATCTTTTGTCTGTTTCTTTTGTTATTCCTTTTGGTACTTGTGCAATTTTCAGGACGAAAATTCTTTTAACGTGGGGATGATGTGACACCCGGCAAATTCCGGTTAACAATGCTGTCTAGATTAAAGTCTACCTTAGCGAGTCACGCGTATATTATACTTAACTGGGTTAGTTGAGTCGTGTTACGGTTCGGGAACTGTTAGTTTAGTATAGAGGATCATTAGATGTCAGTCCTTAACCAAGTGTACAAGGGGTGACGATTCGTAGAATCGTCAGAGCATAGGGAACATACAAGTCTCGAGTCCCGGGAATTGGTGATCGAGTGTGAATGTGTTTATTTGCAAGTATTATGTGTTTACAATCATTATGTGACTTGTCGGTATGTGAAAATGTGTTAACATATGTTAAAACGGGGTTTAACGCGCGAAATACGCAGAACCAACCCCTATAGGCGATTAGGGAGGGCTAATCGCCTATAGGGAAGGCGAGTAGGGTTCCCATTTGGGCGAGTAGGCCCTAATCGCCCCTACTATAGGCGATTAGGAGCCCTATTCGCCTGATGCTGCTGCGTAATCGCCTGTAACGTACCTGACGACTAAAAACGACTATAAATACCATACTTGACCTCCTAAACTTCATTATAACAACCCTAGTCGTCCCACAACTCGCCCCAACACACACACAACCTCTGGAACACGATTTT
Source organism: Ambrosia x helenae (assembly GCA_030844895.1). Taxonomy (NCBI): domain Eukaryota; kingdom Viridiplantae; phylum Streptophyta; class Magnoliopsida; order Asterales; family Asteraceae; genus Ambrosia; species Ambrosia x helenae. Next base: position 84,014,365 of record CM061225.1, read on the forward strand.
GGATCAAAATACACGATTTCAAGCCTATTACATCAATCTATCATAAACCTAAGGTGTGGTTTTCATTCATGCAACCTTTAATAATGTTTTTATTGAATCCCTAATGGTCCAGACCTGTTTATAAACTTATGTGTCTTCTGAAATTCGTTAATAATCATTGTTAATTGGATTCTAACTATTATGCATGTTGTATGTGTGTTTATAATTAAAAGATAGGGTTTTTGTGATTCAAGAAGGATTGTTAACATAATATTAAGGTAGTTATAGATTGATGATGATAGCATGTAGATGAAATCTGAGTAATTGTTCATTAGGGTTACGGTTATGCATGTTAATGTGATGTTTCATGCTATGTGTATTGTTTTTGGGATACATGGTTACATGCAGGGCTGATAGAACGAGGTTAAACGAAGGATTTTGATTGAAATATGTTTGATATGGTTGTTTGATTGATATTTGATGTTTACACACGTTCTGGATTTGATTTGGAGTGTTAAACGCGCGAAAAACCGGAACAACTGGGCTATAGGCGATTAGCAATCCTAATCGCCTATGCTATAGGCGATTAGGAGGCTATTCGCCTGATAGGATGCCCTAATCGCCTATAGTATAGGCGAATAGGGGTCTAATTGCCTTTACTTCATGCGATTACGATCCTAAATGCTAGTTAAGCCCTGAATTGCATGCCTTACGACCTAATCGCCTATAAACTCATGATTTGCATACCGCATGACCCTAATCGCCTATAGTATAGGCGATTAGCCTTCCTAAATGCCTGTTGACCCACATAATCACTAGTTGACTTTTTCTAATCGCCTGTACTGCTGCTGTAAGTGTAATTTAGCATTTCGGGACCCGATTGGACACCTAGGAACATGCTAGGAACCCCGTAACATACCTAATAACTTGGTAACATGTGCTCGGACTTAATTATGTAATACTTGAACTACGTGCTATAACTTGTTGGACTTTAACGCATGTTAAGTGTGATTGCATGATTGTATGTTTGAGGGTGCAAGTATAAAACGGGGAGTCTCGGGTCACCAATGGGATGTCGAGTCTTGTACATTGGGTTAGTCTAACAGTCACAGTGTTTTCAAACGAACTTGGTTATGGTCTGGACATCTAGGGACTAACTAACCTACGGGTTATTAGTCTAAGTACTTGTAACTGTCATATGTTAGGTCGCCGCTTTACGGGGCTAGCATAGCTTGCTGATCTTATTCGTATTTCGAAGTAACGCAACCTAAGGTGAGTTTACGGCCCCTCTTTTAACTGGTTTCACTTTTTGGGGGAGAAAACATGTGTTAAACTTATGTTTTGGTAACAACTGTCATACTATGGGTTTCTATGGTTTACTATACGATCTTTGGAAGTCCCGGGGGAAACCATGAATGTGTGGGTCAGCACAACGGGGAAATGTGAATAGATCTATTGGGAGTGACCAACCCCGCTCGTCGGCTTGGAGGGCCGGGTGAGTGCATATTGTCTCAAACAGGAACAGGTTTACTATTCGGGCACAACATCTGGTTTGCGAGTTAGTAATGGTTTTCCAATCGTTGTAGTAACAAAACATACGCCTAGCTAGCGTACTTGGTTTACAAATTGATATAGTATGGACAGGTTGAACTTGATACTTTGATTACAAAACCTGTGAACTCACCAGCATTTTTGTGCTGACGTAACTCTTACATGTTTTCTCAGGTCGCTAAGGTAGCACTACGGAACTAGGGCGCACGCGTCTGCACGGCGTCTAGTTAGGATTGCATGGTTTTCAAACATTGAATATTTGGGTTACTTTTGGATTATGTTTTGAGAATAAGCTTCCGCTGTATTTGGGGATTTTAAACTATGTTTTTTTGAAATTTCATATGTTCATTTAGATTTGTTTATTGTGATCGTTGACTTGGATCCTGGTTTGTCATGCGCCTCGCGGTAAAACTCCGCAAGTGGATTTTGGGGTGTGACACCCCCCCTTTACCGCCCCCACTCCCGAGCAGTCTTATGTAAAAGATTTCAAAGGGGACTTCTTTTTCTTTGTTTTATTTTCATTTTATGTTCATTTTATGGCGTGACTTGGTAAATACTGTAGTAGTTAAAGAGGAGTGTTGGTGTGGTAGACGATGATGAGTTATGTTATGTTTAAGCGGGTTGGTGCGAATTAGATGAGTTATGGTATATGGGGCTGGTCGTTGATTGTTAACAGATTCAAACGTGAAAGATGGAGGTAGCGGAGATGAGGATGATGAGATGGATGTGTGGACAGACAATGTTGGATCGGATAAGAAATTAAGTTTTTTCGGGAGGGAAGTTAAACGTAACATATATATCGGATAAGATAAGGGACGTGAGGTAAGATCATTTAGTCATGTATAGTGGAAATGGATGATGGCTCTTTGTAAAAAGCGTGGATACTAATGTTTTCTTAACCGGACCGGACGTCGAACCGGAGTCGTCACCGGTCCACCGGTCCGACCACCGCACTATGTGTAACATCACACAAATTTTCTTTATATATATATATATAGAACTTTATCGTTTATTCATCCGATTCATGTTTCAAGTATCTTTACCATTCATTTTGTTAAAAAAAATTTTGTTTAAATAATGACTTATAATCAATATTAAATTGGATTGTATTAAAAATTCTGATTTCAAAACGTTAAAAAAATGTTGCCTGTGCCAGGATTCGAACCCGAGTCCCTGGCGGGCTAAACCTTAACCACACCACACAAACCATTACACCATTTGGTGTTTTGTGATGTTAATTAAAACCAATTAAACTTAAACCCTTTCAAGGTCCCTTAGTCAAACCTGAAAAGTCAAACGTAGTCTCCTAGTCAAGTCAAGTCAAAGTGTTAGTAATATGGTCTCCTAGTCAAGTCAAAGTGTTAGTAAATATGGTCTTCTAGTCAAGTCAAAGTTGTTCCTAAATTCTAGCCTAGTCAAAGTAGTCCTTAATTACAACTCCAAATTATACACTATAAATACTATAGCCTACCATTCAATAATAAAAAAATACATTATTATCCCATCTCCCATATACTAAAGTTTCCATCCATCATTATCTCCTCTAGCTAGTTCCGAGTTTTCCAAGGCATTATTACTAAGTGTTTGCACACTCAATAAAACGCACGAACTCATTATGCACCTAAGGTGAGTTTACATAGCCCCTTTTCCATTCACTATTTTTTTTTGGGTGAAACATGTTACAACATTCAATTTACAATTCAATCACAAGTGTCTATGTGTTATTCTATGTTGCATTATGTCTTAATCATTACTAGGGTAAGCACAATATTCTAGCATAATCATTAACATTGATCAGCCGACGGTATACAATGATAGATCTATTGGACTGACAATCCCACCCGGATACGTGTACCTCCTTCATAGGTAGCGTGGGTGATTGTTATCGAATTTATAACATAATCGAGTGAACCTGAGCGTATGGGATGGACCACAATATTCTAGTCACAAGGTTTGATTATCCACTCGATTTACCCGATTGTTTTGTTTTCACATATGGACTAGACTTGCCATGACACTCGAATTGTACAAGTTTTTATTCAATTATCAAAACTATGTAATCTCACCAACTTTTGTTGACCCAAAATATTTTCAAACTTAACATGTTTCAGGTTATGGCTTATTAGAAGATTAGAGTTAATGCTTGAAGATGCGTAGCTAGTATTTTTCATTTTGATGTACAAATTTTTAGAACAATTGTATGTAGTTCATTTAAATCATTTATTGAAATTTATTATTTACCATGAGCTACTGAACAATCATTCAAACGTGACACCTCGATGTTTCCGCCATCGGTTGGGGTGTTACAGATTGGTATCAGAGCCATGGTTATAGGGAATTAGGTTATTTAGAAAAAAAAATAATCTAGTCTATAACCATAGGATTTTAACCAGTACTTGTTCCTTTTACTTGCAACCTTACTTGTTTCTATTCTCTATCCTACTTCTTATCCTTACTTTAGTCCCTACAAGAAGAGTGCTCTCCATCACAAGATCTACTCTTAGACTAGTAGGACAAATCCTCAGGTTTAGCCTGAACCACCTTGAAGATCTCGTCGAAGTTCTAAATTTTAATAACGAACACGTGCAATCTGGAAGGGTGAACGCCTGTATTCTGAGTTTTCTGTCTAGGACTGGCATTGCGCATAAATCCCAATCAGACGAGGGACCCGGATGCCTACCTGGGAATTCTCGGGATGAGTGTTCACATATAGGCTAAAGCATGTCTTCACTATGTTATTAGTATCTAGAAGTTTTGATAAGTCAACGTTTTCGTTTATTCGTTTTAATTAATGAATAAATGATTACACTCACTTTCCTTAAACTAAGCTCTAAAATCTCAAAATTTTACAGCTTAAATCAATCTCATTTCATAACCATCTATGGATTTCACAATCACACTTCACCTTACCATCTTAGCCACTTTTTAAATATTCAACACCCTACCCAAATCATATTATTTCATTTCTCCACATGTTACTTATTTTTTAAAAACTATAACCTCATACCTTAGCACAAACTAAAGATTTCTAAATCTTGTTGTATTTTCATTACCTAGTAACTTTACAAGTACATATTTTTGTCCAAAGATGTCCTCGAACTTAAATTCAATTGTTTATTTATGACGTAACAAACAATTTTCTATATAATGCTTTAAACTATTAAAAATCACTTAATAGAACCTTGATCTTCAAAACCTAATGTCATGTTTGAAATCTCCAACTTTAATCAAAGCTCACTTAGCTTGTACTATTTAACAACTTTTGCTTTATGTATAAAACCAATTTTGAAAATAAGATTTTTTTTTATCCATAGGAATAATATCTAGTCTCTAAATTCTCCATCGACACTCACTCATTTTCAACTTGTTCAAATTTTTACAATATTTGGCATATACCACAATCATGTTTTCTTATACACTTGATTATAACCTTTGATCCAAACCCCAAAATTTACACTGCTACATAATCTCCTTACTATAAAATAAACTCTTTATCAACTATCTTCACATTCACTATCTCTCACAACCTTGATTCTGTTTCAAGATTTTTCATCATCCTCTCAAGAACTAAATTCATATCCTTCACCTTCTCACACATGAGCTAGTTACCCATGATAACCAGACTATTGAAACTTGATTGTGTGTTGCATCAAACATAATCCTTAGTTATACATGAGGATTCGACTATCTACCATATTTGAACATTTGAAACTAGAATTCATGGAATATAAACTATTTGCTATAGACACACCTAGAGTCATTAACCTTGTCTAGGGCAACTCTATTACAACTCGTATGCTATACTTGATACTTGATTGCTTACATGTACATATTATCAATTTGCAATTCATGTGTGTAATAATTGGTACACTTAATCAAACAACTGATAGAGGATGAAGTACTTGCTCAACAGTTAGTAGAGTACCAAATAGCCTACTCAACGATTGGTAGAGGTCATCATGCCTGCTCAACAGTCGGTTAGAGGCCCTACAACCTGCTCAACGACTGGTAGAGGCTATCGCACCTGCTCAACAATCGGTAGAGGTTCTTACTCACTGACTGGTAGAGGTCTTTTTCCTGCTCAACAGTTGGACTTATTTTTGGATACATTGTATACGATTCAATCACAAGGCTATTTTGCATTACTTACATGTGTGTTTAGAGTCATAGAAGGACACAAAACCCTAATGTAAGGTAAATTGGTGATTGCGGCCCGGAACGTAATCATGAATTTACAGGTACATTAAGGTAATGTGAAATTCTATTAAGGTTTTGGGAGATACCCCGTATGTTTTCGAAGTATCAGAGGTGTGATGGGTTAGCTGCGGTACACCCTATATATAAACACTAATGATACGTGGAAAGGGATACTGTAGGGTCAGACCAATAACAAACCCTAGTTATTTGGTAGTCCATCTAGCATTTATGGTTATCTTATACATTCCTTAAACTCTTACCCTACTCTGAACCATAGTCACCCTAACTATCCTCAACACTATTCAAATGTTTCTTCTTAAAAATAAACTTCGGGACGAAGTTCCTAAAAGTAGGGAAGACTGTAACATCACACAAATTTTCTTTATATATATATATATATATAACTCCATCGTTTATTCATCTGATTCATGTTTACAGTATCTTTATCATCCATTTTGTTAATTTTTTTTTTGTTTAAATAATGACTTATAATCAATATTAAATTGGATTGTATTAAAAATTCTGATTTAAAAACGTTAAAAAATGTTGCCTGTGCCAGGATTCGAACCCGAGTCCCTGGCGGGCTAAACCTTAACCACACCACACAAACCATTACACCATTTGGTGTTTTGTGATGTTAATTAAAACCAATTAAACTTAAACCCTTTCAAGGTCCCTTAGTCAAACCTGAAAAGTCAAACGTAGTCTCCTAGTCAAGTCAAGTCAAAGTGTTAGTAGATATGGTCTCCTAGTCAAGTCAAAGTGTTAGTAAATATGGTCTTCTAGTCAAGTCAAGTTGTTCCTAAATTTTAGCCTAGTCAAAGTAGTCCCTAATTACAACTCCAAATTATACACTATAAATACTATAGCCTACCATTCAACTCTTTATACCATTCAATAATTAAAAAAAAAACATTATTATCCCATCTCCCATATACTAAAGTTTCCATCCATCATTATCTCCTTAGCTAGTTCCGAGTTTTCCAAGGCATTATTACTAAGTGTTTGCACGCTCAATAAAACGCACGAACTCATTATGCACCTAAGGTGAGTTTACATAGCCCCTTTTCCATTCACTATTTTTTTTTTGGGTGAAACATGTTACAAGATTCAATTTACAATTCAATCACAAGTGTCTATGTGTTATTCTATGTTGCATTATGTCTTAAACATTACTAGGGTAAGCACAATATTCTAGCATAATCATTAACATTGATCAGCCGACAGTATACAATGATAGATCTATTGGACTGATAATCCCACCCGGATACGTGTACCTCCTTCATAGGTAGCGTGGGTGATTGTTATCGAATTTATAACATAATCGAGTGAACCTGAGCGTATAGGATGGACCACAATATTCTAGTCACAAGGTTTGATTATCCACTCGATTTACCCGATTGTTTTGTTTTCACATATGGACTAGACTTGCCATGACACTCGAATTGTACAAGTTTTTATTCAATTATCAAAACCTATGTAATTCTCACCAACTTTTGTTGACCCAAAATATTTTCAAACTTAACATATATCAGGTTATGGCTTATTCGAAGTTAGAGTTAATGCTTGAAGATGCACAGCTAGTATTTTTCATTTTGATGTACAAATTTTTAGAACAATTGTATGTAGTTCATTTAAATCATTTATTGAAATTTATTATTTACCATGAGCTACTGAACAATCATTCAAACGTGACACCTCGATGTTTCCGCCATCGGTTGGGGTGTTACACTATGAACCGCCCCAAAAAGTCAAACCAAAACAAAAAAAAAATAAAAAAAAATAAAAACGGTCCAACCGGCCAAGATCCCGGTCCAACCGCCGGTCTGGCGGTTCAACACCCGGTCCGATGCTAGGGCGGTCCAACGTAGTGACCCGGACCGTTCAGGGGTCTGTTTCCCAGTCAGACCGGTCTGACATGGGATGAACGGATTATCCATGATTTAATAGACTTGCACTTATAGATGACATGCTTATGGATATGCGTTCTTGAATACGTAAGACAAAGGGTGTGGACCTTTAAGGCTCATTGGTATGGACTCAGGGAAGCTCTCGGTGAGCTGAGGTTGTCTTTTTCCTCTTAAAAATTAATAAAAAATTGAAAGGGGGGGGGGGGGGGGAGGGGGAACCATTGTCTTAGTTTAGGGGAAGAGGGAAATGACATGACATTGATATAGAATTTGGGAGAGTTGGAAAGGTATACACCACACCTAATAGCCTAACTGTGTACATAAATTTTGCCTTAGCATTGTCATAGGATCCTGTTTTAGTTTTAAGCTTTTCCTATGCTTTCGTTGTCCTTGTCTTAGTCAAGTTCTATCAATATAATACTTTTTTAAGGGAGGCATATATGTATATTTACTTTTAAGAGTATTATTTTCTTGTTCATTTAACCATCATATGTTAAGCATATAGTTGTTTTAACATTTGTATGTTAACTAGTGAGGTGCCCGCATAATGCGGCGGGAGCGACACTTTGCATTATAGGACTCGTTTATGGTATATAACTTATTTGGAACTACCCTTATGTTGTTAAGAAGTTCATTGCAACATCCCAAGTTAGATATGTTGGAATATCGTTCGCTTTGCCTATCTAAGAACTCACAAATTTATTTTCACCCAACGGGTTATGTTAATTTATATCTAATGGTCAAATAAAAAATTTAGCTACAAAAGAAATGTGGCAAGCAACCAGGTCAACAGTCGTTCAAGGTGTATTTTTAATACCTAAAACTTTTGAATCATTATATTCAAAAGACTATATAATAACTTAAAATCTGTACTTGTATTGACACCCTAACTATTTATCAAAACCATAAGCAAAATGTGTTTTGGGTCAACCTAATCTTACCAGATTTACTCATTTTGTCCCTTTAGACAACATGCCCGAAATTGGCTCTATAAAAAGAGGGTGGTGAAACATGATTATTACCTCCCCACTCTGTAGAAGTTTCTGAATTTTTTATTGTTCAACTAACTCTCCAAGTCTTATAGTAGGCAGATCTATATTGATGCTTATTGGGTTGATTTCATTAGGTCAATTGGTCAAAGACACAATGCAAGAAACAAAAGAAAAATATGCAAAGTTAGATGTTATCAAACAAACATGTTAATTGTGTATGGTATGCAAGAAAAGACACACATAACCAAATTTAAAAAATCAAGTAACACGAAAACCGTGATTTTAAAAAATAATAGTAGTCAAAATTATGTTAAATCATGTACTTCACCCTTGAACACATCTCACATAATGTATAGAGATAAAAAAGAGCTAAAAGGAAGACCGGTTTCTAACTTCATGACTCATGATCGTGGATTCCACATGAGAACTTCAAAATTTTGCTCCCCTGAAATTATAACATTAAGTTTTTATTTTTTATTTTTAACATGGAACGAAATGTTTTATATTAGCCAAAAACATACCACATAGCAAGGTCCTTTGTGAACCATGATACCACATAAACAAATTTACATTACAATTCAGCTAACACTTAACTATTGCAGGATGCAATTAAACAATAAATTTAAAGTTCCGCCATGCTACCTCAACAAACTTTGATCCCCGTTGAATCCATTCGAATGATTCATCTTTTATATCCTCTACCAGCTTGTAAACGAACACGTTTGTTATATACTTTTCGTATCTATTCTTCCCAGGTGCCATAAAATATGCATGAATATGGCATGTATCATATGTTTCTTACACGTGGAACCCGTGCCTAATTATACTGTGTAAAAGAAGTAAATGGGTCAAGTTGAGTTATACATTGCCTTCCAGGGTTAAAAAGATAAAATAAAAAATAATAGCTATGGGAAGATCGACCCGATCAAGTCAAAAAGGACGAAAACCAAAGTGTATTCAATTTCAAGATGGATAAAACCACCTAGATAGTTTTATTTTAAAATCAGGTTATCATTTTGATAATATAGTTTTGATAGAACCAAACCTGCACCCGCCCATTAAGAATTGTTACCAACCAGTCCAATCCACCTCTTTTGATCTAAAGACAAAGAAAATTGAGTAAGAAAACAAACATGGGACGCAAGAATAACAACTTCTTTGTCAAGGAAAAGTGTGAGATGGCTAGTAAAATTAAAATCCCTGTGGGCCATTTTCCCGAGGGCACATACGTACAATTGAACCCCATCCTTATTAGCGAAAGACTTGAGATAAAATATTGTATTTTGAAAAGCAACAGTATTTAAGGTTTTTCCAATCACCAAAAAATAGAAACACTATGAGGGCGAGGCGTCAAATGTTTTTCAGAACTACATACGCCTTTTTCACCATTGTAGAGTTCAATTGCATTACTTACTTACTGTAACTACAAGCAAAAGCAATAGCACCTGAAAATAAAAGAAAGAAAAACGATAAAAGTAAAGAAAGATTCAAAGATTCAGGTTAAGAATTCAACTATACTACAATGCTTTTTAACTTCAAAATAAAATGAAGTTGCTCTCTTTTCAAGTACCAATTGTTGAACCACTTTCAGCAAAGCATTTATACGTGTCTTGAAAAAACCGCATGAAATGTCGTTGAAAGAAAAAAGCTAGATATCATAAGATGAATAAGATTTTTAGGCTATGGGGTGTGGAACCCTTCCCCCTTCCCTCCCTCTTGTCCACATCAGCGTCACGTCATTTTCCCCATTCTCCTCCCCCAAACCAGGAAAATGGTTCCCCCTTCTTCCCCCTCTTTCTTTTTTTAATATTTCTTAAAGGGAAAAAGACAATATAAATATAAATATAAATATAAATAATATTAATGGTGAGAAAAAGACAAATATATATATATATATAATATTGGTTAGATCGGGGAGAACTGTGGAATCTCACCCATTGCACCGAGGGGGGGGGGGGAAGGGGCGCGGTGTTCCCCGAGGGGGAGGAGTGACACATCATCCCACTGCTGGACCTCACCGATCCATACCACATAGCTTTATGATGATTTGCTATGTGGTCTTGTAGTATAGAGGCAGGAATACAAATAGACCGAATTTAATATTATATTAAAAGGCTTTAAGTATTGTTTAGAGATTTAATTATATTTATTGGGATTTAAATAATTGTGATAATTGTGTTGGCATGAGATACCAATCAATGATCAGTTCAAACAAAAACTGTCGTTGGGGTTGGTAGCCCAAGGGTAGAAGCAAAGCTTCTAGGAACACCTAAGGGTGAGGTCATGGGTTCAAGTCACACAAGGAGTAGAAATTTGCCGTTTAAAAAGAAAAAAAAAGTTCAAACAAAAACCATTAATATATAAATAAATATACATAAATGTTATAAGTTTATATTTTTTTTAACAAATAATTTATAAATACCAAAATGAATTACCAATAATACCCCCCATAAATGTCTTTAAAGTATTGTACTATAAGCATGAAAAGTTGTAATTACTTGATTTTGTTGGGAATCCCTCTTACATTCTTTATAATACAACTAGTGGGGAACCCGCGCTTTGCGGCGGAGTCAACAATACGGAACGAGAATATAATTCAAACCTTGAAACGATAAAAAACATCATATGCGACTATGAACTGTATACATTCATTTGTTCATGCTTTGACCGCGAGTAAGCTAAATTACACTTAAGTTGATCTTAAATTTCTTTATATTACACTTCATTATCTTAAATTACACAAATATAAATTACACACATTATGAGTAAGCTAAATTACTATAATATGTTATAAAACAAAAGAAAATATGTAGGAACAAACTTTACGATGCACATTGAGCAAGCATGATTTACAGTTGCAATTGTCAAGAAACATCTTCTGTCATGTTAAACAAGAATCTTGAATCTCCTGCCAATTGCCAAAGATCCGAATTCCGCATTAAAATGGAACAGAAAAGCTTAGGGACTGTTATTGGTAATTACTGCACCCCGATCCATCTAGGCGAATATAAAAACTGCATCCCGCCATAGACATCATTTGCGAAACGCACCCTAACCGTGAATGCCATTGCTACTACAAAGACATGTTTTGCCATATGAGAAGCCTCCACCAAGCTTTCCATCCCATTGATGATTTGGTAACGTGTATTAGAAGAAACCACAAGGAAAACACCTGCATGTTTAGGGGTCTTTTAGGTATTTGATTGTTAATTGAATACATCTTGATATCACAACAATGATTATCTCATTTGACAAAAAAAAAAAAAAAAAAAAAGAGTAAGAATATTGCATACCATTCAGCATTAATCATATATGAACTTCCCTGGCCTATAAGAGCACAACCAAATCCAACCAAACCATACAGAAGACCCTTAATCCATAACAACCAAAACACAAGTTATTATTTTAAAGTTATAATGAGCAAGTCAATTTTCTTAATAGCTTGTAAAACATGGAGTATCCATATGAACAGTTAACGATATATTACATAGGTATGTATATTCTTGTAAAGGTATGTGGGGACTGGCGAGTTGTTGCTAAGCTGAAAAGCTATACCCTGGTCTCTCAAATTCAAACACACTACACAAGCAACAAAGTTTAGAAATTTAGTAAAATAATTCGCATCAAGCTACTATCAGTTCTAACTTGAAGTGATAAATTCATGATTAAACAATTAACAACTTAAGAATTGAAAACCAATTCAACAACCTAGGAATTGAAGTTCTAAATTCATGATTAAACAAACAATACCTGTAGAATGGAAACAATATTCCTACCGTTCCGTGACTTCGCGACCATTATACTCCAGTCCCTATAATCAGAAAAGAACTGAACTGAAGTTGCAAATGACAATTACCCTCTAAAGGGGGTGGGGTTTGGAAATTAAGGGACCTATTAAATTGGCGTCTTCAATTTGCTCCTACCATTTAATCATCGGTTCCAATTTAATCATCGGTTTCCGGTATCTGCACACTTATACAACAAAATAAAACACACACACACACACATACTTTAATGAATAAAAAATAAGAATAAATGATAGTGACTAGATTATAGAGATTACAGGATGGGAGGGATACGCGGCGGATTTAGATGAATCGATGCGTCACCGACACCGGTAAAATTCATGCAGCAGATTCGATAGTGATGAAGACTGTGAACGATGTAGAATAAAACCCTGGGTTCTTTTGAAAGAGATTCTTAATCATGGATGTCAAGGAAGAAAATGTGGAGAATAAATATGCCTTGGAAAATGAAAGAGGATGTTAGATGGATTTTAAGGCATGGAAATGAAAGTTTAATTCAATTCTGGTAAATAAATGGTGTCTCTTGGGATGTATGAGCAAATAATCGCCGGTTACAATTAGGGAAGAAAGAGAGGGTAACCACATTGAAGGATGGGCATATTTGGGTGTAAAAGACTAATTTACCCTTTTACAAATGCATCAAGTGTTTGTACTTTGCACAATGAAATTTGTATTTAGTTAATTTTTACCAAAATCTTTCCCTCATGCTTTATATATAGTATAGATATAGATATAGATTGGTAGCAAATTACTATTATAATATTAGTGATTTTTGTCTTGTTATTGTGTTAATAGACTTGCACTTACCGATGACATGATTATGGATATGCGTTCTTGAATACGTAAGACAAAGGGTGTGGACCTTTAAGTGCGTACATAAATTTCGCCTTAGCATTGTCATAGAATCTTGTCCTAATTTTAAGCTTTTCCTACGATTTCGTTGTCCTTGTCTAGCCAAGTTGTATCGATGTAATACATTTTTAGGGGAAGCATATAAGTGTATTTACTTTTAGGAGGTTCGTGCTACTTATTTTTTTCTTGTTTATTTGCCCATCTAGGTTAAGAGTCAGTTGTTTTAACATTTGTATGTTTATTGGTAGCATGTTACTATATTATTATTACTAGTTTATACCCTGGGAGTGTCCCGGGTTGAGAAATCTAAGTAAAGTGAATAAAATTAGAAGTATCTAAACTATAAAAATGACATCTATGTATCAACTTACATAAGATACTTTTAAAAAAAATATACCAAAAGATCCATTTCACCTTACAACATCAACACCTAAAACATAATATTAAGATCCCAAGCACTTCAAGGGGACAAAGATTGTTTAGCACCAATACATTCAGTCAAAGGTCTTTAACTGCATACAATAAGATTTGAGCTATTTCAGAATATGGTAGAAAAAGAAAACATAGCAATTACCTGTCGGAGAACGTCCCGGGTTGAAATATCTAATATGACATAATAAAATATCTAATATGACAACATAATTAATGACTTGCCAATATATGATTAATGATTATTATTATTATTATTATTATTATTATTATTATTTTAAACAAATCTCTACCATAAGTTATCATATTCTAATATAAAAAAGGTTAATTGGGTCGGGTATCACCTAATCCCAGGCCCGACCCAAACCCACAATTTTTTTTTAAACTAATATATCCCGGGAGCGTTCCGGGTTGAGAAATCTAATTTGAAATATCAATTTTACACCTGAAATAGACTGATGCGTTTTACACTTACATGCAGGAAAGCTTCGGGTAGCACTTAACCTAAAACAATTAACAATGTATCTTCAATGTTAGTGCATAAACTTAAACAATGTATAACTCTAATATTAAAACGTAACCTAAAACAATGTACAACTCCAATGCTAACACATGTTGTAAATAAAAATCATATTTACTGGTTTGAACATAACTAATGACTTGCCTATACATGATTAATGAATAACCTGAACACTCTGTGTTTTTTTCTTGTATGAACAAAACCACACAAAAAAATAGTCGTTTTTTTCTCCGTTTTTTATATATCACTATGGTACCTGTTGGAAAAATAATAAAACGCTCGTTAATTTGGTGTAATTTTTTTCTTTAAAAAATCTCGTATATAAAAGATATTAACGTTTAAAAGTTATGTGAGAAAACATTAGAGATAAAAATCTAATTTTGTTTTTAAATTTTAAATTATTATTTTCCTAAAATAAAGCCCTTGCCACATGGGATGACACATGACACACTCAATGAAGAGAATACCATCTTTAAGGGCCATGTCATTAAAATGACTTTAGTTTATTATAGGTATAGATTAGTGATTTTTATTTTGTTGTGTTAGTTCCCTTACCGACACTTTTTATACACGTGTTACTTTTTACATGTCAAAAAACAAAAAGTTTTTGGAATCAGATAGTGACATAAGCATCTCTACCTTAAATAGATGGAGATAAGGTTTGCTTGCCTTCTTCGCACTCTTTCTATATCCTATCTATAACTTTTAATATAAATGGAATTTTATCGGAGAATTGAATTTTAATAATCAATATTTGTTTTGTTGGTCGGTAATAATTTATACTTAATAAATTTTTCACAATAATCCTAACTTTAATGAACTCTTTCTGTTTTGAAAATGGGTTAGTTTTCGGCTAATAAAAATTCATTGCCGGTCAATATTTTGAAAGGTGAGAATGTTGTGGGGAATTTCTTAAGTACAGATTATTGTCAGCTAACGAGGCAAAATTTGATTTATTAAAAGAGAGAATTACACAAATTGTCATTTAGTTATTACTCAAATTGCATCATCTGTCCTTTATGGAATTTTTTCACTCCTTATGTCCTTGGTTTTATACATTTGTTACACCATTTGTCCTTTAAACCAAACCCAGTTAAAAATTTTGGTTAAGTTTGTCACATGCCCCTCACGTGAGGGGCAAATATGTCTTTTCACCCCTTTATGTCTTCTCCCTTGATTCAATCAGGGCTTCATTTTAACAATCAAACAGAAAAAAAAAAAAAATCACCCACCACCACAAATACACCATTGCACTTATAAAGCATCATCACTTACGCACCATCACACATGCAAACCATCTACAAATCACCATCACCCATATATAAGAAATAAAAAAAAGAAAAGAATCATTTCCATGATAATAACACTATTTAAAAGAACGTTTGAGTTCTTGCTTTTTTGCTCTGTTGTACTCAAGACTCTGTTCTATTAACGTTTGAGTTCTTGCTTTTTTGCTCTGTTGTACTCAAGACTCTGTTCTATTTAAAAGAACGTTTTGGTTTTCTTGAATTTTTTTCTTTAAAAAAACCCCTCTAAAGATTCTTGCTTTAAATAATAATTAGTGATAATTTTGATTCTAAAACAATTACTTCATCTTGGTACCTTAAAAATCCAATCTTTATTATTTATTTTGAGTTTCTTGAAATTTTTCACCCTTCTTTTTTCAACAGAACCCTTTAAAGATTCCAACTTTAACAATCTTTAGTTATCAAGAAACAAAGTTGGTGAGAAATTTTGATGGAATTTTTAAAAGGTTGTGTGATAATAATAATAATAATAATAATAATAATAATTTTGATTCCGTTCCTGTGTTTAGTGGAATCAGTAGTTGAAATTGGGCTAATTGGGGTACACAGTCATCTCATCCTTTGCCACTAAAGACAGTGGTGAAGCTGTTTGATGCAGATTATGGTTGTTTAAGGGCTTTGGGTGGGTATGGCCTTGTGCATACCATTAAGTACCTGCTCACCATACTTACAGCATATCCAAGGTCAGGCCTTGTGCATACCATTAAGTACATTAAGCTGCCTACTACATTAGCATAGGGAACCCTTTCCATAAACTTTATTTGTTCATCTGTAACAGGGGAATCCTTATTAGAAAGTTTGAAATGAGCAGCTAAAGGTGTTCTCACCACCTTACACCCTTCCATAGAATAATTCTTCAGGATCTTTCTTGCATAAGACACCTGTGTCAATTTCAAACTATTGACACTTCTGTCCCTATGAATTTCCATCCCTAAAATCTTTTTAGCCTCTCCTAATTCCTTCATTTCAAACTCAGATTTCAACATCTGCTTGATTTCATGAATCTCTTCCTTATGCTTACTAGCAACAAGCATATCATCTACATATAATAGCAAGTAACTAAACTCCCCTGGACTATACTCTCTAAAATACACACAAGCATCATATGCACTTCTGATAAACCCATTATTGACCATGAATTCATCAAATCTCCTATACCACTGTCTAGGAGACTATTTTAACCCATATAACGATCTTTTAAGAAGACCTTTTAAGAAGACATACCTTTTCTTCTTCTCCTGCTTGTATAAATCCAGTTGGCTGAGCCATATAGATCTTCTCATCTAAATAACCATGTAAAAATGATGTTTTAACATCAGTTGTTCCAGCTCCATGTCTAATGCTACAACAATGGATAGAATAACTCTTATTGATGTATGTTTAACCACTGGTGAGAAGATTTCAGTATAATCTACCCTTGCTCTTTGAGTGAATCCCTTGGCCACAAGCCTTGCCTTGTATCTAGTCTTCTCAACCCCTGGAATACCCTCTTTAACCTTGTATATCCACTTGCAGGCTACCAATTTTTGATCTTTGGGCCTGTAAATTTGTACCCAAGTCTCATTTTTCATCAAAGAGTCCATTTCTTCTCTCATGGCTTTACACCACTTCTCTTTATCTTCTGAGTTCACAGCTTCATTATAGGTTATAGGCTCATTAACACATTCATTCTCTGCTGCAACAAATGCAACAGCAGACATAGACACTTCAGTTGTGTCTCTCAACTCTAGAGGCTTAACAATAGTTCTTCTAGGTTTGTTTTTCGCTAAACTGTATGGTGGTGAAGCTTGTGAAGTTTCACCTTTTTCCCTTTCTTCATTATTCCCCATACTACCCCTGTTAGTCTCATCTTCTTCATTACCTTTATCAAAACTTGGTACCTCTTCCTGCTCCACCTCAACCTGAACAAGATCAACTTTTGCCTTATAATCAATCATACCTGGTACCCCTGGCCCAATAAGATCTTTATAGAGAATATCTTCTCTAACTTGAACATGTCTACTCTTTATAATTCTGGGTCCATCTCCTTCCATCTTCCACAGCCTATAATCCTTGACCCCTTCTTGATATCCTAAAAGAACACACTTATAGGATCTTGAATCAAGCTTATCTTGACTAACATGAGCATAAACCAAACATCCAAATACCTTGATGTCATCATACTCAGGCTTTTCTCCAGTCCACATTTCCATTGGAGTCTTCATACTGATGACCCTAGAAGGAGATCTATTTATCAAATAAACTGTTGTAGTTACTATTTCACCCCAGAACTTCTTAGGCATGCCTGAACTTAGCCTCTTACATCTCACTCTTTCCAACAAGGTTCTGTTCATTCTTTCTGCCAGGCCATTTTGTTGAGGAGTCCCTGGAATTGTCAAGTGCCTGGCAATTCCATGATCTTTACAAAACTGACCAAACACCTTGTTACAAAATTCTAATCCATTATCTGTCCTTAACTTCTTGATCTTTCTGCTAGCCTGATTCTCAACCAACTGCTTCCATTCTTTGAACTTTTGGAAAGCCTCATCTTTGTGTTTGAGTACAAATACCCAAACCCTTCTTGAGTAATAATCAATCATTGACAGAAAGTACCTAGCACCCCCCCAAAGTTTCAACTCTGGCTGGACCCCATAAATCAGAATGGACATAGTCCAAAATTCCCTTTGTAACATGTTTACCAACCCCAAACTTGACCCTCTTCTGTTTTCCCATGATACAAGCCTCACAAAACCTAATATCACAATCAGAAAGATCATCTATAACCTGTTGTTTTCTTAATTCAATCAGACCTTGACTGCTTATGTGACCTAATCTCTTGTGCCACATATAAGCCTTTTCATTATCTTTATCAGTGACCGCTAATGCATTAACACCATTAACAACACTTCCATCTAACACATACACATTATTATTCTTTCTTGATCTTGTGAACATAACCAATGACCCCTTAATCACTCTTGCCTTTCCATCTTTTAGACTAACATGACAACCCTCCCTTTCAAATGTACCAAGAGATAATAAACTTCTTTTTAAAGTTGGAATATACCTCACACCATGCAGGTCAACTGTGCTTCCATTCTTTAACTTGAATGTAACAGTACCAATGCCAACTATCTTACAAGGCCTGTCATCTCCCAACTTCACAAAACCATAGTCTCCATACTTTAATTCTTTAAAGAATTCTTTGATAGGAGTCATATGAAATGATCCCCCAGAATCCATAACCCACTGCTTCATGATCTCCATGATTTCATCTGCTGTCACACACAATACATCAGAACTTTCATATCCTTCAGATAGATCATCCTGAGTATTATGATTGACATGAGTTTTAGATCCTGGATTTCCATCATTCTTTCTCTTTTTCAGTTCTGGACAATCCCTTTTTAAATGCTTCTCTGAATTACACAAAAAACATTTCCTTCTAAACCTGGACTTTGATCTTGAACCAGAATTCTTGGAATTCTTATTCTTGTAATCTGATCTATGAGCAGGCCTTCCTCTAACAAAGAGACCTTCTCCACCTTCTTCCTTATGATCAGATTTATTCTTTAATTCTCTGGAATTTAATGCAGCAAGAACCTCCTCCATTGACAGAGTTTCTCTTGCATACATTAAAGTGTCCACAAAATTGTCATAAGATTGTGGTAAAGATGTCAAGAACAAGATTGCCTTGTCTTCATCATCTAACACAACCTCTATATTTTCAAGATCTAAAACCAATTTATTATACTCATCTGTATGTTCTTCAATTGTCTTACCAAAACTCATCTGAAAGGTATAAAGCCAATATTAGTCCCTGGAACTTTACATGATTGACCCCTGAAGTTATAAGAAACAACCCAGAAGCCCTTGTACTTTACTTTGACTTTCATTGACTTATTAATTTGTACTTTAACCTTCAACATTTTTTAACTTTCATTTTCATTAACCACCAAAACTAAGCGAGAACCTAAACCGATTTTCGTTTGGCCTGAATACACTTATAAAAAATACAATTAAGATAAAGGATATCTATTAAAATTTGATGGATCTTTCTAAGCACCACATCAGCGTCATCAGCCCACATGTTTTTTCCCCTGACCCTCTACATAAGAGCCAAATACCAAAATCATAAACACATGTGATTCGCCAAAACATGGGGTAGATTGGGGAAGTCGGCTAGACATCGGGGCCTAAAGTTGTGGCTGTGAAGAATGGGACGGCGTTCACGAAATCATTGTGTTATTTTTTTTTTATTTTTTTTAATTCAATCAGTGTTTTCTAGATAAGTGATGTTATGTTAAGAATAAACTGTATCGGCAAAACTAGCTAATTATGAACCTTTTTTGCATCGAAGTTTCTTTATAAAATTATAAATGACGTTAGGTAACATTAAGTCATTAACCATAATACTTTATTCACGTTTGAAACCAATAATATTTTATTCGATGCCTTGATAATTATGTTATCGACATTGTCCTCTTCCTTTAATAAAAAAAACTCCAACATACACTTTGAACAAAAATATCTTATTAAAATACTAGATATTTGCCCGCGTTGACACGCAGTTCAACAACGTACGATTATTTGGAGTAGTATAACGTATAAGAAAAATAAAGTAGAAAAATTTTATTAAAATTTAAAAGCAACGAATACACATCTATTCAAATATCGCTGAAAATTTCCTTATAAACCACATTTTTTGTTTTAGTCATCACTTTCCCACCAGCATCAAGTATAAGTAACTTCACGCCTGCCCTGCTTTTAACTCTTGACAATGCGACATAAAGCTGACCATGTGAGAATACAGGGTTTCTTAAATACAATCCAACCTGAATAAGGCGACTTAAATGGTATGTGTTAAAAATAGACTTATGGCATATTCAACAATAAGAAAGTAATAAAAATAAAAATAAGAAACTAACTACCACCTAAATTTCACAATTTAATTTGACACGTCTGAGAAGATGAGCATTACCCGTATCGACCCGCTAAAAAAGCTTCGAGCACATTTTATTCTATTTGACACATTTGAAAAGGCAAACATTACCCAAATCGACCCGTTAAGAAAAGGGAAGATTGCCCCAATTCACCTATGGCCTATGTATAAGTAAAAGGAACATCAATCTAATCAAAACACCATAAACACACTGTTGGCGACTTTTACCCTATTTGACCCATTGGAAAAGTTGAACATTACCCAAATCGACCAATTTATAAGTAAACAAACATGAACCTACACCACTAAAACAACATTTTAACCGACTATTACCTTATTTGACCCGTTTATAGGAAGGAACATTATCTAAAGTGACCCATGTATAAGTAAAAGGAGCATTACTCAATAATTTTAACCGACTGTCATTGGCTTTTATTGATGGTCATAGCGAAACATACGATTATTGGGAATTGGCACCTTTGAAACTTGACTGGAATCTTGATTAAGTAATATCTTTTAATTATATGACCCGACCCGAATCGGACCGATTTTTTTTACCAATGTTTAGCATAGACATCCAACCTTTAAAAACTTTCGGCCCCCATGAAAAAGAATTAGGTTTTAGGGTTCAATGATTAAAAGTAACCAATGAGACAGTTGTTGCTTCAAACAGCTGTTACTAAGATTTGTTCCATAAACATAATGGAACAGACCCACTGCTCTGAAACAGACTTTATTTGCAACAGATGATTGACTTCTAGATTTGGTGTTTAATAAACAGACCTTAGTAAATTCAGTTTACATTCTCTATAATTGGGGACTAATTGTCTTAAAAAATGTTATACACTTCTTATGTTTTCACACACGGGTTTACCCCTAGTAATAAAAAAAACACAAATCAAAAGTAACAACATAATAACAATACTATATATTCTTTTAAACATTAAAATTCATACAAAAGCATCAATAACATATCCTAACTAATAAACTTATAAGTTAACTAATAAACAATTTCCCAAATGAGTTTGATTGGATACTTAAAATTCTAAGTGCAGGTCCATTTTCTCATCACTTGCAAGCAAACTTCAGGTCTAAACCAACTCAACATCGGTAAACTTCAAAGCCCCTCCTAAATCCATGACAAAAAATGATAATCATATTTTAATACGAAACAGCCAGACTAATAAATATATTTAAACCCATGAAGTAAATCTTGATCATTTATGTCACCATAGAATTCTTGGTGCACAACTATTTAACAATTAATATGAGAAAAATTACCAGTCGCTCGACGAATATTGTGACTTCCATCTCTACGCCTTCTTCACCATCGTACCAGGCTAGCACAAAAGAAATCACTACATAATTAATACCGTAACTAAAGTATCATTGAACTTATCCAAAATTAGACAGAAAACAATACCTTGAGGCTTTAATGAAACCATTATAATAATCACCTTCTATCACAAATCTCAAATTCAGTAAGGCATAGGTGCCTTGTCACCTTAAAGCTATATGTATACAAGTTTCTATTACAAAATCCAACTTAAAGACCAAATAAAACTTAAAAGACCAAAGGTCAAAGTAGGAATAAAACCAACAAAGCTAGTTATTATTAAAGACAACAGATTTTTAAGCAGATATTATGTAAAGTTTAAAGATTAGTATACCTATGTATTAAACTTGAGCTGCAAAATTGTCTGCAACACGCAACAGCGACAGCGGCTGATACCGTCGACCGATGATTGGGCTGGACCTGGAAAGTCGAAAAGAAAAATGTGAGCTTCAAAAGTGATAAAATTTATGATTTTGAGTATTTGCGGCCATGTTATAAAAATTCCACATGCTATAATATTATTTCTAGTTTCTTTGGAAGTCCAAACACTCAATAAATAACATAGAAAATGGGTAAAGCAAGCAGATATTACATATAAATATAACCCTCTTTTAACTAATCAACTAATTCACATAACCCATATGCTTGCATTTGATAAAAAAAGCTACCGTTCAAGGTCTCTGAGTAAGCAACTTAGAACTTCCTTAACTTTGCATCAACATCGATATGCTTACTCATTTCAGAGTGTTGCCTACAAATATTTAAGTACTAAGATCAAGTAAACTAACAATACAAAAAACAGTGTGTTTGGATGTGCGTTTTAAAAGCGATTATATGAGCTTTAAGCGATCAAAATCATAGAATTAGTTGTGATACCTCAAAAATCCACATATAAGTCAAAAGTCAAATACCAAATGGACATTCAGTTTTCAAATAAATAATCAATGAACTTCAGCGAGAGGTAATTACGTATATAACATTACTTACATGTAGAAAAACACCGATAGGATGACGCCCGCAAATAGTATTATCAGAGACAAACCTGTTCTCAAAAGTCTTTAAATTTCTCGCGCTCCATATTTGCGAAATCGTTGCTAACCCCACATTGTGTAAATCTTCTTCCACCTTTTGCTTCCCGGACTACTCCACAGCCGGGTGTTTAATAACTTTCCTAAACACTATAATCCATAATTTTTAATTTTTTTAAAATAAAAACATTTAATAACTATTCTATTTTTAAAATTCAAAAAAAAGTCATTAATGTTTTTATAAATGTTTTTTATTTTTTAAAAATTGAAATCATTCATTAATGTTTGGGTCAACGTATTTAATAACTTTCCTAAACACTGTAATCTAGATTTTTAATTTTCTTAAAATAAAAAAAATTTAATGACTATTCTATTTTTAAAATTCAAAAAAGAGTCATTAATGTTTTTATAAAATTTTTTATTTTACATCAACGAAAATTATTCATTAATGTTTCGGTCAAAGTGTTTAATAACTTTCCTAAACACTATAATCCAGATTTTTAATTTTTTTTTAAATAAAAAACATTTAATGACTATTCTATTTTTAAAATTCAAAAAAGAGTCATGTTTTTATAAAAGAATTTATTTTTTAAAAATCGAAAATCATTCATTAATGTTTCGGTCAACGTGTTTAATAACTTTCCTAAACAATATGATCCACATTTTTGGTTTTTTTAAAATAAAAAACATTTAATAACTATTCTATTTTTAAAATTCAAAAAAGAGTTATTAATTTTTTTATAAAAAAATTTATTTTTTAAAAATCGAAATCATTCATTAATGTTTGGGTCAACGTGTTTAATAACTTTCCTAAACACTGTAATCCATATTTTTAATTTTCTTAAAATAAAAAACATTTAATGACTATTCTATTTTTAAAATTCAAAAAAGAGTCATTAATGTTTTTATAAAATTTTTTATTTTTTAATAATCGAAAATTATTCATTAATGTTTCGGTCAAAGTGTTTAATAACTTTCCTAAACACTATAATCCAGATTTTTATTTTTTTTTTAAAATAAAAAACATTTAATGACTATTCTATTTTTAAAATTCAAAAAAGAGTCATGTTTTTATAAAAGAATTTATTTTTTAAAAATCGAAAATCATTCATTAATGTTTCGGTCAACGTGTTTAATAACTTTCCTAAACACTATAATCCAAATTTTTACTTTTTTTAAAATAAAAAACATTTAATGACTATTCTATTTTTAAAAGTCAAAAAAGAGTCATTAATGTTTTTATAAAAATAAATATTTTTTAAAACAAAAATCATTCATTAATGTTTCGGTTAAAGTGTTTAATAACTTTCCTAAACACTATAATCCAGATTTTTAATTTTTTTAAAATAAAAAACCTTTAATGACTATTCTATTTTTAAAATTCAAAAATAGTCATTAATGTTTTTATAAAAAAAAATAATTTTTTAAAAATCGAAAATCATTCATTAATGTTTCAGTCAAAGTGTTTAATAACTTGCCTAACATTGTAATCCCGATTTTTAATTTTTTTTAAAATAAAAAACATTTAATGAATATTCTATTTTTAAAAGTCAAAAAAGAGTCATTAATGTTTTTATAAAAATAAATATTTTTTAAAACAAAAATCATTCATTAATGTTTCGGTTAAAGTGTTTAATAACTTTCCTAAACACTATAATCCAGATTTTTAATTTTTTTAAAATAAAAAACCTTTAATGACTATTCTATTTTTAAAATTCAAAAAATAGTCATTAATGTTTTTATAAAAAAAAATAATTTTTTAAAAATCGAAAATCATTCATTAATGTTTCAGTCAAAGTGTTTAATAACTTGCCTAACATTGTAATCCCGATTTTTAAATTTTTTTAAAATAAAAAACATTTAATGAATATTCTATTTTTAAAATTCAAAAAAGAAGAAAGAAAAATCTAACCTCGTATGCAAGACGGATGCCTTTGAACACCTCACCAGCTTGTGAATCCTTGTTAACATTAAATCCACAGTATTAAACGGATTATTATGAAATCATGAAAGAGAAAAATCTTATAAACAATCGGAAAAATCTGAAAATAATTATAACGAAACAACAATATATAACAGGAATCGTATGAAAAAGCAAGAAACAATCGTTACCTTGAAGGAGAGAGACGAAGAACATGAAACCTAAACCCCCAAATCTGCAAAATTATTTAAAAGCAATCAACAATACAAAAAAATAGGTTAATATCAACAATCGATTATCCCTGGAAATCATTAAATATGGAAATCATTATAAGAAACAAACAATCGCCTAAATATGAAAATCATTATAACAAACAAACAATATATAACAGGAATCGTATTAAAAAAATTGAAACAATGGTTACCTTGAATGAGTGACACGAAGAAGATGAATGATCGGAGCCGACGAACACACACAAAACAAACAGACTGATAATAAGTATAACAAAGAACAATATGTAACAGGAATATTATGAAAAAGAAAGAAAGAATCGTTACCAATGATCGGAGATAGAAGCGTTGGTTTGATGAAGAAGAAACGATCGCAATCTTCTTCTTCAAATGAGAGAGAGCGAATCAGAGAGAATGAGGGAAGAAAGAGAAACACGTGTGTTTTTATTAGGGTATTGATTGGGTAGGTTAATGATTTTAGGAAACTATTAACTCACCAATTTTAACCATATTTATGTATTTTTAATTTAAAAAAAAAGAAAAATTTTATAAATTACAAGAGTAGGACACGTGGCACAATATGGGAAGAGAGAGGAATTGAGGTGAAATGAGGGAGTGCCAAGTGTACAAATTGAGTTTGTTTTATTAGATGTATAGATTAACATACCTAGCCATAGTGTTTTAAGATAAACTCTTATGGAAGTTACCATTAATGACAATTTCATCTACATTATCAAATCTGTAAATGCATATATATATATATATATATATATGGATCCGGATAATATGAAAACTCCTCTGAGTTGCGAGAACTTGAAAACTCCTCTAACCCAATAATATCATGACACATAGGCTTGGTTGAATTATTTTATTGAGGGGCATTTGTGTCAATTACTATATACCCCACCCCACCCAACCCCTCCCCCCACCTTTTTAAAAAGCAGACAACCCTCTCTCTCTCTCTATCTCTCACACATACACAAACACATACACCTCTCTCTCTCTCTCTCTCTCTCTCTCTCTCTCTCTCGTCCATTCTCTCTCTAAAAATTCGAAGAAGACGATCTGGGGTTCGGTACAGAAGGTTCGTTGGTGGTGTTCGTTGGTGGTGTTCGTTGCAAAAGGTCGGTACAGATGGTGTTCGATGGTGATGTTTGTTTGCAGAAGGTTGAGGGGTGGAGGGTGAAGGAGACGTTGGGGTTCGGTACAGAAGGGAGACGGTGGGTGGTGAAGGGAGACGGTGGTGGATCTGAAAGGGAGATGGATCTGACGGTGGTGGTGGATCTGAAGGGAGACGGTGGGTGGTGAAGGGAGATGGTGGTGGATCTGAAAGGTTTGGAGGTGGATCTGACGGGTTTTGATGGTGGTGACGGTGGGGGAGGGGTTTTCTGCAGAGGGTTTTTGAAGATGGGGGTTCGGGTGGTGGGTGTGAGGTTTTGAGGGGTGGTGGTGGCTGTGGGGGTTGAGGGATGGTGGTGGCTGAGGGTGGTTGACGGAGGATGGTGGTGGTTGAGGGTGGTTTCTGACTTTAAAAGGTATTATTATTATTTCCTATTATTATTATTTTTTTTTTCTGTGCATTTTTTATTTTAGTTCAAATAATGAGCTGGGTTTTTTGTTTAAACACAGATCTGTTTTAGATGATTGGAGGTGGTGTTTCACAGTGGCGTTGGTGTTTTTTGATGATGATTTTTGATGATGAAGAAGGATGGTAAGGATGAATGTTTTTTACACTGGTGTAATTGTTTTGAGTTAGTTTTTAGATGTAGGTTTTTAGGCAACTTTGTTGTTTTGTTTACATTGGTGTAACGGATATAGTACATGAATTTATAGATATTTTTGGTTTTTACAGTGGTGTAATTCGAATGTATAGATGTTTTTTGTTGATGTTTTGTGGGGCATTTTTTCAGTGGTGTAATTCGATTGGCATAGATGTTTTTGTTGGTAGATGTTTTTGTTGGTTTTTACACTGGTGGAAAGATACAATGGCTGTCAAGATTATAAGTATATTTTCGAGTTTACACTGGGGTAAATAATTCAAAATATTATTTTTGGGTTTTACACTAGTGTAAATAATTTTCGTATAGGGATATGGATGCACAGATTTTGAATTTTGAATATTTGTTATTTTTGTTTTAATAAAATTAATGAATTAAAAAATAAAATAAAGTTAAAAAAATTATGATATTTTAATATTTTTAATAAAATATTAATATGATATTATATTGTTTTATTCTCTCTCATGGTGTATTTTACTTAAATACCCTTTACCCCTATTATTTTAATTAAAAAATCTAAATAGAGTTAATAACTCATAAAAAGACAAAACAAAGATAAGATGAAATCTTATCCGTTGGATGCACAAGATCAATGGTCTAGAAGAGTTCTCAAGTTCTCGCAACTCAGAGGAGTTTTCAAAGTATCCTAACCCTATATATATATATATATATATATATAGGGGAAAGTTAATTTGAGAACACCTATATTTCGTGCGAACCGTGAGAACGGCACCTAAAACCATTCAAATTCAAAATTTCTTTTTATACTTGTCTTTATTACTAAAAATACAATCTCAAAAACACAATTTACGCGTAAAAATTCAAACGTATACGAAAATAATTTGTTTTTACACATGTGTAAATTTACTGTTTATACATGTGTAAACTGTTTCATTTACACATGTGTAAAAAGTTAATTTGAAAGTGTTTTTGCAAGAAAAGATGAATTATTTGGAAAGAAAATTAATTTATTAATGTTATATTTTGATTATAATGAGGTTTGTATTAAAAAAAATTGATTTTTCTACTTGTTCTCACGGTTCTCACAATATTTAGCGTTCTCAAGATAACCCTCCCCTATATATATATATATATATATATATATATATATATATATATATTATATATATATATATATGAAGGGATATGGTATTAAAACATTTACAAATACCATACCATCGCCCACTTAGAACAGGCTCCGCCAGACGCTTCTCCGCCCGTTCTACGTCAGCGGATCGTCTCGCGCCCATCCGCCCGTTTTACGTCAGCGGAACGTCTGGCTTCCACAAACCCATTCTACGTCAGCGATGCTTCTGCCGTCTGGCGTCCACAAACCAGTGCAACATGACGCGCAACACCAAGCGGAAAACAAACTTCCCGAACATAGCAACCACATCTCAAACCACAAACTGGCGGGAGGCCCAAGTCCTCCTCCCTATAATACCAGGGGCGCACTGTAACACCCCAACCGATGGCGGAATCATCGAGGTGCCACGTAGTGACGATTGTTCAAAAGCACATGGTACTAAAATGTAAATATTATTGAATAATCCAAAATTGTCTTACATGGAAATGGAAATTACATTGTCTAAATGAAATGTAAATATTGAAATAACTGAATTGAAATAAAACACTAAATGTCTCTTGCTAAAGCACTAGATCAAACTGCACCTGAAACATGTACAAAAATAGGTTTGGTCAACATATGAAATGTTGGTGAGCATTCCTAGTTTTGATATATATAGTAGGTTAAAAAGTTATACAATTCAAGTGCAAGCTACAGTGCAAATATGTAAACTATGTATCATACAAATGAGCGAAATCAACCCTGTGACTGTATAATGTACTGTATGAACTGTAGTGTACTCAACCAATAAATGGATGATAACTTAACACTGGCCACGGATTCTCCGATGAAAAAGGGGGAGAATCAACCTAGGCGGGTTGTCAATCCAAATAGCGCTATCCAATGTTAAGGTCGGCTTGTACCATGTTAATGATTTCACTAAGTACAAATGTATTCCACATGTATTGTCTAAGCATAAAGCACGTTGTAAGCAATGCACATAGTACTAGAATTGTATTGTGAAAATGTAAACTTGTATTTGAAATTTGTAATAGTGTACATGTAACACCCCAATAATGAATAAAAGTAAAAAGGGGATAGGAAGTACTCACAGTTCACGTAATAACTTGAAATTGGACTTGGACAACGAAATATGAATTGAGATTACTCCCAAATGATCAACCTAAAGTATTCGATAATGTGTAAGGGAAATAACTCTAAGATATATGTATTTCTAGGGCTTCGAATTGGGGATAACGTTTATTTGTTTAATAAACAAATTGTTTATTAAATATAAGAAATTTAGTAAATAAATAAATAAAAGTCTTTTTTGTAAAATTTTAAGTTGAATATAATCACAACATGAGGTTTTAAGTATGAAAATAATTTTTATAAAATTATTTTCTTGAAAATAGAATATTTAATCTAATTATTTCAAATTGTCAAAATACGACTTTAATATCTAAAAAATATTAAAATCCAAGAATTTCTGAATTAAAAATTGTATTTCAATTCTATATGAATAGAAATAATTTATGTAAAATTTTGGTATAAAAATATTGTAAAATGAATTTATTATGATTTAATTATGATTAAAACTAACAAAAATTGATTAAAAATATAAAATAAATGATTTTTCAGAATTAAAAATCATTTCTGAAAAGTTTAAAGTTATAAAAACTTAGGATAATTTTTGTGGAAATTTATAAGATCGTTTTGATATTTTAATGGATTTTTATAAATATAATAGAATAAAATTGATTTATTTATTATAAATATTAAATAAATGAATTTTAGAAAAATAAAAATTGTAAATAAAACTTTTAACCCAGATTTAATAAATATAATTTTTTTGGAATTTATAAAATAGTTTTAATATTTAAAAAGGAATTTACAAGATTTAAGTGTAATATATATATATATATATATATATATATATATATATAATGGTTTGTTAAAAAGAATGAAATTAAGTGAAAAATATTGTCCAGGACGGGACTCGAACCCGCGTGGACTGTATAGCAAGCACCAAGCACAACCAGTTGGTCTAGACCTCTGGTTGTGTTTGGATGTTATACGTTAGATATTTAATATAACACGTGATTTCATGTTCTTCCCCAATTTGATCATTACGAGCCCTAGTTTTACAATCGAACAAATTACACAAAGTTAACCCAATTAAACTTAGGGTTTCTGTTGTGTATGAGCCGATGAACAAAACCCACAAAACAAATGTTACTTACGAGGTCGTATCGAGTTCGAATGCTCAGTCAACCAAGAAAGTCAAACCGTGATCGTGAATTAAGAACAACGTGTAATTATAAGAAAACAGAGGTGGAGAAAGATGTAGTGGCGAGTTGTGAAGGTCCAGCAATGAACAATTTATAGTGCCATGGTCCCAATCATGGAAATGGTAAGGATTGACTCGGGTTTAATGTTTGACGCGTCAATTGTTCAAATAGGTATGAATTGATGATAATTGACGAGGCATTAGGCCGATAATCATGGTACAAATACAATTCTTTAATCAATTACGAGTTATAACCACGTATAAGTCTTGATTGGATGGTCAAAGTAGCGAAAAAAAAAAAATAGTAAGGCAACAGTGCTGTTGCGAGTTGCAGACAAGGAAGAACAAGGTTTAGAAAGTGTGTATTTAGGTTTTAATGCATCAGATTATTAACAAACTGCCTAAGTGGCGTAGTGGTTGTGTGGTTGTGTTGGGTTGGTGAGCAACCCGGGTTCGAGCCACGGCTGCAGCACCCATTTTTTTTTATTTAAAACAGGTAAGGGAATGGGCCTGAGCTGGGCCTTGGTGACTGTTGGGCCAGTTCTGAATTGGGCTTCAGATAATGGATAAAGGGTATGGATTTTGGTTGAGGTTTAGTTATGGTTTTAAAAAGAAATATATATATATATATATATATATATCTAATCTGAAATATATTTTTTTTTATTAATATTATTATTATTATTATTATTATTATTATTATTATATAAAAGAATAAAAAGTGACGGATGTCACAGCATCCCCTACTTTTAGAAACTTCGTCCCGAAGTTATTAGAAACATAGGGTTATGGATGCTTGGGTAAAAATTAAGATAACTGTGATCTGGAGAATTTGAGTTAAGGTACGACGTGAATTTATAGGTAACAAAGTAAACCGTTTCAAATGATTTGGATAGTAGATTTGATAGGTGTGGGTTAAGGATTGGATCAGGTTCGTCTTGAATAACAAAGAGATTAAGAATCTAATAAAACACTAAGCTTAGAATCCTAAAATAATTGTGTGATTTGATTGATTATGATAAGATCAAATGAACTACCAAATAACTAGAGTTTGTTCCTGGTCCGACTCCCAGTCTCACTTTCAATGCATCATTAGTGTTTGTATACAGGGTGTACCGCAGCTAACCCACCACACCTTTGATTCATTGAAAACGTACTGGATGCCTACCAAAAACTCTAATAGAATTTCACACTACCCTAATGTACCTGTAAATTCATGATTACGTTCCGGACCGGAATCATCAATTTACCTTACATTAGGGTTTTATGTCCTTCTATGATCCCACCGATTGTTGAGCAGGTTTGATAGCCTCCACCAGCCGTGGAGTAGGTTGTAGGGCCTCTCCCGACTGTTTGAAAAGGCATAGTGACCTCTACCAATCGTTCAGTATGTTCGATAGCCTCCACCAGTCGTGGAGCAGGTTGTAGGGCCTCTCCCGACTGTTGAAAAAGGCATGATGACCTCTATTAAGTGCAGCAATTATTATTCACATAGATTGCAAATTGATAGCATGTTTATGCAAGCAAGTTTGTAAGTACTACAACCATTAAGTGTAAGTGTTATCATGAATAATTAAATGTTTATGAATAATTAGATGTTCAATGCATAGTCAAGTTAAGGAAAAAAAATAAAGTTTCATGTAATAGCCAATGATGTTTTCTTAGAAAAGCATCTGTAAGATCAAGTATCAAGTCCAAACGTTCCAAATAAATGTAAGGTAGAGTCTTGTATGATAAATGTAATAAATTTCCAATCTGTGTTAATACACAATAATACGCAAGGAAATTTCTAGATGTTGTATGCTAATGAGTGTGACAAAATTGGATACAAAATGAAAATAGAATTATGAAAATGAAAACACAAGTATTGGATTCTCGAGTCTTGGGAAGATTTCATCCATGGCTTAACCAGTGGGATTAACGTCATCCTGATCAGTTGTTTCGTTGGTATTGATATTGAAAACTCGTCCATGTGCCACCAGGTTTACATTGTTCAATTTGGGACATTGGGGTAGCATGTGATTAGGGTCTCTACAATGATAACATGCCCGACCGTTAGAAATCCGTAGTGGTTCCTGGGCAGTTGTTTGATGATTACTCTGTGTCCCAACCATTACTCGACAAGTGGTAACAAAGTGTCCAAACCTTCCACATCTAGTGCATTGACGACATGGAAGATTTGTAGGGTGATGATACTTGCAAGTGTTGCATTGAGGATGGATTCCCGTGTAGGCTTTCTTGATAGGAGGCTGAGCCACTGGATCAACAACAGCATGGTTCTGATTATCGCCCATTCGTTTCTTAGAGTTCGAAGCAGTAGTGGCGACCTTTGCTAAAACAATCTTAGGTTGTTCAACAACATTGGTGGTTTTCTCAGTAGGTGTCTTGGTGCCCTTCCTAACCAAGTTTCCTTTCCTTACGTGTTTGTCTGTTAATGTGGCTGCAAGTTGGATGGCTTCTTCTACCGTAGTGGCTTTGCCTCCAGTGACAACGTCTTGAATCAGGTCAGGTAATCCCTCGATATATTTTTCGATTGCTCGAGAGACTGGGGTGACCATGTGTGGAACCAGTATGCTAAGTTCGTGATATCGGGTATTATACGCAAGATTCTCACCACTGTCTTGTTTCAGTCCATGGAACTCTTCCTCCAGTTTCCTGATTTCGTTTCTAGGGCAGAATTTGGCGATCATGAGTTCCTTAACCTCAGTCCAAGATAAAGATAAAGCAACATCAGCCCCTCGATTGCGTTTTTCGCCATTCCACCAGGTTAGCGCTCCCTTTTGAAGGACACTAGTAGCATAGCGAACGCGGAGTTCATCAGGACATTCACTGTTCACAAAAGTACTCTCCATGCTTTCAAACCATTGGAGGAGGCCAGTAGCACCCTCCTCACCAGTGAATTTTGTGGGGTTGCAGGAGTTAAAGTGTTTGAAAGTGCACCGAAATTGAGTCGTACTCCCTGTGTTGGCACTGTTACTATTCTGGGTTATCTCACTGACAAGGTTTGGGATTACTGCAGCAATTTGCTCGGCGACTAAAGATGCGAGGCGGCGATCAGAACGTCGTCCAGAAGCACGAACAGGGCGTTGACTGGCATCACGGAGCATGCGGCGAGCAGACATCTATGAGGTAGTCAATTAATAATCATGAGATTAGAAAATGTAAGTGTATAATCGTACAGATGATTATGAAGATGTGATCTTGTAAGCAATCATGATATGCAAAGTATTGTATATGAAACGAGAGGGTATTATTGGAAAAACTTGTACAA
Organism: Ambrosia x helenae; assembly: GCA_030844895.1. NCBI lineage: Eukaryota > Viridiplantae > Streptophyta > Magnoliopsida > Asterales > Asteraceae > Ambrosia > Ambrosia x helenae. Next base: position 84,047,749 of record CM061225.1, read on the forward strand.
AATGCTTGGAGTGCCCTTGTCTAGCTGTAAAGCTCAACAAGAACGTTGACTTTTCAAAGGAATTGAACCCAATGGTGATCAAAGAAGACATGCTTTAGCCTATAAGTGGACACTCACTCCAGGAATCCCCAGGTAAGCATAACAGGTCCGTAAATGGATTTATGCGCTATGCTTGCCTATGCCAGAAAACCCAGTGTACAGGCGTCCACCCTTCCAGATTGCACGTGTCCTTATCACACTCATTAAAGTTCAACAACTTTGAAGGAGCAAAAATAAAAGTAGGCATTATGTCTAAGAGTGTCTTCATAAAAGGTACTGCTCCCGTTCTATGATGATGTAAACTTTCCACTCCCTGTAGGGCACCATCTCTATGTACCATGATGAAAGATGAGACGAATGGAGAGAGAGAAGAAGGGAAAGATAGAAGAAGGGAAGTAGAGGGAAATGAGGGGTAGGGTAGTTTAGGAAATATAATGCATGAAAGTTGAGGTTCGGTTATAGTCTAGGCCAATTCATCTAATAACCTAGTTCCCTATAACCATGGCTCTGATACCAATCTGTAACACCCCAACCGATGGCGGAATCATCGAGGTGCCACGTAGTGACGATTGTTCAAAAGCACATGGTACTAAAATGTAAATATTATTGAATAATCCAAAATTGTCTTACATGGAAATGGAAATTACATTGTCTAAATGAAATGTAAATATTGAAATAACTGAATTGAAATAAAACACTAAATGTCTCTTGCTAAAGCACTAGATCAAACTGCACCTGAAACATGTACAAAAATAGGTTTGGTCAACATATGAAATGTTGGTGAGCATTCCTAGTTTTGATATATATAGTAGGTTAAAAAGTTATACAATTCAAGTGCAAGCTACAGTGCAAATATGTAAACTATGTATCATACAAATGAGCGAAATCAACCCTGTGACTGTATAATGTACTGTATGAACTGTAGTGTACTCAACCAATAAATGGATGATAACTTAACACTGGCCACGGATTCTCCGATGAAAAAGGGGGAGAATCAACCTAGGCGGGTTGTCAATCCAAATAGCGCTATCCAATGTTAAGGTCGGCTTGTACCATGTTAATGATTTCACTAAGTACAAATGTATTCCACATGTATTGTCTAAGCATAAAGCACGTTGTAAGCAATGCACATAGTACTAGAATTGTATTGTGAAAATGTAAACTTGTATTTGAAATTTGTAATAGTGTACATGTAACACCCCAATAATGAATAAAAGTAAAAAGGGGATAGGAAGTACTCACAGTTCACGTAATAACTTGAAATTGGACTTGGACAACGAAATATGAATTGAGATTACTCCCAAATGATCAACCTAAAGTATTCGATAATGTGTAAGGGAAATAACTCTAAGATATATGTATTTCTAGGGCTTCGAATTGGGGATAACGTTTATTTGTTTAATAAACAAATTGTTTATTAAATATAAGAAATTTAGTAAATAAATAAATAAAAGTCTTTTTTGTAAAATTTTAAGTTGAATATAATCACAACATGAGGTTTTAAGTATGAAAATAATTTTTATAAAATTATTTTCTTGAAAATAGAATATTTAATCTAATTATTTCAAATTGTCAAAATACGACTTTAATATCTAAAAAATATTAAAATCCAAGAATTTCTGAATTAAAAATTGTATTTAAATTCTATATGAATAGAAATAATTTATGTAAAATTTTGGTATAAAAATATTGTAAAATGAATTTATTATGATTTAATTATGATTAAAACTAACAAAAATTGATTAAAAATATAAAATAAATGATTTTTCAGAATTAAAAATCATTTTTGAAAAGTTTAAAGTTATAAAAACTTAGGATAATTTTTGTGGAAATTTATAAGATCGTTTTGATATTTTAATGGATTTTTATAATATAATAGAATAAAATTGATTTATTTATTATAAATATTAAATAAATGAATTTTAGAAAAATAAAAATTGTAAATAAAACTTTTAACCCAGATTTAATAAATATAATTTTTTTGGAATTTATAAAATAGTTTTAATATTTAAAAAGGAATTTACAAGATTTAAGTGTAATATATATATATATATATATATATATATAATGGTTTGTTAAAAAGAATGAAATTAAGTGAAAAATATTGTCCAGGACGGGACTCGAACCCGCGTGGACTGTATAGCAAGCACCAAGCACAACCAGTTGGTCTAGACCTCTGGTTGTGTTTGGATGTTATACGTTAGATATTTAATATAACACGTGATTTCATGTTCTTCCCCAATTTGATCATTACGAGCCCTAGTTTTACAATCGAACAAATTACACAAAGTTAACCCAATTAAACTTAGGGTTTCTGTTGTGTATGAGCCGATGAACAAAACCACAAAACAAATGTTACTTACGAGGTCGTATCGAGTTCGAATGCTCAGTCAACCAAGAAAGTCAAACCGTGATCGTGAATTAAGAACAACGTGTAATTATAAGAAAACAGAGGTGGAGAAAGATGTAGTGGCGAGTTGTGAAGGTCCAGCAATGAACAATTTATAGTGCCATGGTCCCAATCATGGAAATGGTAAGGATTGACTCGGGTTTAATGTTTGACGCGTCAATTGTTCAAATAGGTATGAATTGATGATAATTGACGAGGCATTAGGCCGATAATCATGGTACAAATACAATTCTTTAATCAATTACGAGTTATAACCACGTATAAGTCTTGATTGGATGGTCAAAGTAGCGAAAAAAGAAAAAAAAAATAGTAAGGCAACAGTGCTGTTGCGAGTTGCAGACAAGGAAGAACAAGGTTTAGAAAGTGTGTATTTAGGTTTTAATGCATCAGATTATTAACAAACTGCCTAAGTGGCGTAGTGGTTGTGTGGTTGTGTTGGGTTGGTGAGCAACCCGGTTCGAGCCACGGCTGCAGCACCCATTTTTTTTATTTAAAACAGGTAAGGGAATGGGCCTGAGCTGGGCCTTGGTGACTGTTGGGCCAGTTCTGAATTGGGCTTCAGATAATGGATAAAGGGTATGGATTTTGGTTGAGGTTTACTTATGGTTTAAAAAGAAAAATATATATATATATATATATATATATATATATATATATATCTAATCTGAAATATATTTTTTTTTATTAATATTATTATTATTATTATTATTATTATTATTATTATTATTATTATATAAAAGAATAAAAAGTGACGGATGTCACACGCACAGTCAACGACCCCCCCTCACTATCACAGCACTGTTCGGGACACTACCGAACTTACAAAATGATGTGCGACGGCGGCAGCAGCTTCGACATCATGTACCAACAGTGCTTTGACCAACTCGATGAAGAAGACAAGGCACGCTTGCAACCAGATACACCTATCGCTGGCTTCTTCAACAAGGTAATTCATCCCATTGGCAAGTTTGACTTCACAGTCACACTTGATGACGGCATACACAGCCGCTCAGAAGTGTGCACCTTCCACGTCATCCCAGCCATCTCCTCATATGACATATTGCTGGGCAGACAAGGTTTGGCAAACTTCAATTCTACCGCATCAACTCCCCATCAAACCATGGGTTTCCCAACACCCACCGGGATTGCATACATCCGAGGTAATCAAGAATGCCTCATGACAACTCACCCGGTAGACGACCCAACGGCGCTTCCGCCAATCCCACCGACTGATGAAAACTGGGTCCTTAACCCGGCTTTCCCCGAACAAACCATTACTTTGGGTCGGACTCTTTCCCCCCAAGTAAAGGTACATCTAAAGCAGCTGCTGGTGGCGAACAAAGACATCTTCGCATGGCAATCATCAGAAATGATTGGCGTCCCAAGACACATCGCCGAGCACCGCTTCAACACATACAAACACGCGCGCCCAGTGGCCCAGAAAAAGCGGCCACTTGGCCCTGACAGAGTCAAAGCCATGAATGAACAAGTCGACGATCTGCTCGACGCGGGCATCATCAGAAAATGCAACCACCAAACCTGGGTGGCCAACCCAGTAATGGTCCTAAAGAAGAACGGGTCCTGGTGCATGTGCGTCGACTACAAAGACCTAAACAAAGCATGCCCCAAAGATCACCACCCCCTCCCAGAGATCGACTTAAAGGTAGACTCACTTGCGCCATTCAAATACAAGTGCTTCCTCGATGCATATCGAGGATATCATCAAATTCAAATGGCTTACGAAGATGAGGATCGAACGGCGTTCAGAACAGACCGAGGGGTGTACTGCTATACCAAAATGCCCTTCGGACTAAAAAACGCCGGCGCAAACTACCAACGCCTCATGGACCAGGCATTCATCAACCAGATCGGCGTCAACCTCGAAGTCTACGTTGACGACCTGGTCATCAAAAGCACCCAGGAGGATACAATGCTTATGGACATCCAGCGCACCTTTGAACAGTTGCGCAGCATCAAAATGAAACTTAACCCGGGGAAATGCTCCTTCGGAGCTGAAGAAGGAAAATTCCTAGGCGTCATTGTCACCAATGGCGGCTTCAAACCAAACCCGGAAAAAGTCCAAGCAATCCAACGCATGCCATCACCAAACTCGATAAAAGACGTACAGACATTGATGGGACGTCTAGTTGCTCTCAACCGCTTCCTATCAAACTACGCCTCTAAGTCTTTTCCTTTTGTCCATACTTTATGAAATGTACTCAAGAAAACACAGTTCTGCTGGACACCAGAGGCGGAAGTGGCTTTCCGTGAAATGAAGCAATGTTTAACCTACTTGCCGACTCTAACAGCACCCCTTCCAAAGGAACCACTCACACTATACCTATCTGCGTCAGAAACAACGATAGGCGCGGTGCTATTAGTAGAACGCAACAAAGTGCAAACACCAATCTACTACATCAGCCGCACCCTAGCAGACGCAGAAACCAGATATTCAACAATGGAAAAACTCGTCCTAGCGCTAGTCCATGCGTCACGACGGTTGTGACGGTACTTCCAAGGACATCCAATCAACGTCCTCACAGATTATAGGATCAACAACGTACTTTCCAAACCAGAACTCTCTGGCCGTCTGGCTAAATGGGCGATCGATCTAGGTGCACACACCATTGTTTACAAACCAAGACCCGCAATAAAAGGGCAGGTCCTGGCAGACTTCATTGCAGAAATCCCGATTGACAAAATCCAAGACTGCAAAGATGAACAAGACCCCAAGCCCATCCCCGACGATCGAGTAACCTGGTCATTATACACGGACGGAGCTTCCAATGACCAGGGCTCAGGCGCAGGCCTTCGCCTCGTTAGCCCCGACAAAACGGAATTCACATACACTGTGCGCCTTGAATTCCGAGCACAAACAATGAAGCAGAATACGAAGCATTCTTGGCAGGCCTACGCCTGGCAGACAAAATGGGTGCAAGGCACCTCAACGCCCATGTGGACTCTATGCTAATTGCGGGTCACATGAACGGCGTCTACGACGCCAAAGATCCAGTCATGGCTCAATACGTCGACCAGGCCAAGCTCCTCACCAAGAAATTCATCACCTGCACAATTGTCCACATAAATCGCAGCGGCAACAAGGAAGCCGACGCACTCAGCAAAATGGCCTCCATAGCTTGGCCGCACATGGCCAAAGAGGTACGCATTGAAACCCTGCCTCAACCTTCAGTACCGCTTAGACAGGTTAATATAACACAGACAGGCGCCGGGTCATGGATGACCCCGATTCAAGCTTATCTAGCAACAGGCACCCTGCCGCCTCAAAAAGCGGAAGCCCGAAAAATCCAATACAAATCCCAACATTATCAACTAATGAATGGGATCCTGTACCGACGCTCATACTTAGGCCCATTGCTAAAATGCATAGATACCGCAACAGCCACCTTACTCATAAAAGAAATTCACGAAGGCGTATGCGGGATCCATGCGGGGCCAAGGATGGTCGTCGCCAAAATCATGAACGCAGGATACTATTGGCCATTCATGCATCAAGACGCCGTCAAAATTCTACGCACCTGTTTCAACTGTCAACAACATGCGCCAAATACCCTGCGCCCCAAAAACGATTTGGTACCAGTCACGGCCGCCTGGCCATTCCAGAAGTGGGCTATCGACCTGGTCGGCCCATTCCCAATGGCCCCTGGAAAGGAACAATACCTCATTGTCGCCGTCGACTACTTCACAAAATGGGTAGAAGCCAAGCCGCTCGCTTCAATCAGCACCGAACAAACAAAAAAATTCATCTGGGGATTTATCATTTGCCGCTTCGGCTTACCCATGGAAATCGTCACGGACAACGGCACACAATTCACCGACAAAAAACTCCAAACATGGCTATCACAACTAGGTGTCAGCCAGATCTTCTCATCCGTTGCCCACCCCCAAGGTAATGGCCAAGTAGAACGCATCAACAGATCCTTGGTCGAAGGCATTAAGACTCGCCTAGGGTCGAAACGCACGGGCTGGGTAGATGAGCTCCCACATGTGCTATGGGCACACCGCACCCTCACGAAGACCAGCACCGGCGAAACCCCGTTCAGCCTAACCTATGGTTCTGAGGCCGTAATACCCGCGGAGATAACATTCCCATCACCACGGGTTCTCAACACGGCCAACACCGACAATGACAAAGAACTACGCCTCAATCTGGATCTCTTAGACGAAAGGCGTGACATCACCGCCATACGCGAAGCAAACTATAAAAAGCAATTGGAGCGCTACTATAACTCCAAAGTCAAAGCTTGCGAATTCAACATCGATGACTATGTCCTAAGAGACAACTACGCCTCTCACGCAGAACGCCCTGGAAAGCTCGCGCCAAACTGGGAAGGGCCTTACAAAGTTCAACAAGTACTAGGAAAAGGGGCATACGCGCTAGAAAAACTTGATGGAACACCCATACCTAGATCATGGAATGTAGCGCAGTTGCGCACATGCTACTTATAAAAACATTTCAGTTTCACATTTTTCTTCTAACTTATGAAGTTAATTCACTCTTCATAAACGATTCCGCGCACCCATCACTTATGAAGTTAATTCACTCTTCATAAATGATTATGCGCAATCATCACTTATGAAGTTAATCTACTCTTCATAAATGATTCTGCGCAATCCTCACTTATGAAGTTAATTTACTCTTCAACAGACAACGCACCAACACATCAGACGGATCAACAAGATAGAAGGAAAAAAGTTTCATTTCATACCAACAACATATTTACAAAAGAAGGAAAATACAAAAGCAACCTACTGGGGAGGCTCATGGGCCGTCCCCGAACTACCCGCCCCCAACCTATCCTTCTCCGCCCGCTCCCATCCAACGCGGTTGGACTCCTCCACCCAACGCTTGAACATGGCGATAGGGTCAGGATCCGCCAGACACTGCCGCACAACCTGCAGCACGGGAAACTCGATCTTTTCAAGCTTTTGAATCTGCTCCATCCGCTGCTGATCGGTATCCACGTCGCCAAACGGCTGGTCTTCGACAGGCGCCCCATCCTTGGCGGCCAAAAAACCTTCCAGCCACCCACTATGGACGCCGTTGTGCGGGCAGCATCCACCACTTCCGCGATCTGCTCGCCCATCTTGGGCGCATTCCAGCAGCGATCGAACACCTGCACAAGCAATCAAGAGTAAGTTAAACTAAGCAATAAACAAAAGACGAAGGAAAGAGATAGCAAAAAAAGGAAAAACTCACCGCAGAAATGCCATCAGACATAACCCAGAGCGATTTCTCGCAATAGGCCCTCTGAGCATCCAAGAGAAGCGTCTTCTCCAACTCCCACGCTTCCCGCTCCTTCGCAAGCGTCTCGATCTGACCCTCCAACTCGGACACCCGAGTGGTCATCCTGACCACATCGGCGTCCTTCGCCTTCAGATCGCCGATTGCGGTGGCATACTTGGAGGAAAGCTCCTCCACCTCCTTTGCCCTAGCCGCCGAGACCTTCTTCTCTTCGGCCAAGGCAAGCTCAGCCTTTTGAACAAGTTGACGACGGCGATCCAACTCGGTATTCACCTCCACCGTCGACTTTGCCCAAGACTTCTGCTTGTCAGCAGCATCAGCATCCTTCTGGCGCAGTTCGGACTCCAACTTCCGAACCTGCTCCAAAAGGCGTATACGAGCCGACTCGTATACCTCCTTCTCCCTCGCCAACCGCTCGGCCTCACCTGCAACCGACGCCCGCTCATCCTGAAAATCACCCTCTCCTCTGTGCAGGGCATAAAGGTTGCCCAGAGTCTGCATCAGGTTCATGCACATTTCGGAGAAGAGGGTGCCGCGATCCTGGGCCCGATGATGCGCGCGCTCGGCAGGCGGCAACGCATAGCTCACAAATTCCTCAGCCACAAAGGGTTGAGGAATCTGCGGCTTTCGGTTATACGCCACCCATGCGTATAGACCGGAGCGTCCATGCGGAAGGCCGGGCCGCTTGAGGACGCCACTGTGCCTTCAGCCCTCTTTGATTTTCGGTATTCAGGCCCACCACCAGGAAAGGACGCCTCCACGACGTCCTTCTCACTTAAATCAATAAACGAGGGCTCGCCCCGCGAACCCTCGCCACCATGAGCACCCATCCCTTGGGCCTGCTCCTTCTTTATGCACACCAGGTCCTCGTGCTGTTTCAACAGCACGAGGCGGCGCTCCTCCTCTTCCTTCGCGGCCACCTCAGCCAAGCGAGCATCCTCAGCTCGCTTGCGCTCAACTTCATCCAAGCGAGCGTCTTCCACTCGCTTCCGCTCCAACTCGGCTTCACGGGTGGCCGCCTCCTCCTCCTGCCTTTTCTTCAACGCGGCCTCAGCAGCACGCCTATCCTCCTCCTCCTTACGCGCAAGCTCAGCTTGGCGCGCCGCCTCAACCTGGGCACGCTCCTCCTCAAGCTTCTTCTTCCGTTCCTCCTGATATTGTTTTACGGAAGGAGGAATAGAGCCTACAAAGGAAAAACAGGCGAATAAAGAATTTGGAAGCAAAAGAAAGAAAAATAAACAACTCGAAAGGTACTTACTGCTCAGTTTCTTCAGGGCCTTCTTGTAAAAGGGCTCGCGCATCGGCGGCGGCTCAAGCTCCAATTCATGCGGCTTGTCACCTCCATGAGCCGCCCGCTTTGGCGACGAGCCACCGCCTACGTTTTCTTCCGCCGTCTCCGGCTGCTTGCGCTTGCGACCTGCAAACAAGGAAAAAATCCTTTAAACAAAGACAGAGAAGAAAATAAAAAAAAAGATATAAGACACTTACTGTCAGTAGCCGCATCCTCGGGTACGTGACCTTCAGCCGTCGCATCCCCGCCTTGCGCCCCGGCCGAAGATGATCCGCCTCCGGCGCCACCTGCAGACCGACGCGTACGATGTATTAAATCAGACGATGAGTCACTCGACTCATCATCGGATAAAAACACACTATCAACCCATTCCGCCGTCTTCACAGACAACGGGTCGGGGTTGATTAAAAAACCTACTTCAAGGTTAGAGGGCGCACCTTGAATAGGGCCAGGGAACAGGAAGTTTTCCACCATCAGCTCCATCTCCGAAACCCCCCTCTCAGGCACCGCCACATACATGGTCTTCACAGACCGGGGGGCAAAATAATCAAACAACAAATCACCTGCGATCAAAAAACAAAGGCATAAGACATAAGGAATACAAACAGACTGGACGCAACAGTAAACACTTACCCTCCACAGAAAGTGGCACGCCATCACCAGCAGGCGCCACATTGTATCCCTCCCTCACGCCCAGGTGGCTCAAACCCAGCAACCGAAGGATCCCCTCATCCAACTTATCCAAGTCATCTAAACGACTTGGGTGCGCGGAGAGATCCTTAAAACCACTCCTCCTCCTGGAAATCCTTCATCACCTCGAAGGATGGCACCTTCTGCCCAGGACGAAGCTCCATCTTCGCCATCTCTACAGGAATTACTTCCTTCTTCACGAAGAAGAAACACCTCTTCCACTCCCGAAGAGTTTTTGGAGAACTCTTCGGCACAATCAGGCTGACACTCTTGGATCTCTCCACGAAAGAGACCCAGCCTGATTCCTTCACCTCCAGCTTATAGAACACGTTGAAGTGTTCAAACACCGGCTGCCTCCTCAGAGACCGGCAGGTGGCCTCGAAGTGCATCACCCTCATCACCCCAAAAGGGCTCATTTGAGAGACGTGCACCCCATATCTCTGAAGGACAGAAATGAAGAAACGAGACACCGGCAGCCGGAAAAGCCCCTTTTGAAAATATGCCTCATATAGGCATATTTTCCCCTCCGGTCAGTCGACCGGAGTCTGCCCCTTCTCTGGCAGCTCCAGGTCCCAATCTCGGGAAATGCCAAACCTTTTGACCAAAGACCTGAATTTGTCTTTGGACCATGAGATCTGAGCATCTTTCATCGACAGCTCAACCTTCTTATCTTCGGACGACATCTTCAAGAAGAGGGAAACTAAGAAAAAGCTCAAATTTCTGATCGGAATAAGGAAGAACACCGGTGAAAGTTTGAAGAAATTTCGAAGAAAAGAAGAGAATGAAAGAAACCTAAGGGTGGAGACGACTATTTATACCCATCGCATTTAATACAGGTAATGATGATAGGCAGACTTTTCGCGCAAAGGTCCAATCACAGGCAGACACGTCGCACAGCCCACGTGCCAAAACGGCCCACGCGCCGCGCGTGTCTCACTCGCGAGACGGTTGTTCTGCCCCAGCTGGCAGTCGATGCCGATGACCGACACGTGTACGCCCACGTTCAAAAACCACCATCAAACAGCTGTCCTCATTCATCAGATGTACGACACGTGGCGGCCTAGCAACTCAACAGTCGTACTAACTGTCAGACACGATCTCCAAAGCAGGTGTACCAACCGTCAGACACGTCCTTTCAAATTCAAAACATTCCCGCCTTTAATTCACACAAATTCCAAAAAGACAAATTCAATGCGGAGTAAATGCAGGCGCAAACAGCGACAAAAAACGACTTTTCACATCTTCTGGCCGCGCAAACAGGCCCAACGCCTATCTCGGCTCAACGCCTGCGTGCCAGACTGAAAATTTTGAAAAATTACTTTTCACATCTTATGACCGCGCAAACAGGCCCAACGCCTGTCTCGGCTCAACGCCTGCGCGCCAGACTGAAAATTTTGAAAAATTACTTTTCACATCTTATGACCGCGCAAACAGGCCCAACGCCTATCTCGGCTCAACGCCTGCGCGCCAGACTGAAAATTTTGAAAAATTACTTTTCACATCTTTTGGCGCGCAAACAGGCCAAACGCCTACCTCGGCTCAACGCCTACGCGCCGGACTAAAAATTCAGAAAAAATTAATTTACACAACTTCTGCCGGCGCAAACAGGCCCAACGCCATCAAAAGGGGCCTGCTGCTGAGCAGGAGCGCCAACAAGGTTTCCCAAGTTTCGGACAAGCTGACTTAGTGAGAGAATAGGCTCCATTGAGAGTCAAATTCATTATTGTAGTTCCGCTTCTTGCTCGAAAAAAGCAGAAAGACTTGCTTGTTGGAAATTGCTGCTTGGTTTAACCAGAAAGACATGGGAGTTTTGGGCATAAAGAAAAGATGCTTCTAAAGCTCTCTTTCTTCTCTTATGAGATTTCTAGTTGGATGAAAAGATCGCTACACGCCTGCGCGCAAGAACGTAACTACTGCGCATCCCGTCATACGCCCACAGCTTGATCTCTGTGCGCGCACCAGTTGACGAAGAATAAATAAAAAACACACGTCCACTTTGGTACATGAAAAACCCAGTGACGACTGGATGTTACTCAAAGTACACTTGTGAAATCAAGTCCAGCACTCCCCAAAGATACAGGTCAGCACTGGACTGGGGGACTTGAAGGGATATGCTATTAAAACATTTACAAATACCATACCATCGCCCACTTAGAACAGGCTCCGCCAGACGCTTCTCCGCCCGTTCTACGTCAGCGGATCGTCTCGCGCCCATCCGCCCGTATTACGTCAGCGGAACGTCTGGCGTCCACAAACCCGTTCTACGTCAGCGATGCTTCTGCCGTCTGACGCGAGCATTAAACATTCTCGTTCTACGTCGACGGAATACCTGGCGTCCACCCGCCCGTTTTACGTCAGCGGTATATTCGACGCCAGGCGGACCAAATATACATCAAAGCTTCCCTGACAAGTTTCACCACAAGTGGAAGATACCTTTTTGGGCAGCTTTGGAACTCACCCCTGCCCCAAACAAAATATCTCCGACATGACAGGCGGCCCGTCAGAGTTCCCCTCCAATCAAAGACTGTTCCCAGTCTGACGAGCAGAAAGGACGGCGACGTGGCAGCCTCCCAGCCAAGATATCTTCCTGACGAAGCAGACTTTCTCTACCCACTCGAAATCCTAGAAAGCATAACTGTCTACCGCCTGGATATACCAATGGGCGAGCACCACGTGTCCACGCCCATCAGCGTCCACTTACTGGGCGCCACGTGTATATGCGCCAGGACGGTAACATCCCCCCTAGCATTCTACTTTTTCCTACTTTACTAAAACCCACTTGCACCAAATGGGCTTAAGGGCTTGGGCCGGATTATGGAGACACCTCTACCTGGGCCGGGCCCCATTAAGGGTAGAGGATGGGCTGAGAAAGTAGGATATCTTGGTACTATAAAAGGAGGACTCCCTTCTCCTTTTATCGGCATCTAATATCCCATACACTTTCATTCAAGAAGAATACGAACACTCGTACCTTCTTCAACCCCTTGTTTATTATACTAACGATTAGAGGCTCGGCTCTTCTAATTGGTAGTCTCGTAAATCCTTGGTCTTGCTTTTAGACCCGCACGTATTTTATAATCACACTTTCTTTATAAAATACAGTAGAATCACCACTCGGATTGCCCCTCGTTGGACGATCCTAGACTTTGTGTTTCTTCAATATAGGCCCTATATATATATATATATATATATATATCCAAATTGTGATTTATGAGCATTATACGTTTATACTAAAAACTTATATTTTATAAAAATAGTTAATTTTATAAGTTTGAAGAGGACATATTATATTCATTTTTTTTCAAGTTTTATACGATGTTCAATAGATTTGAGAGACTGAGATATATCTTTAGGCTCCAATATGAAATGATCAGATATCATCAAATAGTTCACGTGCAAGACACATCGATTAGCTACGTACGACGCAAAGAGAATGGTCTCTCCACGGTCAAGCTCCGATGTGAGAGTAAGTACATGTGATGATTTAATGACGAGTCTATCGTTAAAACACACTAACAATTTAGAACGTATAAGTGTTACATATATAGCATAGAGACAAAAATAGTAAGATGATGTGGCATGTGTTCCCTCATGTGGGATCTAATAGTGTTGATTGTTCACAATTAGAGGGTGTTTGAGATTGCTTATATAACTTCAAAAGTGTTTTTTGTTAAAAGCTTTTATCGACTTGTAATTTTTCACAACGTTCATTCTAAGACTTTCACAGGAGCTTAAAAAAAAGAAAAAAAAATGTATGGTTAGCTTTTACGGTGGGAAAAATCAATAAGTTAATAAGTTGTTTAAAAAAAGTGTTTAACTTAGCTTATTTATGTAAAAAAAATATGTGTTTATGTGAACTAGTGGTTTTATTGTAGTGTAAAGGGTGAGGACAGATGGAAAATTTTATGTTAGAAAAGCCAAAAAAAAACTGTTTAAAGGCTTAGGTTACATAGCCTTTTGAAAACAACATTTTATTTGGTGATACCATTTTTCATAACTAGTTAATTTGTTATTGGTTGACCACCCATAACTCGTCTTAATGAATTGACCAACCATCGCCTAGCCACCTTCCTCTTCTTAAGAAAGCTTTGGTCAAAAATTCTTAGACTATGCGGTGGGTTCTTCCTTTTTTTTCCTCTCTCTTGTCTACGTCAGCGTCACCTCATTTCTTTTTTCCTCTCTTTCTTTTAAGGGAAATGGTTCACCCTTCCCCCTTATTTTTTTTTTTTTTTATTTTCCATCATCATCATCAACGGTCACTTTTACTTCGGGGAGGAGGGGGATTTCCCCGTTGGCACCGAAATGAGGTTGGGGGGGGGGGGGTTGTTCCCGTCGGGGAAGTGCCGTCGTGACACTCACCGACCCCCTCCCCGTCCTCCACACCCCAAGGTGTTATATCTTCTAGCTGGTAAGTCGGAATTTCCAAAGAGCCATCCTAGTTATCTTGATTTGAAGAAAGCGCTCCAGACGATTTTCCAGCCTTCATGTTGGTTTTTATGGCGAGCAAAAAATACAAGATGTTTAACATTAAATCGAAATAAACATCATCTGTGCTATAGAGATATTAAAGCAAATGTGTATACATATTTGCTTAAATTATTTATTGGAGAACATTCCGATCAATCGAAGGGGAATCCGTGTGTACTTTTAAATTGCATACGTTGTAATTAGACTATCAGGAGTGGGGGCGGGAGAGGGGCGGGAAGGGGGGGAACACCGCCGCCGGTAGGGCGTGGAAGCTGGCGTGGGGCGGGAGGGGCTTCACCGGCGTGGGGCTTGGGGTGGGGGTGAGGTGTCATCTTCTGATTGGCCAGCTTTTTTTTTTTTTTTTTTTTTAACTTTAACACAATATAATATTATTTCCTTCCCCCTCTCTTCCCCCCCTTCCACTCCCACAATTTTTTTCCCCACATGGGTCCCACAAATGCCACATGACGCTTCATCCCCCCTCTTTCCCCCACCACTCCTTATAGTCTTAGCTTATTTGTCTATTGCTTCTAGCTCTCTGCTAGTAGCATTTTCTTATTATCAATAAATATTTCGTTATAAAAAAAAGACTATAATTACCCTTGTCATTAGCATTGTTAGACTATATGTATTGTGGTAAATGTGAAATGTGAAAAAATAATTGTCATGTATGAGCTATGTACACATGATGGGTTTCACCTTTCATACCCAAGAACATGTGTTGTAGAGAGTTGACATGTGAAATGTGATAGCGGGGTTAAAATGACTTTAAACGATTCGATTATATATTACTAGTAGAGTGTCCGTGCGATGCAGCGAGGAACACAAACACTTCTAAGGGTGTGTATGGTTTGGTTAAGTTCGATTATTAGCCTCAATCGAAACTAAAATCAAAAGTCATCAATTAATCAATCTTATTAAATAATTGGTTTCTTGGTTCGGTTAGTATTGTTAGATTATCGGTTTTTAGTCCGGTTTAATTAATTTTGGTGAATAACAAAAACAAACTTTGGCTAAATTTTTTGCCTAGAAGTACATGAAATTGAGTTATAAATACATGAAATAGAGGTAAAAATAAGACTGTAAACGAACTGAATGTTCATGAGCTGTTCGTGAACTTGTTTGGCAGAAAGTTCGTTTATGTCATTTATTTAATAAACGAACAAACACGAGCAAAAAAAATTGTTCGTTTAGTTAAATGAACGAACATGAACAAACGTTGAGTTTGTTCATTTATGTTCGTGAACGTCCATTTATGTTCGTTTATTTATGTCTGTTTAAGTTTATTAATTATATACGTAGTTATATTTACATAAATACAAACATAAATTGGGATTTAGCTACTTGTATAAATATATAACCAATTGTAATTAGGTTTTTTCAGTAATACAAAATCGTTCACATTTATTATATTCGTGAACGTTCGTTTATGTTCGCTGGTGAACTATTCGTTTAGGTTCAAATGAATGAACATAAACGAACATAAACATGACAGATTTCTTAATGAACGAACATGAACACAAAAATGTGTTTGATTATGTGTTTGTGTTCGGTTAAAATTAAATGAACATTCGGTTCGTTTACAGGCGTAGGTGACCTTACTGCCCAACCTGAGAGCGACTAATCCTAAGACAAAGGGTTGAAGAATATGCTAAAAATTTCAAAAACCCCCTCTATTTATACTGCCACTACAATTCATAAACCTATTTACTCAGCTTCAAACCATATTAGAGTATAATTTGCTATATATGTAATTAAAATTTTGAATTTTTACGTGATTAACAATATTTAGAGGTGAACAATAATTGAAACTCAACCGAAATCGAGCAAAAACATACAAAACCAAACTGAAAATTAACCAAAACCAAGTTAACCTAATATCAGTTTTTTTTGTACCCTAAGTTAACTAAAATTAACAACCAAAACTGAACCATTCATACATTTATATCTTTTATACATGCATTACATGTATTTTATACCTTCATTTCATGTACTTCTAAGCAAAATTTTAATCAAAGTTTGGTTTTGGTTATTAACCAAAATTAACTAAACCGAACTAAAAATGACAATCTAACCAAATAGACTAAACTAACCTAACCCAACTATGAACCATTAGAAGTGTTTGTGTGCCCTACCACATCGTGTGGGACGCTGTTATGAATATATTAATGGGTTTATTTTAGTTTAACTAATTTGGGTTAACTAAGAGTACAAAAAAAAAAAAAAAAAGAAACGATAACCAATTTTAAGTTAAATCATATGTTTTCATTTTTCAATAGATTTTGGTTCAGTTTTGTCTTTGGCTTCGGTGAACGGTTTGGTTATTGTTCATTCCTAAATATCGTTAATCACGTAGCACATAAAGATTTTTAAAATAAAAAATAGCAATACTAGTGTATTTACTTTAATGACGTAATTACACTAATTTTTTTTTTTTTTGTATTATTTATCTAGAAAGTATGTTTAAGCAGATGGGAAAAAAAATTATAAAAATAAAAATAAATTTTTTTTACCCCCTTTGATTCTCACAGTTCTTACCGAAAAACAGTTTGTATTTGATCTTTACTCTATAGATTTAATATGGAAAAAAAGAAATTGCACATCTTGCCCCCATGCCTTGCGAAGATCACCGTAGCTCTATGGGCTGCGCCCCTTTAGTGCCGTTACGGGGTGGTGTTCCGTGTCTTTTCTTTTTTTTTTTAACGGCGGAACGCTATTATATATATATATAAAGAGCCAGCTAGGGGCTGGGAATACAAACACGAAAGAAATAAACAGGCCACAATGGACATACAAACACGACCCCAAACAAAACTACTAGGCAGACCGACAATTACAAACAAGACGTGTCTTTTCTACATTGTGATCTTTTTAATGTCTCTCTTTATGTTTAACAAGCTTTCAATTACCTGATTCAAAGCCATGTTTTTTTAGTTGAACACAAGATTTGGAGCATAGTAACTCCCTAAACACTTGACATATATTAGTTGTGTAATGGTGCAAGGGGCATTCTCGGATAGACCAAATCGGGCATGGTTATCAATTTGGTAACAAGACGGTTAGTGATGATCTTGGCTTATCATTCCACCTGACGATTACGATGATATATTCTAAAAAGATAGCCTTCAATTTACAAAGAAGCTACTTGCCGACCAAGCCGAAGATGAACGCTATTGTGAAAAGGTCACCAAGTTCTAATGGAAGATTATTTAGTCGACAACTCCATATATAGTGAAGATACGTTTAGAACTTGGTTTTAAAAAGCGAGATGCGCACCGGGGCGATAAGGTCTAAATCCGAGAAGCAAAGCGCTTTTTGTAGGCGAGGCGCAAAGTGGTTTTATATATAATTTTTTATATTTGTAGGTTTTTAGCATTTTCTAATCAAAATATAGCAATAAATAAGGTTTAAGTATGCTTTAAGATATAAATCACCAACATGTACAACTTAAAAACATGTTCTACAACATTCTGCTGCACTATGTCGAAACGTTTGTTTTAAAAACTTGTAGGTAACATTAAGCAAAATATAAATGGTTTCAAGATAGCCTAGGCAGGAGTATGAAAAATAGTTTTATGACGATACAAAAATTCATATCGGTCGTAAAAAAAGCTCTTGCAAGCAATAATCCACCTGATAATACGAAGAATATTTATGTATTGCTAAAAAGACTTGGCGTGAATACTACAATATTTATGTAATGTCGTAATTTAGTCATATAACGGAGAGTTCTTATGTATATATACCTACAAGCCACGACATTATGTATTTGTACCAAGTACACAAAGACAAAACATCACCTTTGTGGGATGGTCGGTAACATGAATTAACACGTTTCGTTTGGAGAATGTGTCCTGCAGAGTTGCGAGGCCAATATATTATAGGTGATCACTGATCATCAATACTAACGGTCATGCTCAAAGAAGTGGCCTCAAATGATTTGTGGTTTTGACATGTGTTGTGTGGTCCACCCGGATCAAACAACGACATAGGTGAACCCAACAATATCCAATATTTCTCATTAAACGGAATGGAACCACGTCCAAGTGTCCATTTAATTAACACTTATATTAACGTGGTTACTAATATGGCTGGCTGTAAACAAACCAAACGAATATGAACATGGTCTTGTTCGTGTTCATTTGTTAAGGAAGTAATCTGTTTATCAACTGTTCGTGAACACTTACCGAACGAGAGTTTTTGTTCGTGTTCGTTTGTTAAGAAGATAACGTGTTCACCAAGTGTTCATGAACAGTTACCAAATGTAGTTTTGTTTGCGTTCGTTTGTTAAGAAAATGAACGTGTTTGTGTTCATTTGTCTTTATATGTTAAATTTTGGTGTCGGACAAAGCGAATACAAATAAGTGAACGTAAAAGAACCGAACAGGCATTAACGAACAAAACCAAACATAAACCGACACATATTAAATTTTGAAAGTTTCAGCACGAACATTGTCCGCCCAAAAATATACTAAATCAATTGCCCAAATGTAATTGACATAATCTTGATTACATAATGTCTCATAAAAACATAAAATTATCATATTAGACTTGAAATCCTCATTTAATCCACCCAAAATAACAATTAATCAAAATAGTTAATGTAATATGAATATGTGATACACTAATATATAATTAATAATCTACCACTAGAAAATTTGAAGTACTTCAATTAAAAATAAAAGTTAAAAACCCTAATGAACTATCGAACACAAACAAACAAAAACGAACACGTTACCGAGCATTCACGAACATAAATGAATGAAACGGCCTCTGCTCATGTTCGTTTGTTTAACTAATCGAACACAATTTCTTATTTTTGTTCGTTTCTTTATTAAACGAATGAACACAAACAAACTCCTGCCGAACATTTCATGAACTGTTCGCTAAACGTTTGGTTTGTTTACAGCCTCAATACTATCTACCATTGGGATTTACCCTACTTGATCAACATTTATTAAATCTTTTTGATATCCGACTGATTCGAAGGATAAGAAATTCAAGAAGGCAAAAGAGTCGGCAAGAAAAAATGTGGAGTGAGCTTTCGGTGTTCTAAAGGCAAAATGGGGTATACTTAGGCAATCCATGCGTGCTAAGACTGTAAGTAAAATTAGGAGCGTTGTGTAGCATGCATTTTATTACACAACATGATCCTAAAGAACGATAGGAATATGATATCACTGGTCTACATAAAAGATCTTCTGGTCCAACAATTTCTTGATGATAATGTCTATTTGGAGTTGCGAAATGAAAATACACGTTCCGACTTCAATTTTACCTTGCATAACATCTTGAAACTGTAGATTTACCTTGCCTTGATTCGGACGAGGAATAGTTTAATTTTTGTGCCATATATTTTTTTATTAATCTTTTCCAATTGTGATGAAACACAATTTTAAAGGCAACACTTCACTGAAATGTTTATTTATTTTACATTTAAATAAACAAATATAAATTTATTTTTTTTTTAAATTTAATTTTGCTTTCAAATCGTTGGCAGGCATGGTGGCAGAACGATAACTTTCGAATTTAATTTTGCAACTGTTATTTTTGAAGTGAAACGGTTAAAAAAATGCTATAAATACCTGTAACACCACAACCGATGGCGGAAACATCGGGATGTCACGTATTGATGATTGTTTCAGTAGCACATGGTATAAATTGAATTTTAAATAATTTATTCAAACATAAATATCCAAAGTAAAGTGATGTCTAGAAATTTAAATACATGATATCAAATAAGCAACAACTTCAAATAACTTCAAACAATAACTTCATGATAAATCCTCATGCAAACTCAAGTCTCAGCTTCATTGTTACCTGAAACATGTTAATTTTGAAAATATTTTTGGGTCAACAAAAGTTGGTGAGAATTACATAGGTTTTGATAATCGAATAAAAATGTTGTACAATTCAAGTGTCATGGCAAGTCTAGTCCATATGTGAAAACATACTAGAAGTAAATCGAGTGCATAATCAACCTTATGACTGTTATAATGTGGTACATCCCATACGCTCATGGTTCACTCGAATATGTTATGCGATAACAAACACCCACGCTACCTTTGTAGGAGGCACGTATCCGGGTGGGATTGTCAGTCCAATAGATCTATCATTGTATACCGTCGGCTGATCAATGTTAATGATTATGCTAGAATTGTGCTTACCCTAGTCATGTTCAAGACATAATGCAACATAGAAAAACACATAGTCAATTTGATGATTGAATTGCATATAGAATGTTGTAACATGTTTCACCCCAAAAATGGTGATAAATAGAAAAGGGGCTATGTAAAACTCACCTTAGCAAAATGTTATATCTCTTGAAAAATAGAATAGTGTGTTGCCCAACAATGCCAAGTATTACCCTATAATTAAGGTAATAAATATGTCTAAGTCTATCTAGTCTACAAATATGTATTCTAGGGCTTCGAATTGGGGATAAGTGCTTGTTTGATTAATAATTAAAATGTTTGATAATTGAGAGAAATTTGATAAATAAATAAACAAAAGTCTTTTTTATAAAATTGGAATCAAAGATGGTTGCAATAATGAGTTTAAGGTATAAAAATATTTTTTATAAAATTATTTTATTAAAAATAGAATATTAAATCTATTTATTTTAAATTGCCAAAATTTAACTTTAATATTTAAAAAATACTAAAATTAAAGAATTATTAGATTAAAAATTATATTTCTGTTCCAAATAATCAGAAATAATTTATATAAAATTTTGGTGCAAAAATATTGAAAAATGAATTTATTATGATTTATTTATGATTAAAACTAACAAAAATTGATTAAAAATAATAAATAAATGATTTTTCAGAAATAAAAATCATTTCAGAAAAGTTTATTGTTATAAAAACTCAGAATAATTTTTGTGGAAATTTATAAAATTGTTTTGATATTTTTATAGAATTTTATAAATAAAATAGAATAAACTTGAATTATTTATTATATATATTAAATAAATAAATTTTTGAAAACTAAAAATTGTATGTTAAACTTTTTCACTAGATTAACATAATATAATTTTTGTAGAATTTTTAAAAGAGTTTTAGTATTTTAAAAATGAATTTTTAAAAATATAAAGGAATATATATATATATATATGTTTAAAAAAAATGTTGGTTAACAACATCAGACACAACCACTTGATCTAGATCAGTGGTTGTGTTTGATTCTGGTTTCTTTAAATTATAAATCATATGTGAAAACAGTGTTCTTCCCCAATTCGTGATGGTCGAACCCTAGATTTTCCAATCGAACAAATCACACAACAATAACCCAATTAACCTTAGGGTTATTGTTGTGTGTATGCCGAAGATCAAAACCCAGTGATAAAATAAAACTTACAATTACGAATTGAATACGAACGATCAGTCAAGACCAAAAGTCAACTTCGAACAAAAAAAATCAAGAACAGTGGAATGATTTAGAAATTGGGGGTTGAGAAAGAGTATTCGGCGAGTTGTGAATGTTCAGTGATGTCCAATTTATAGTGTGGTGGTCTGGAACCTCGAATTGGAAGGTTTGACCTTCAGTTTATGGTGATGACGCGTACACGAGCATAATTGACATGAATTAAATGATAATTGTACGTGTGTTGACTCGCAATGGACCGGTAATCACGATATCATGCCAATCTAGGATCAATACGCGTTAATTGGCTTTGATTTATAGCAAGTTGCTGTCACAGTTGACTTTCCAAGTCAACTATGATGAATCTTATACGTGATATAATAATAACGAGTTGGGTTTGAAACAAGAAAAGTGGGTAGATCAGATGGTTAGGTTTGTGTGTGTTATGTGGCCCGGCTTGGGCGCGGGTTCGATTCCCGGCCCAAGCAATATTATTTTTTTGACATTTAACTCTAATATATAAATATATATAATCAATATAGTATTAGGGTTCCAAAACACACCACAATAATAATTAAACGCGAACAATAATAACGAAACTTGACGTTTTTATTCATGGTAATCGTAACGTACAAGTTATAAATGCGTAATGCTACAGTCTCTCCTACTTTTAGGAGCTTCGTCCCGAATTTGGAGTTGGAGAGTCTGGTGGAAAAAGATGTGGGTACTTAGACTTCATCTGATCTTTACGTTCCCAAGTGAACTCTGGACCTCGTTTAGATTCCCAACGAACCTTAACGATCGGAATGCGACTGCGCTTAAGTTTCTTGACTCCAGTATCAACGATCTCGACGGGTTTCTCGATAATGTGCATAGTTTCATCGATTTGCACATCTTCAAGAGGAACATGGAGGTTCTCATCTGCTAAGCATTTCTTGAGATTCGAAACATGAAAGGTCTTGTGAACATTGCTTAGCTCAGGTGGAAGATCAAGTTTGTAAGCCACTTTTCCAACCCTGTCAAGAATTTTGAATGGGCCTACGTATCGAGGAGCTAGTTTTCCCTTTCTACCGAAATGAATCACTCC
The DNA here is from genome assembly GCA_030844895.1 of Ambrosia x helenae. Taxonomy (NCBI): domain Eukaryota; kingdom Viridiplantae; phylum Streptophyta; class Magnoliopsida; order Asterales; family Asteraceae; genus Ambrosia; species Ambrosia x helenae. Next base: position 84,070,361 of record CM061225.1, read on the forward strand.
TTTCCAAGGGGATACCTTAAGAAGTACAAGGTCCCTAACTTGAAATTCCAAGGGTTTACGACGTTTATCAGCATAACTCTTCTGACGACTTCTAGCCTTGAGAAGATTATCCTGAATGAGTTGGATTTTGTCTGTGGTTTCCTGGATTAGTTCGGGTCCAGTGATCCGGGCTTCACCAACCTCAGTCCAGCAGACAGGTGAACGACATTTACGACCATAGAGTGCCTCGAAAGGAGCCATGTTAATGCTGGCATGATAACTGTTGTTGTATGAAAACTCGACCAAATGGAGATGAGAATCCCATGCGCCACCAAAATCGATGACACATGCCCTGAGCATATCCTCAAGTGTTTGGACGGTCCATTCAGTCTGACCATCTGTTTGAGGGTGATAAGCAGTACTCAGGTTCAACTTGGTACCCAAAGCATCTTGTAAAGAATCCCAAAAGTGAGAGGTGAAACGACCATCACGATCAGAGATAATGTCCAAGGGTATACCATGACGACATACGATTTCACTTACGTACATCCTTGCCAACCTTTCCACCGAATACTTCTCACGAATAGGTAAGAAGTGGGCTGACTTGGTCAAACGATCGACGATTACCCAAATACTGTCAAAACCTTTGGGTGTACGCGGGAGTTTGGTGATGAAGTCCATAACTATGCTCTCCCATTTCCATACAGGAATTTCTGGTTGTTCGAGCATACCAGATGGTCGTTGATGTTCAACCTTGACCTTTGAACAAGTGAGGCATTTTGCAACGAAAAGAGCAATATCTTTCTTCATACCAGGCCACCAATACGAATAACGGAGATCTTGGTACATCTTGTCAGCTCCAGGATGAATAGAATAACGAGACTTATGAGCCTCGTTCATGAGAAAGGTACGAAGATCATCACGGTCAGGAATCCAAAGTCGATTAAGAAAATAGAGTAGACCATCAGGTTTGGTTTCAAGTTGAGTCTCAGCACCACAAGACATTTCGTCGTACATGTTACCTTGGGTGACTGAAGTATGTTGAGCCTGGAGGATACGATCCTGTAGATCAGTATGAACTCTCGCACAATGAAGTTTGATACGCTCTTTGCGACTGAGTGCGTCAGCCACAACATTCGCTTTTCCAGGATGATAGCGAATTTCGCAATCATAGTCGTTAAGTAACTCAACCCAACGTCGTTGCCTCATGTTAAGATTTTTCTGGTCGAAGACATGTTGGAGACTTTTGTGGTCTGTGAACACCACACATTTGGTCCCATAAAGATAGTGTCTCCAAATCTTAAGAGCAAAGACGACAGCGCCCAATTCAAGATCATGGGTGGTATAATTCTTTTCGTGAGTCTTGAGTTGTCTAGACGCATAAGCAATAACCTTTCCTCGTTGCATGAGAACACAACCAAGACCTTGGTTTGATGCATCACAATAGACCACGAAGTCATCATTACCATCGGGTAGAGACAGGATAGGAGCTTCACAGAGTTTCAGCTTGAGAGTTTCAAATGCTTCCTCTTGCTTTGGTCCCCACTCATAGGGTTTACCCTTGTGGGTTAAAGCAGTGAGAGGAACAACGATCTTAGAGAAGTTGGCAATGAATCGACGATAATAACCAGCCAAACCAAGGAAGGAACGGACTTCAGTTGGAGTTTTAGGAACACTCCAATTCTTCACAGCTTCGATCTTTGCGGGATCAACATGAATTCCGTTCATATCAATGACATGTCCCAAAAATTGAACTTCCTTAAGCCAAAATTCACATTTCGAGAACTTGGCATACAGTTGTTCTTCCTTTAGGAGACCCAAAATGGAGTGAAGATGTTGTTCGTGATCGGACTTTGATTTTGAGTAAATCAAAATGTCATCGATGAAGATGATCACGAATTTGTCTAGGTAGGGTCTACAAATTCGATTCATTAAATCCATAAACACCGCGGGAGAGTTGGTCAATCCAAAAGGCATGACCATGAATTCATAGTGACCATAACGTGTGCGAAAGGTTGTCTTGGGAATATCTTCATCGTGGACTCTAAGCTGATGATAACCAGAACGAAGATCAATCTTTGAGAAGTGGGTTGCTCCTTGAAGTTGATCGAAGAGATCGTCAATCCTAGGCAATGGATAACGATTCTTGATAGTGAGTTTGTTGAGTTCGCGATAGTCGATACACATTCTAAGAGATTCATCCTTCTTCTTAAAGAACAAGACAGGGGCTCCCCATGGAGAAGAACTGGGGCGAATGAAACCTTTATCAGAAAGTTCCGGTAGTTGACTGGCAAGTTCTTGCATCTCAGAGGGTGCAAGACGATAAGGAGCTTTGGCGACAGGATTAGCACCAGGAACAAGATCAATTCTAAACTCCACTTGTCGAGCAGGAGGCAAACCAGGTAAATCCTCTGGAAAAACTTCAGGATAGTCCCGAATGATTGGAATGTCTTGGATACTTTTGCCCTTGTCCTTCTTTTCTATCACGTTAGCTAAGAAAGCCGTATACCCCTTTTGTAAGTATTTTTGGGCAGTAGTACAAGACATGAGCTTAAGCTCGCCACAAGGCTTCTCACCATAGATCTTCAAAATCTCACCAGATTCGAGAGGAATGCGAATGACTTTCTCAAAACACAGAATTTCAGCACGATGGGTTGACAACCAGTCCATGCCTACTATGACATCAAAACTTCCAAGATGCAAAGGGATGAGATCGATAGAGAAAGTATGTTCGTCGAGGTTTAGCACACAGTTACGAATAATAGAATCGATCGAGATAGACTTCCCATTAGCTACCTCTACCACTAAAGATTCCTCTAGGTTAGTTTGGGGTAAGTTAATTAAAGGTTCAAACTTCAGTGATACAAATGACTTATCAGCTCCCGAATCAAATAATATGGATGCATAGTGGTTATTAATGAGAAACTTACCATTCACCACCTCGTTGTTGTCACGGGCCTGGTTAGCATTGAGATTGTAGGCGCGACCTCGAGCACCTTGGTTCTGGTTGCGGTTTTGGTTCTGGTTTTGGTTTTGGTTACGATTGGGGCAATTATTGATATAGTGATCAGGGCTGCCACACTCGTAGCACTGACCACGAGCAGGCCTGTTGTTTTGTTGGTTAGGAGCTGGGGCATTGTTGTTTTGGGCAGCAGGAGGAGTTCGGCAGATGTTCACAAGATGACCATACCTTTGACACTTAGTACAAAAGCGACATGGCACCTGTGCTGGATGATGGTACTTGCAAGTGTTGCACAAGGGGTGAGGTCTGGTGTATGGCTTCTTGGCTGGGTTTTGTGCTGCAGGTGGGGTGGTAGCAACCATGTAGTTCCTAGCCTTACGCTTCTTGTTGCTTGAGGTCCCGGGCTTAACCTCAATAGCGGGCCGAGGAGTGTCTTTTGCAGCAGTCTTCTTAGTGCCCTTGCGGAAGAGAGTACCGTTCTTCACATGATTATCAGTAAGAGTAGCCGTCAGACGTTTGGCTTCCTCCAAGGTGGCAGGATTCCTTCCCCACACTGTGTCCTGGATTTGCATGGGCAGACCACCGATATACTTCTCGATGGCTACAGGCAGGGGAGTGACTTTGTGGGGCAACAATAAGCTAAGCTCGTGAAAGCGGGTATTGTAGGCAAGGTTTTCCCCACTATCTTGAGCAAGGGTGTGGAACTCATCTTCTAGCTTCTTAACCTCGTTGCGAGGACAAAACTCATCCTTCATAACCTCCTTGACTTGATCCCATGTCATGGCAAGTGCAACTTCGGCCCCACGGGTGCGCTTTTCCTCATTCCACCAAGTGAGTGCTCGTTTGTGAAGAACACTCATGGCGTAACGAACCTTAAAGTTGTCGGGGCACTCACTGTTGATGAAGGAATTCTCAATACCCTCAAACCATTGTAGGAGTCCTGTAGCTCCTTCTTCTCCACTGAACTTTGGGGGATTACAGGAATTAAAGTGCTTGAGAGTGCAGGCTGGAAGACCATTCCCGTTCCCGTTTTGGTTTCCATTTCCATTTCCATTACCATTGCCGTTACCGTTCCCGTTGCCGTTACCATTCCCGTTGCCGTTACCGTTCATCTGGATGACTTGAGCTAGTAAGTTGGGAACCAGAGTCGCGATTTGCTGCGCCATTTGTTGAGAAATGTTCGCTGTAACACCCCAACCGATGGCGGAAACATTGGGATGTCACGTATTGATGATTGTTCAGTAGCTCATGGTGAATAATAAATTTCATTAAATGATTTAAATAAATTACATACAATTGTTCTACAAGAATTCGTACATCAAATTGAATAAAACTATGCACACATCTTCAAGCATTAATTCGAATCTTCAAACAAGTAGAACCTAAAACATGTTAAGTTGAAAATATTTTGGGTCAACAAAAGTTGGTGAGAATTACATAGGTTTTGATAATCGAATAAAATTGTGGTGCAATTCATGTGTCATGGCAATCTAGTCCATATGCGAAAACATACTAGAAGTAAATCGAGTGCATAATCAACCATTGTGACTGTTGTATTGTGGTACATCCCATACGCTCATGGTTCACTCGTTTATATTGCAGTAACAAACACTCACGCAACCTTTGTAGGAGGCACGTATCCGGGTGGGATTGTCAGTCCAATAGATCTATCAATGTATACCGTTTGGCTGATGAATATTTATGCTAGAATTGTGCTTACCCTAGTCATGTTCAAGACATAATGCAACATAGAAAAACACATAGACACATTGATGATTGAATTGCATAAATGATGTTGTAACATGTTTCACCCCAAAAAAAAAATGGTGATAAATAGAAAAGGGGCTATGTAAAACTCACCTTAGCAAAATGTTATGTCTCGTAAAAAAAATAGAATAATGTGTTGTGAATGTATGCGAGGCGAATCCCAAAGACTCAACAACGTAGCTAGTCCAAATTGAAGAAAACGAAAAAGAAAGAATATCAAGCTTCCAATTCGCCAATTACAAGAGCTTATAATCAAAGCTTCAATTGTAGAAGTAATAGACTATAGAAGAAAGGTATGAGGGAAAGTTTAATCGGATTGAAACAATCGATTTAGAAATGCAAAGTATAATGGGTCATAGGTGGGTTTTTATACTAGTTTTGGAGTCAATTAGCCATTAAAATTGGTCAACACCATAAAGTAAGGTTTTATGATGAATTGACTATTTGACTAAGACTTTGACTGTTTGACTAAGACTTTGACTATTTGACTCAAGGCTTTATTTAAAAAAAAAAAAAAAAAATCTTGTATGTGAAAAAAAAAAGAATTTAGAATCATATTATTATTATTATTTATATACATTTATGTATGTATATAAGTTGTGAGTTAGGATAAATAAAGACTTAGGCACATTTGTATAATATTAATGATAAAGGTGTAATAATATATATATATATATATATATATATATATATAAGGGCTTTTTATGTATTAAAATTTTGGGGAAAATTTTGCGATGTTACAGTCTCCCCTACTTTTAGGAACTTCGTCCCGAAGTTAAAAGAAAAACACCAGGTATACAATTGGTCGACTACCGAAAACCTTGATAAAATTTCTCACTACCTTAACGTACCTGTAAATTCATGATTACGTTCCGGACCGTAATTATCAATTTACCTTACATTAGGGTTTTGCGTCCTTTTATGACTCTACCGATTGTTGAGCAGGTTCGATAGTCTCCACCAGTCGTTGAGCAGGTTGTAGGGCCTCTCCCGACTGTTGGAAAGACATGATGACCTCTACCAATCGTTGAGTAGGTTGTTTGGTAGTCAACTAATTGTTGTACAAGTAAGCAAGTATGATTATAGATATAGCAATTAGTTCACATTCAAACAAGCATGCACTCAGATGTTATGATAATACTTGAATTTATTACTTAAATCAAAAACTGTCAATACATAGAATTAAAAGTAGACATCATTCAAATGGTGGGGTTTGCTGTTAAGTAGCCGGGGGTCTTGATCTCGATTTAGTTTAGGGCATCGGTTACGGAAATGATTTGGGTTTCCACATTCATAGCATTGACCATAGTTGTATTTACCAGGACGATTAAGATTAGCAACCTGAGCAGGGTTGGTTGGTTGGTGTTAGGGTTTGGGGACTCACGACATGTGTTGACCAGATGGCCATACCTACCACAATTGGTGCACAGGCGACACACTGAAACAGTGGGGTGATGTCGTTTGCATGTGTTACACAATGGAAAGTTTCTTGTATAGGGTTTCTTGTTAAAAGCTTGTGTAGTGAGGTTTACATTAGGATCCCTGGTCTTGCGCTTCTGGTTCTCGGTAGTTACCGCGGCCACAATACTTGTTTTCTCGCCTTTCCGAACTAAGGTCCCGTTCTTTATGTGATTTCCATCGCCATTTCCATTTCCATTGCCGTTCCCATTCATTGGGATGACTTGAGCCAACAAGTTAGAAACCAGAGTTGTGATTTGTTGCGCCATTTGTTGGGAAATAATCGCAGCCAGTTGGGCATCAACACTTTTGTTGTTTTTGTTGTTGTTTTGGTTGGTGTTGTGGTTGTTGTTACTTTCCTCTTGGTTTTCACCACTGTTATTGCGAGTGCTGCGACGTGGAGACATGATCTGTAAGGGACACAATGAAGGTTCAATGTGGCATGAAATGAATGAGGTGATATAAGGAATGTAATCATTTATTCATTAATTAAAACGAATAAACGAAAACGTTGACGTATCAAAGATTCCAGATTCCAACAACATAGTGAAGACATGCTTTAGCCTATAAGTGAACACTCATCCCGAGAATTCCCAGGTAGCATCCGGGTCCCTCGTCTGATTGGGATATATGCGCAATGCCAGCCTAGACAGAAGACTCAGAATACAGGCATTCACCCTTCCAGATTGCACGTGTTCGTTATTAAAATCTAGAACTTCGACGAGATCTCAAGGTGGTTCAGGTTAAACCTGAGGGTTTTGCCTTATTAGTCTAAGAGTGGATCCAGTGATGGAGAGCAACCTTCTCGTAGGGATTAATGTAGGGATAAGAAGTAGGAGGAAGATAGAGAATAGCAAGTAAAAGAAGCAAGTACTGGTTAAATCCTATGGTTATAGACTAGATTATTTTTCTAATAACCTAATTCCCTATAACCATGGCTCTGATACCAATCAGTAACACCCCAACCGATGGCGGAAACATTGGGATGTCACGTATTGATGATTGTTCAGTAGCTCATGGTGAATAATAAATTTCATTAAATGATTTAAATAAATTACATACAATTGTTCTACAAGAATTCGTACATCAAATTGAATAAAACTATGCACACATCTTCAAGCATTAATTCGAATCTTCAAACAAGTAGAACCTAAAACATGTTAAGTTGAAAATATTTTGGGTCAACAAAAGTTGGTGAGAATTACATAGGTTTTGATAATCGAATAAAATTGTGGTGCAATTCATGTGTCATGGCAATCTAGTCCATATGCGAAAACATACTAGAAGTAAATCGAGTGCATAATCAACCATTGTGACTGTTGTATTGTGGTACATCCCATACGCTCATGGTTCACTCGTTTATATTGCAGTAACAAACACCCACGCAACCTTTGTAGTAGGCACGTATCCGGGTGGGATTGTCAGTCCAATAGATCTATCAATGTATACCGTTTGGCTGATGAATGTTTATGCTAGAATTGTGCTTACCCTAGTCATGTTCAAGACATAATGCAACATAGAAAAACACATAGACACATTGATGATTGAATTGCATAAATGATGTTGTAACATGTTTCACCCCAAAAAAAAAATGGTGATAAATAGAAAAGGGGCTATGTAAAACTCACCTTAGCAAAATGTTATGTCTCGTAAAAAAAAATAGAATAATGTGTTGTGAATGTATGCGAGGCGAATCCCAAAGACTCAACAACGTAGCTAGTCCAAATTGAAGAAAACGAAAAAGAAAGAATATCAAGCTTCCAATTCGCCAATTACAAGAGCTTATAATCAAAGCTTCAATTGTAGAAGTAATAGACTATAGAAGAAAGGTATGAGGGAAAGTTTAATCGGATTGAAACAATCGATTTAGAGATGCAAAGTATAATGGGTCATAGGTGGGTTTTTATACTAGTTTTGGAGTCAATTAGCCATTAAAATTGGTCAACACCATAAAGTAAGGTTTTATGATGAATTGACTATTTGACTAAGACTTTGACTGTTTGACTAAGACTTTGACTAGGACTTTGACTATTTGACTCAAGGCTTTATTTAAAAAAAAATCTTGTATGTGAAAAAAAAAAAGAATTTAGAATCATATTATTATTATTTATATACATTTATGTATGTATATAAGTTGTGAGTTAGGATAAATAAAGACTTAGGCACATTTGTATAATATTAATGATAAAGGTGTAATAAAATATATATATATATATATATATATATATATATATAAGGGCTTTTTATGTATTAAAATTTTGGGGAAAATTTTGCGATGTTACATTCGCAGCCAGTTGGGCATCGACACCATTGTTGTTGTTGTTATTGTTGTTGTGGTTAGCGTCGTGGTTGTTGCTATTCACTTCATCTTGATTGCCACCACTGTTAAGGCGAGTGCTGCGACGTGGAGGCATGATCTGTATGAGACACAATGAAATGAATGAGGTTATATAAGGAATGTAATCATTTATTCATTAATTAAAACGAATAAACGAAAACGTTGACTTATCAAAGATTCTAGATTCTAATAACATATGAAGACATGCTTTAGCCTATAAGTGAACACTCATCCCGAGAATTCCCAGGTAGGCATCCGGGTCCCTCGTCTGATTGGGATATATGCGCAATGCCAGCCTAGACAGAAGACTCAGAATAAAGGCGTTCACCCATCCAGATTGCACGTGTTCGTTATTAAAATCTAGAACTTCAACGGGATCTCAAGGTGGTCCAGGTTAAACCTGAGGACTTTATCCTATTAATCTAATGGTGGATCAGGATTGCAGCAGACGAATAAGAGTAGTTACTTGTAGGCTTAGGGTTGTATAGGATAGGGATAAGATTAAGGAAGCAATTTAGGATTTCAAGTAAGAGACGCAAGTACTGTTTAAGTCCCTAAGGTTATAGTCTAGATTATTTTCTAATAACCTAATTCCCTATAACCTGGGCTCTGATACCAATCTGTAACACCCCAACCGATGGCAGAAACATCGGGATGTCACGTATTGATGATTGTTTCAGTAGCACATGGTATAAATTGAATTTTAAATAATTTATTCAAACATAAATATCCAAAGTAAAGTGATGTCTAGAAATTTAAATAACTTCATGATAAATCCTCATGCAATCTCAAGTCTCAGCTTCATTGTTACCTGAAACATGTTAATTTTGAAAATATTTTTGGGTCAACAAAAGTTGGTGAGAATTACATAGGTTTTGATAATCGAATAAAAATGTTGCACAATTCAAGTGTCATGGCAAGTCTAGTCCATATGTGAAAACATACTAGAAGTACATCGAGTGCATAATCAACCCTTGTGACTGTTATAATGAGGTACATACCATACGCTCATGGTTCACTCGAATATGTTATGCGATAACAAACACCCACGCTACCTTTGTAGGAGGCACGTATCCGGGTGGGATTGTCAGTCCAATAGATCTATCATTGTATACCGTCGGCTGATCAATGTTAATGATTATGCTAGAATTGTGCTTACCCTAGTCATGTTCAAGACATAATGCAACATAGAAAAACACATAGACAATTTGATGATTGAATTGCATATAGAATGTTGTAACATGTTTCACCCCAAAAATGGTGATAAATAGAAAAGGGGCTATGTAAAACTCACCTTAGCAAAATGTTATATCTCTTGAAAAATAGAATAGTGTGTTGCCCAACAATGCCAAGTATTACCCTATAATTAAGGTAATAAATATGTCTAAGTCTATCTAGTCTACAAATATGTATTCTAGGGCTTCGAATTGGGGATAAGTGCTTGTTTGATTAATAATTAAAATGTTTGATAATTGAGAGAAATTTGATAAATAAATAAACAAAAGTCTTTTTTATAAAATTTGAATCAAAGATGGTTACAATAATGAGTTTAAGGTATAAAAATAATTTTTATAAAATTATTTTCTTAAAAATAGAATATTAAATCTATTTATTTCAAATTGCCAAAATTTAACTTTAATATTTAAAAAATACTAAAATTAAAGAATTATTAGATTAAAAATTATATTTCTGTTCCAAATAATCAGAAATAATTTATATAAAATTTTGGTGCAAAAATATTGAAAACTGAATTTATTATGATTTATTTATGACTAAAACTAACAAAAATTGATTAAAAATATTAAATAAATGATTTTTCAGAAATAAAAATCATTTCAGAAAAGTTTATTGTTATAAAAACTCAGAATAATTTTTGTGGAAATTTATAAAATTGTTTTGATATTTTTATAGAATTTTATAAATAAAATAGAATAAACTTGAATTATTTATTATATATATATATATATTAAATAAATAATTTTTTGAAAACTAAAAATTGTATGTTAAACTTTTTCACTAGATTAACATAATATAATTTTTGTAGAATTTTTAAAAGAGTTTTAGTATTTTAAAAATGAATTTTTAAAAATATAAAGGAATATATATATATATATATATATATGTTTAAAAAAAATGTTGTTGATGCCGTGGATAGAACCCGGGCCCTTGGCCGGTTCATGTTTTAAATCACAAGCCCAGACCAACTGGTTTGGACCCTGAGAACGTTTAGTTTAAGATTATTTTAATTATATAAGACTGATTTATATTCAATTAAAAAAAATGAAAAGAAATGAAACGGTTCACACGGGACTCGAACCCGCGTGGCTTTGGTTAACAACATCAGACACAACCACTTGATCTAGATCAGTGGTTGTGTTTGATTCTGGTTTCTTTAAATTATAAATCATATGTGAAAACAATGTTCTTCCCCAATTCGTGATGGTCGAACCCTAGATTTTCCAATCGAACAAATCACACAACAATAACCCAATTAACCTTAGGGTTATTGTTGTGTGTATGCCGAAGATCAAAACCCACTGATAAAATAAAACTTACAATTATGAATTGAATACGAACGATCAGTTAAGACCAAAAGTCAACTTCGAACAAAAAAAAATCAAGAACAGTGGAATGATTTAGAAATTGGGGGTTGAGAAAGAGTATTCGGCGAGTTGTGAATGTTCACTGATGTCCAATTTATAGTGTGGTGGTCTGGAACCTCGAATTGGAAGGTTTGACCTTGAGTTTATGGTGATGACGCGTACACGAGCATAATTGACACGAATTAAATTATAATTGTACGTGTGTTGACTCGCAATGGACCGGTAATCACGATATCATGCCAATCTAGGATCAATACGCGTTGACTGGCTTTGATTTATGGCAAGTTGCTGTCACAGTTGACTTTCCAAGTCAACTGTGATGAATCTTATACGTGATATAATAATAACGAGTTGGGTTTGAAACAAGAAAAGTGGGTAGATCAGATGGTTAGGTTTGTGTGTGTTATGTGGCCCGGCTTGGGCGCGGGTTCGATTCCCGGCCCAAGCAATATTATTTTTTTGACATTTAACTCTAATATATAAATATATATATAATCAATATAGTATTAGGGTTCCAAAACACACCACAATAATAATTAAACGCGAACAATAATAACGAAACTTGACGTTTTTATTCATGGTAATCGTAACGTACAAGTTATAAATGCGTAATGTTACAATACCCACCGTGGGGTAACAAAAAAATTCACACTTAACCCACGGATACCAACCTAAACACTCAAAAAATGACACGTTGAAACGAATAGGAAGAGATCACCTTGGTGGTGTGCTACCAAGAAGCAAGGAACGACCCAACCCTATAACAACTACCCCATCGGCGCCACTCGATGGGGGACTCCTTTTGGGACCGGGTATTGGCGGACTTCAAGTGCCAAGTGGGTGACAACGACCATGGAAGTGCACTGATCTCAACAACAAGTGTGATCGGTAGAGCACCCTCTACGCAAACACCTTAAGGGAGCAACCAAGTATTGAGGAGGAGTTGACAATCGAGTTCACGCATCTCGACTATGCGGCTCGGTACTGCAACAACTTCAACCATGTCGCGGCATGGCAATTGTTGCGTTAGTTTATGTTTTAATATTGTGTATTTATTTATGTCTAATATTAATATATTTATGTTTGTGTGTTTTATATAACTGTTTGGACAATTGAAATTAATTGAAAATAATAAAATTATACGGTTTAGAAACCATGGTTAAACACACGGTTTACCTTCACGAAACCCCTATCAGCATCACCAACAATCATGGTTAAACGACAAATTTTTACTTCTCGTGGGACTTGAACCCATGACCTCCCCTTAGACTATCCGTTGTGGCTAGAGGTGAGCCATGAGTCTATCCTCTCATATTGCGCCATGTCAGCGCCTAGTTGGTGGCTTGATAAAGCTGCTGGTCGTTCACTTAATGCTGTTGTGGCTAGAGGTGAGTAGCAGCTTTATCAATTTTTTTATACATTATTATTATTATTATTATTATTTTAAACATTAATAAACAAAATATAAAACATTAACAAACATAAATAAATAATAATAAAAAGATTAATAATAATAATAAAATTTGAAAATGTGTAAAAAAACATAATGCAAACAAACTAAATAAAAAACAAAATATCTTTCAAAAAAAAAAAAAAAGAAAACAAAAAACAAAATCACCTCTCTCTCCCTCCCTCCCTCCCTCCCTCCCTCTCTCTCTCTCTCATCTTCATCATTCTTTATTCTTCATCATCTTCATCAAATATTAAATACACAAACAAAAAAAAAAAAAAAAAAAAAAAAAAAACAAAACAAAATCGCCCAGCATTCAAATTCTCCTCGCTGTCACACGCGATCTGGGTCGCCTCAGCTCGCTCACGGCAGTGTTCACTCAGGTATGTTGTGGTTCACGCGATCCACGTCGATTGATTTGTGGCTCGCGGCAGGTTGCTCGCGGGCCACAACGAACAGTCTTAGGTGTTTATAGAAGCTTTACTTTTACCATTGGGCTCTCAACCCCTATAATTTTCATATTTACCTGATTTTTCCATTAATGTGGTATAATAACGTCTTTATTAAACTGTCTATTGTTTAGGATTCCGAAGACCCCACCTTATATATTTAAAACCTAAAGTTATTGTTTTCAGCTGAATAAAGATTAAATAAATGAAATACTTTTTCAACAGACTAAATTTCGTTTTGGACTTCTCGTGCGTGTATCAATCATGCATACTTTAATGGAACCAACATTTGGATAAAATATCTGGAAATATTCATTATAATTACAATTTTATTTTTATTATAATGATTCAAACTTGTTTATATTTATATTAATTTCGTTTAAAAGTATGTTAGGTAATAATAAAATATTTTTAAAGGGGAAGATAACTTTGATAATAATCTGTTAAAAATTGAAAGTGTTATTTTTTTCAATTTAAAAGAGTATGAACATTTGAAATCTTTTCTCAAAACAATATAAATAAAACCAGATACTCAATATATAATTAAGATTAAAAACATTTGATGCTTAAGTATCCTTGTCTCACATTATCCTATATAAATAAATGATTTTAACTTGACGCCTGAGCTCATTGTCAATACACAGAACTGTAAAACCCTTCAGACTATGGGAGAGAAGTTTGCCATGACTTCGCGTCAGAAAGCGGTGTTTGAATGCCTCAAAGTAGCGCATGCTCAAGATTTCTTGGCTGTCCTTCCTATTGGGGGGCTCGGGCAACACATGTCAGGTGTTGAATACCGGGCTATCCTTAAATACAGGCTCATGATTCCTATGTTCCCAGTTGATGAACTGTGTCCGGTTTGCAAAAAAACATGTTTGGATAAATTTGGGGAACATGCCCTTCATTGTAAGGAGCTGCCCGGATTTAAATACAGACATGATCTGGTCAGGGATGTTTTATGGGACGTCTTGCGAAGGGCAGGGATTTCGGCTAGGAAAGAAGCCCCGGTTAACTTTTTGACGGACCCCCTAGAAGGGCGATCTACCCTAAGGCCAGCAGATGTCCTCGTGTTCGGGTGGGCACAAGGCAAACATGCGTGCATTGATCTCACAGGGGTGTCTCCGCTGGTGGGACTTCGAGATTCGGGGTTTGTGGCAGGGCAAGCAGCCTTGAGAGCAGAATCCCAAAAAGTTGTCAAACATGAAGCTGCCTGTCTAGAAAACCAACACGTTTTTGTGCCATTTGCTTTTGACACATTTGGAGGTCTAGCCCCCGAGGCAATCCGGTTCTTAAAAAGAGTTCAAAAGGTGGTGCAGAGTAACTCTCCAGCGACCAAGGACCTAGGTTTTATTTTTAATAGAGTAGGCTTTTCTATTCAAAAGGGGGTAGCGGCGCAACTTGTGGCCCGTTTACCCACCTCCTACTTGTAAGAGTTAATGGTTTTTTATTATTAATATAAAGCAACATTATACCTTCTAAAATAAATACAACCAATACCCATTTACGTACTAGTGTTATGGTGGTAAGATGTTTGCCTTTACAAATGTTAGGATTGAGCACACAAACACGAAAACGAAACAGGAAAACATCGAACGAACATTGAAATTAAGGTTTAGCAAACTTGTTACCCAAAATACGCTCATATAACTATGTAAGACCCATAAGGCCTACGAACCCAACAACAAAAGTGGCGGAGCTTAAGATAATACAAATGCGCAATAGTTAGATCATGAAAAAATGTTGATAAAAATAAACATACAAAATGGCAAAATACTTAACGACTTCACGTGGTAAAATGTACAAGTCGACAGTTGAGTGATGGATCTTTAATTATTTTTGGAGTTGAGACCCCACACATTTATTTTTTATTTTTTTTGAACTGTAAGTGGTGCAGTAGGTGTAGCTCTGTCTAACACCTTGAGTCACCATGTACTGATTACTCATTCCACCTGAATTGGGAATCTCCTCATATATATGGAACCTTTACATGTGGTAAGTATGGCTCCGACCGGCAAACATCCACATAGAGGTGATAAAAAAACCGGTTCGGGAACCGAAACCGGTAAAACCGACCCGAACCGAAACCGGTTTCATGTGAACCGGTACTAAAAAATTTCAAACCGAACCGAACCGAAAACCTGCCTAAAACCGACGAAAAAACCGGTCAAAAGAAACCGAAACCGGTACACAAACCGGAACCGAACCGAAACCAGTATCGCTAAAAACCGGTCGAAACCGGTAAAAAACCGAAACCGAACCGAAACCGGTAAAAAACCGAAACCGAACCGAAACCGGTTTAAGAAAAATACATTTTTGGCCATAAACACAAACAAAACTTTGTTTTTTTTTTGTATTAATATTCAATTTTCTTCTTTAAAAAACCTTAAAAGTTATTAAAAGTTAAATTTTATGTAATTTATACGATTTTAAAAAGTGCGCGAAAAAACCGATTAAGAACCGAAACAGAAACAAACCGAAATCGAAGCCGAACTGAAACCGGTCTCTGAAACCGGTTACGAATTGACAAAACCGGTCCAAAACCGAACCGGTTTGGAACCGAAACCGGTTCGACCAGGAACCGGTACTGTAGCGAACCGGTTTGAAACCGAAACTGGTTCGGCAAAAAAAACCGATTTGCTCACCTCTACATCCACATGATCTCCGCTCTAACTCCCCCAATTTCATTAACTAAGCTAGGCTTCATCGCACTCCATATATATATATATATATATATATATATATACTAGGTTAGAGCCCCGCGTGTACACGCGGTACATGTCCATGTTAAATGAAAAAAATCTATAAAGATTGTAGTATGCAATTTTATTTATTGAAAGTTACGTAATACAAATCGTATGAATTTTGGTTGATTGTAAATTATCATAAAAAAGTTTAATGTTACCCAATAACAAATATATGAATCAACAAATGTTTGATTTGACGTGATTTAAAAACAAATAATGAAATGAATAAACATATATTTATTGTAACTGCATGCAAATGAAGATTAAATTCAAAGTAAATAAATGTAGTTTAACAAATCATACAACGAAACAATTATAAAAAATAAATAAACGATTTATGCAAAATATGATCGCATACTTATTAACAAACTTCAAAATATTATTTTAGAGACAACATTTGCTATTTGTTATTAAAGTTGTCATCTTTATCCAATATTAGTATCTTCAGGCCATCTCTACTCTTGTCACTTGGCAGCGACATACAACTGCCCATGTGTAAAAATAAGATCTTTCAAATACAGACGTACCCTAAATAGGGTTTGTCCTTGACTCTTATTTATTGTCATTGCGAAACATAAAGTAAGAGGGAATTGTCTTCTGTTAAATCTGAAAGGAATATTCTTATCAGATGGGTACAGCCTAATTCTTTGGATAAAAGTTCGCATTCCAATGTTACTCCCTGAAATTATTTTAGCTTCTATAACACGGTTTGATATGGAAAGACGATTTGGAACATGTGGCTTTGAAAAGAATTTACGTCCACTTATAGGATCCCTGAACTATTAGAATAACAAAACAGTAAAATTTGTCAAAAAAAAACTCTGGTGAGGAAAATAAAGGCATTTGCCATTGTAACTGTATTATCATCAGGAATTTAACGCAAATATATCCAAAAGACCCTAAACTGTTTTGACGGTTTGACTCATAACCAATGAACTAAAAATCAAGCTAAAACCATAGTGAAAAATCAATACTAAACCCACATGAGAAGCTCGTTAGGAGTAAAGATAGCAACGTGGATGGGTTGAATAATATGTCAAAGTAGAAGGTTTTTTATAGGGCAACCTTTTATCCATTTGACCTGTTTCAATGCTTCCACAATCGGAATATTGTGTCTTGAATAATTCTAATCGAATAAGTTGGACCTATTTATATAATTGAATTATAAAAATGGAAGGATTGGTAATTTACGTGAGTTGGTCAACGACGCTTAAAATTAGCACAATTATTACAATCATGATGATGGTTAGCGTTTCATGACAATTTATTAAAGGACAATTCTTTGTAAACATAATATGATAACGTTAATCTGTCAAAGATATTTAAATTAAAGGCGTAATATTCTTATTCTTAGTATCACTGAAACGATATTTAGTTAATGTAGTCAATGATGGAGGATTTCATGACAAATGAGGTTTTTTCAATGTTATGAATCGCCTTTAGTTAATGTTGTTACTGATAACGTAAAATGATATTTCATTATTAATTTCGTTACTAATTACTAATAAAAGTATTGTAAGACATGAAAAATAAATAAAGTCAAAGAATTGACCTCCATCAAAATAACAAAAACGTAAAAAGTTTTTACGTTTATTGGTCAACAATATTAAAATGAAAGTCATTATAATAGTAATATCATTGAAAATTATTTTGAATAAATTATAAATTTTAGGAAATTGTTAAATAGATTTAAATTATTATTATTAAAAGAATAGATTTAAATTATATTTATTAGATACATTTTGTTTACCAAAATTATTACATGAATCTTTCTGTTATCATTAATTGAGTTTTTTTAATAATTTTTGAAATAATTTGAATGTTATTAATGATCAAGGGTTCAATGACAAATGATGATTTTTTATATTGATATTACGTTTATTCTTTATGTTAATAATTGTAATAATTATTACTATTAATAGTAATAAATGGATGACAAAAGTTAACTTAACAATTTAAATTATTTACTAATTTATTAAGTTAATTGAAAATTATTTTGAGTATACTATATATTTTAGTAAACTGTTAATTAAGGAAAAAAATTATTTTATTAATATACAATTGAATGATTGATTTATTTTATTAATATTAATAAAAACGTAATTTAAATCTAATTAACAGTAATAAAGGCGTAATTTATTACTATTAATAAAGACGTAATATTATTAATATGGTTAAAAAAATTTTATTAATATACAATTGAATGATTGATTTATTTTATTAATAGTAATAAAGACGTTATTTAAATCTATTTAACAGTAAAAAAGACATAATTCAAATCTAATTAATAGTAATAAAGACATAATTTATTAATAGTAATAAAGACGTAATATTATTAATATGATTGAAATTTATTTTATTAATATACGAATCAATGATTGATTTATTTTATTAATAGTAATAAAAACGTAATTTAAATATAATTAACAATAATAAAGACGCAATTTATTTTTTTCGTTAGTGACAAAATTTATTTTATTAATATACAATTGAATGGTTGATTGAATTTATTAATAGTAGTAAAGACGTATTCTAAATCTATTTAACAGTAATAGTGACATATATTAATAATAGTAATAAAGACGTAATATTATTAATATGATTGAAAATTATTTTGAACATAGTATATATTTTAGGAAATTGTTAATTACTGACAAAATTTATTTTATTAATATACAGTTGAATGATTGAGAAATTTATCATTTATTTACAAATGAATTTCAAGTAAATGCTAATTAATAAATTATAATTTTCGTAATAATTATATGATATATATTCATCTCTGCCAATAAAGTCCAATCAGAATTTAAAAATTTTTATTAACGTCAATAAATAACATTAAAACTCTTAATAAATAACTTTAAAACTGCTACAATCTCAATAAAACTTATTAATTGCAATAAAGTCCAATCATAATTTAAAAATTCTTATTAATGTCAACAAATAACATTAAAACTCTTAATAAATAATATTAAAACTGCTACAATCTCAATAATGAATCATTCAAATCAACATCTTTAGTAATCATTATTAATTGTGATTGAAGTAATATAATTCTTTAACAAAAAGTAATATTTTTAAAATTTATATAATCATCTAATTTCGTTGTTAAAATAGGTTCAAAATTGTCGTTTCATTAAGTATCAATTGTCGTTTCATGACAATTGATTAAAGGAAAGTCGTAATATCAAAATTAAAGTCGGTCAAAAATATTAAAACTAAATTCGTAATATTAGTAATATCAATAAATAAGATTAAAAGTCTTAATAAATAACATCAAAATCATAATCAATCATTAAAATTAATGACATTAAAATAATCTGCCTCTCAAACTGCCTTAACCATTATCTACAAATTATTATTGTCATATTAAAATTAGGAAACTAAAATTAGCATACGAATTTGAGACCATGATGACTTGAATAGTGTAACTGACAATTGATTAAATAAAATTCGTTATACCAAAATGAAAGTCGTTCAACAACATTAAAAGTAAATTCGTAATATAAGTATTAGTAATATCGATAAATAAGATTAAAAATATTAATAAATACCAACAAAATCATAACTAATCATTTAAATCAATGACATTAAAAACATCTGCGTTTCAAATTGCCTTACCAATTATCTACAAATTATTATTGACATTCTAAAATTATCACACTTATTGAAATGATTTTGATGATTAACGTTTAATGACAATTGATTAAAGGAAACTCATAGTATAAAAATTAAATTCGGTCAACAATATTAAACCGAAATTCGTAATTAGTAGTATCAATAAATAACATTAAAAATCCTTAATAAATAATATCAAAATCATAATCAATTATTCAAATCAATGACATTAAAATCATCCGACTCTCAAATTGACTTAACCATTATCTACAAATTATTGTTGTTATTTTAAAATTATTACATGAAAGAACCTTTTAATATATTGAATAAGGAAATCATAAATTAGTTATGATTTTGTTTTTTTTTAAAGATGAGTATGTTAAATATATGTATTATTACTCAAGGGTGATTTATATAAATTAACATACGTGTATGTAACATCTATGAAATTTCACTACACTAATAATATAAAGCGGATGGCTTTTTTTTATATATAGGAATATTGATGTCGTATACTTAATGATATATGAGTATTTAAAATATATTTGCATATGGGATATAGTTTAATATTTGAAATTTGAATTCTTAGAACTTGAGTCGGTGACTTTTCTAACTCAGCATAAATTATGGTAAGCTTAAATTTCGGGTTAAATTGATTCATAATCAATCATTCATACAAAAAAATAAATGAGAGCAATTATGGTAAACCGAATTTCGTATTAATTGTAATATAAATTATTAAAAATCATAATAAATAACATTAAATTCGGTCAATTATTATTAAAGTAAATAAATAACAATCATTCAGATTGAATGACATTAAATTTGGTCAATTATTATTAATGACAATAAATAATATTAGTTATGATTTATTGTAAATCATACAAAATCACATATATATTAGATGTTAATATACAGAGGTTTTTAGTTTAAATTAAAAAAATCAACCAATACATTAGTTATGATTTTGTTTTTTTAAATGTGAGTATGTTAAATATATATGTATTATTACTCAAGGGTGATTTATATAAATTAACATACGTGTATGTAACATCTATGAAATTTAAATACACTGATAATATGAAGCGGATGGCTTTGTGTATAGATATGAATATTGATGTCGTATACTTAATGACATATGAGTATTTAAAATATATTTGCATATGGGATATAGTTTAATATTTGAAATTTGAATTCCTAGAAGTTGAGTCGGTGACTTTTCTAACTTAGCATAAATTATGGTAAGCCTAAATTTTGGGTTAAATTGATTCATAATCAATCACTCATACAGAAAAAATAAATGAGAGCTATTATAGGAAACTGAATTTCGTATTAATAATAATATAAATTAATGAGATTAAAAAATCGTATTAAATAACATTAAATTCGGTCAAGTATTATTAAAGTAAATAAATAACCATCATTCAGATTGATTGACATTAAATTGGGTCAATTATTATTAATAACAATAAATAATATTAGTTATAATTTATTGTAAATTATAAAAAATCAACCTATACATTAGTTATGATTTATTGTAAATTATAAAAATTATAAGTCTTTTATGCACATTATAAATGTGTCGAAATTTTTTAATTAAGTTTTTTGAATGCTTTAAAAATATGATCTCAGAGTAAAAGGTGCAAACGAAAATGATTCAATAATTTAGAAAAAGAATGAGGAATGTGTGGAACGATTTTTATAATGATTGAATGCTTTAAAAATATGGTCTCAGATTTGTTTATGAATTTTGCATATTTATGGCATGATTGGTAATCCATTTTAGTAATGATTGATTGATAATTTAATGTCTGAAATGGTTAATTCAAATTTGTTTCCTAAGTTAAGTGTAGGCTAGAAAAACTTTTCTAATTTATTAGTTGATGAGCATTTGTTCGGTACGTTTGTGTATGGCGTGTTTGGTGAATCCGGGTAAAAGAGTGACGTTGGGCATAATTGGGCCAGTTTAATTGGAATCGGTTTTGCATTTTTTAGGTTAAAAGGATCCGTTAAATTTTATTAGTGGTTTTAATTTGTTATTTTTTTTGTATTTGTGTTTAAGGTTATTAAATATATTTAATTGAAATTAATAATGTTGACTAAACTTAAATTTAATTTACTATTAATTTACATATGGTGTGTATATTAGGTAATTGTCAACTTTATTTCAATCAAATTTAAATACATAGGTAATTGTCGCTAGGTTTGTCAACTTTATGCTTACATTTATCCTGAAATATTTGTAAATAAGTTTAAATGATTACCGAAAATATTCATTTTTTTATACAAACTTTACAAAAATAATATAACTAACCTCTATATAATAAATAAGGCTTATTATGGTAAACTTAAATTTGTATTAATGTTAATATAAATTCGGTCAATTATTAAAACATAGTAATAAATAAGATTAAATTTGGTCAAAATATTATTAATGTAAATTGATAACAATAATTAAGATTCAAATTTCAGATTAAATAACATTAAATTCGGTCAACTTTATTAATGTAAATAAATAACAATAATTCAAAATTAATGAAATTAAAATTGGTCTAATATTATTAGCTGAATATGAAATGTAGGATTGAATAATCAAAATTAACATAAGAAAATTGTCGATAGTTTAATGTTTAAAAAATATTGTTGACCGATTGTTGAATGTTAAACAACATCTTTCAAAAAATTATGGGTCGGTTTCTTGTGTCCTATACAGAATCCGAATCAACTTTATGCTTACATTTATCCTGAAATATATTTTTGTAAATAGGTTTAAATGATTACCGAAAATATTCATTTATTTTATATACAAACTTGACAAAAATAATACAACTAACCTATATGTAATAAATAAGGCTTATTATGGTAAACTTAAATTTATATTAATGTTAATATAAATTCGGTCAATTATTAAAAGATAGTAATAAATAAGATTAAATTGGGTCAAAATATTATTAATGTAAATTGATAACAATCATTAAGATTCAAATTTTAGATTAAATGACATTAAATTCAGTCAACTTTATTAATGTAAATAAATAACAATAACTCAAAATTAATGAAATTAAAATTGGTCTAATATTATCAGCCGAATATGGAATGTAGGATTGAATAATCAAAATTAACATAAGAAAATTGTCGATAGTTTAATGTTTAAAAAATATTGTTGACCGATTGTTGAATGTTAAACATCTTCAAAAAAATTAAGAGTCGGTTTCTTGTGTCATATACAGAATCCGAAGATTCAAACGAATACAATAAATAAAGAGAATCGATAGACTCTTGAAAAGGATTTAGACAATAAATAAACAAAACGGTTTTATACATACAAAGTTGGAGCTCCATATACTTAATTGGATTCTAGAATTTGTGTCTTCGGATCAAATCCTTTTGTTCAAATGTTAAAACATAGCATTAGTAAAACCGATTGAATAGTAATAAAATTACCAAAAATCCGAATGAATACATAGGTATATTACAAATCTGTTTATCACAATCTGATTGAATATGTGTTTAGCACAAATCTGGTTATCACAAATCTAAATGAAAATATGCTTTTAAAAAAATATGGTTTCAAATGAATCAAAATACGCTTCAAATGAATGAAAATCTGCTTTTAAAAAAAAATCCGATTGAATATTTCTATATTACAAATTTGTTTATCACAATCCTATTGAATATGTGTGGATAATCAACATTAGAAGAGTAGTATGGATGCTTACCTTTAATTGGTTGTGGATAATCAAAAAATGATGCAAGATGAAAAAGAAAGCCTCTAATATTTGTTAGGAATTTGATTCGGAGCTTTGATATGGAGTAGTATCAATAGGAATTAGAAGAGTATTATGAGAGTTTTGATATGGAGAATGAAAAAAAAATGAAAGAACGAGGTTTTTATACTAATAAATTCGGAGCTCCATATTTGTTGTTGGATCCTAGAGGCCATCTCTAAAGCCTTGATTCAACCCAAGTGACCTCAATTATTATATAGATATATTTTGAAAGAGACCACATATTATATAGTATTGGGTAATAATTGAAGCATCAAATAATGGTAATTAAATATAAGGAATTACGTGTTTGTTTATTTAAAATAGGCTATGTAAGTAGGTAACACATTGTTTTTCTTCATTTAATTAGACAACAATTTTTGTTGGCATTCTCTTTTTTATGCTCTTTTTTATGCTCTGATCTTTAAATGAAAACATAACTTCTAAGAATAAAACAATAGTATTAACCTTATAGATTAAGAAAAAACCTTTTATTAAATGTACAAGTTGTTACACACTAAAAATTTGTATTAACCTCACAATTTGTTCTTGAACAAACCATCCTATGACGATCGTCACCTTACCATACAAGCCATAATGACGTTACCTGACCATCCTTGTCCCCGAAGAGACAAATTCATACAGATTAAAGACATTCATATTAAGGCATTGTTCTACGCATTTGCAACGAAACCTTGAAGTTAGAAAAACCCTCGTTGGAAATCAATTACTACGCAATTTTCAAAGTATTGGTCGCTAATATGTAGAAAATTTATCTAAAAAATAAGGGTGTTTTTTGTCGTCACGAAGTAGTAGCAGTTTTGTCAAAATTTGTGACGCATTTTTTTCCGTAAAAAAATTTGTTGCAAAAAAGTCATTTTTCTAGTAGTGCATTGGAAAAACTCGAGATCGGCGCCAACTTCTGTAACACTCCCCCCGCGACTGTCATGGGAGTGTTGCCGAACATTCATATCCAGTGTCGCCGACCTTGATTCGTTAATCCAACCAGTTCCGTTTTCAGTCCAAAATCACAAACATTTTAGTTCCATAAACATGTGAAATCCGACCTTTGGGTTGAAAACCTTAATTTTACCCAAAAACATAAAAAACCTAGTTTCAAATATTAAAAGCTTGAATTCAAGTTCACTCACTTTCTCTCTCTAGAAACTTGGTGAAATTGTAATTATGCGGCTAGGGTTCCATATCTTGCTATAAATAGCAAGGATTTAGATCGCAAATCCTTTCCTTTTTGGGTTTAAACTCGCCTTAACCATTCTAATTCATTTCAAGTAGGGGTGTAAATAATGCGCAACGGCTCGAGAGCTACTTGGGATCGGATCGGTAAAAAGCTCGAACGAGTCCAGCCTTAACGAGCCTGAGCCCGAGTTCGAGCTTGATACATGACTCATTTAGTTATCGAGCCCGAGCTCGAGCTTTTCATACAAAGACCGTTTAGGCTCACGAGCCTAAACGGGCCCAAACAAATTTTATATTATTATTATGTTATATATAGTATACCTACTATTTAACATTGGCGAATTGAGCTTGAGCCGAACTTTTAGCTCCTTTTAAATTGTTATTATATAACTATTTCGAGCCGAGTCGAGCCGAGCTCGAGCCCTTGGGTTTTACTTTCGAGCCGAGTTCGAGCTCAAAGTATTTGGCTTGAATCAAGCCGAGCTCGAGCTCAAGCTTCATAAAAGCATGACGATCCGAGCTCAAGCCCAGTCAGGCTTGGGCCTGGCTCGTTTACACCCCTAAATTCAAGTTAGTTAGGGACAAGCCGATAACCGACAACCCATATGTAACAACCGGCAAAATTAAGGTAATCCCGTACTAATTAATTAAACGCAATTAACGTAATTAAACGTAATTATGTACTGACTGTTTAACTGAGGCCTTAGAAAAATAGAAGTTCCCAAATAATGCATAAGAATGCATAAGTTTAATAGCAAAGCATGATAGGATCGTGCGCAAGCAAACCTATCCGGTATGGACACTGGCGATTACCCGGTAAAATTTAAATAAGCGAAACGAACTCCGGACACCCGGAATATAAAATAAATAATATTTTCACAAAAAAATAATGAGTTTTGGAAACCCAAAGCCATATGTGAAAGCTTATTGTACAAATCTCCCGGTAACGAATAAAGTGCGCGTACCGCACCCGATACGCGCGTAGCACGTAATTTCACCCGGCAAAAGCCGAAATAAATTATCAGTAATTTAACTGGGCAAAATTTAAGGAATATTAATGGTACTTTAATATTCGGGTAACACACGATTAAAAACCCAAGAATACCCGGGCGGTACCCGAAAGAAATTAACTTAAACATAATATGGAGCATTATTTAGCAAAGTGGACCCCACCAACCACCCCATAGGGGCCGGCCAAGGGCCCACTCAAGTGAAGATTACTTGAGTTTTCTTGTAAAAATCCATAATATCATTGCAAATGATTAGATTGCATGCAAAAGTATTGGGTAGAAGATTAACCAACTCACCACCTCTCTCTCTCTCTCTAAACTCGGCCCAAACACCCTCCCACATAATCCCCAAAGATTTTTCCATATCACACATAATCTTCCCTAAATCTTCCATAATCTATACAAGATACATGTAATCTTTGCAAGATTTGGGAAGGGATATTATAAACCACTTGAAGAACACTTGAAGGAAATCACAAAAATCTTCTTCTTCCTTCTTCTCTTGGCCGTGGGTTTTCACCCCTACATCAACACTTTTTCTTCAATTTTTACACTAACAAATCATCTCTAAATCATCATCCATCAAACCCCCTTGTGTGTTCAAGAGCTTGGAGCTTAACCCACTTGGAAGAACACATTAAACCTCACCCAAATCCAAGATTTTTGTCTTCCCTAGCCTTGAGCTAGTAGTAAGTATTACATTGTTTTATTTCTTAAATGTTCATGTTTTGTGCTATGGAAAGCAAGTTGTACATTAATGGGTAATAAAATGGATTTTATTAAGTTTTGTTAGAATAAAAATGGATGAACAATAATATGGGTAAAACTTGGATTTAATATTATTAATATAATATTTGAAGAGAATGTAGAAATATGAACATACTCTTGAGTGAGATGGTGATTGGAACTTGATTTTTGAAAAAGACTTGGATATGATCAAGGATGAACTTAATCATCATAAAATGATATATTAATGACAAAAATGAATTAAAATGGGTTAAATAAACATAGATGAAAAGTTTCCATATTCAAAGTCCACTCACTTGAATAAGTGAAAAATTGATGTTTTGGATTAAAGTATGGAACAAACATGTAAATAACATCTAGGATGGATTATAAGATCATTAAAAGTAAAATGAAGTAAAAGCAACTAAGCATCAAGAAAATGGATCTTCAAAGTCCACTAATTTAGGTGAAAAATGCTAACTTGGGAAGTTAGAGTAGAAAAATGCAACAATTGAAAGTTAAGGGACTAATGTTGTAACTTTGAAAGTTAGAGGACTAAAATGAATATTTTGGAAACTATTAGTCCAAAAATACAATAATGGAAAGTTTGGTGTCAAAAGTATAAGTAATAATTTTCCAAGGATGATTTGGTAAATACTAGTAACATAATTGGGTATTTTGTATAAAAAGTGTATTTTTATAAAAATGGAAGTTTTATAAAAATAAAAGGAGTAACGCAAGGATTTTATAAAATAAGATTTTATAAAATATTAGTGAAGACTTGGGAAGACTTGTACAAAAATTGATACTCTTATATGAATGGGAATATAAAAGTATCGGAAACATTTTTGGGTTACAAGTTGGACAAGTTGGGCTAAAACGTACAAAGTATATTTTTCCAAGAAATAAACGTTCGGAATCGAAAGTAGGAATAATACTTCCATAAGGACGCGCAATGGAAACAAATATGAAAAACGCTAACGAACGAACTAAGTTACATGAGCTAACGTAAACGGACATATGGGAAAAATGCCATTACGACAAGATAAAAATATACATATATATTTTAAGGAAATAAAATATATATAACAAGGGTGAAACGTGCGAAACACTTTCCTAAGTGTAGAAAGAATATTCGTGGGAAAGGAAAACACAACGTAACGAATTAAAAACGCTAAACGACGCATAAACTTAACAAGTAGTATCCACGAGATGGTATATGTACATATGCTCGTTTTCGACGAAATTCTAGTATATCTATTTGAATGGGAAAATAGATATGCGAGAAGGAAAACCAAGACGAGTAGGTGAAATATACCTACGAACGTGTGAATGACCGACAAGATCCTAGTACATTTATTTAAATGGGAAAATAAATGTACGGTGTGGTGAGTCTAGTCGGGCGTTAAAAATATATTACCAAACGACAAGAACTTAGCATATTTATTTAAATGGGAAAATAAATATGTGGCAAAGTGAGTCGGGTCGGATAATAAGAAATCACATTATATCGAGCGAAACGATCCTAAGTATAATTATTTAAATGGGAGAATAATTATACGTTGGGTAGAGTCGCGTCGAGTATAATATTGTACAAGTCACAAAGAATATTAATAAGAATAATACATGACTTGTAAGGAAAGGGTAATCCATCGCCATTGAACCTAGGATACGAAACTATTAAACGGGAATTGGGATAAAGACGTGGTCGGGAAGTTGGGTGTACAACTTGCCAAGGCACATACACCATAGGTGTAGTGACTTATACGCCTAGAACATTTGTAGGTGCGGGATCACAAACTTTACTATTTTCTTCTTTGAGCCGAGCACAGTTACAGGTGAGTCTCACGGCCCCATTTCTAAACTATTTAACGTTTTTACGGGGGAAAGATATGTTGGGATTGTATGACGGGTTGGATACTTGAGTAAAGATCGCCACTTGGGGTTGAGACCTCCCCACTATAATCATTAATTCAGGAAAGAGAAACCAAAGGAATATTTGGATAGTACTATTGGTGCCTGACAAGGCCCACCCCTAATCGATAGCGTCGATTATGCATCGGCGTATGCCTGGGGTGCACGTATTCTGAAAACAAGTCGTAGGAATACCGAGTAACGACTTGGGGCGGGGGGCATTATTAATTGTCTTGGTTTGGTTATAGGCTCAAGTAAATTGTAGGACTTTGCAACTCCTATAAATGTCATAACAAGGATATTCCCACTTAATAAAGTTTTATTAAATCAAAACCTGTGAACTCACCAATATTTATATATTGACGATTTTCAAACATATCTTTCAGGTAATTGAATGATGAAGGTTAGCATGGCGAGCAGGGTCGGGGGAATCTCCAAGTTGGGCGTTGGAATGTCGTAAAGGGGTCTCATCTCTTTATTCCATGGACTTAGGGATAAAGGGAGGAGCCTCCTTATTAATTTCAAAAACAATTTATGATTATGTACGAATAATTTGACATGATTATCGGCGTTGAATAAATGCCCGTTTGTTTAATTACTATTGTGGTTTGCATTAATCTTGGCTTAATACTTTTGAACCGTCGCGCCACGTGTTTCCGCCATAGGCGTGGTGTGACACCATACCCACTTCCAATGCCGAAAACCAGGGATGTTGTGTAGAGGTTAGGCGAATAAAAAAAATTATGAAATAAGATGTAAACTCTTTTATAAAATTGTTTTGATATTTTTATAGAATTTTATAAATAAAATAGAATAAACTTGAATTATTTATTATATATATTAAATAAATAAATTTTTGAAAACTAAAAATTGTATGTTAAACTTTTTCACTAGATTAACATAATATAATTTTTGTAGAATTTTTAAAAGAGTTTTAGTATTTTAAAAATGAATTTTTAAAAATATAAAGGAATATATATATATATATATATATATATATATGTTCAAAAAAAAAATGTTGGTTAACAACATCAGACACAACCACTTGATCTAGATCAGTGGTTGTGTTTGATTATGGTTTCTTTAAATTATAAATCATATGTGAAAACAGTGTGCTTCCCCAATTCGTGATGGTC
This sequence comes from Ambrosia x helenae, assembly GCA_030844895.1. Lineage (NCBI taxonomy): Eukaryota > Viridiplantae > Streptophyta > Magnoliopsida > Asterales > Asteraceae > Ambrosia > Ambrosia x helenae. The sequence continues at coordinate 84,099,479 of CM061225.1, forward strand.
GAACCCTAGATTTTCCAATCGAACAAATCACACAACAATAACCCAATTAACCTTAGGGTTATTGTTGTGTGTATGCCGAAGATCAAAACCCACTGATAAAATAAAACTTACAATTACGAATTGAATACGAACGATCAGTCAAGACCAAAAGTCAACTTCGAACAAAAAAAATCAAGAACAGTGGAATGATTTAGAAATTGGGGGTTGAGAAAGAGTATTCGGCGAGTTGTGAATGTTCAGTGATGTCCAATTTATAGTGTGGTGGTCTGGAACCTCGAATTGGAAGGTTTGACCTTCAGTTTATGGTGATGACGCGTACACGAGCATAATTGACACGAATTAAATGATAATTGTACGTGTGTTGACTCGCAATGGACCGGTAATCACGATATCATGCCAATCTAGGATCAATACGCGTTAATTGGCTTTGATTTATGGCAAGTTGCTGTCACAGTTGACTTTCCAAGTCAACTATGATGAATCTTATACGTGATATAATAATAACGAGTTGGGTTTGAAACAAGAAAAGTGGGTAGATCAGATGGTTAGGTTTGTGTGTGTTATGTGGCCCGGCTTGGGCGCGGGTTCGATTCCCGGCCCAAGCAATATTATTTTTTTGACATTTAACTCTAATATATAAATATATATAATCAATATAGTATTAGGGTTCCAAAACACACCACAATAATAATTAAACGCGAACAATAATAACGAAACTTGACGTTTTTATTCATGGTAATCGTAACGTACAAGTTATAAATGCGTAATGCTAAAAACCGGTCGAAACCGGTAAAAAACCGAAACCGAACCGAAACCGGTAAAAAACCGAAACCGAACCGAAACCGGTTTAAGAAAAATACATTTTTGGCCATAAACACAAACAAAACTTTGTTTTTTTTCTGTATTAATATTCAATTTTCTTCTTTAAAAAACCTTAAAAGTTATTAAAAGTTAAATTTTATGTAATTTATACGATTTTAAAAAGTGCGCGAAAAAACCGATTAAGAACCGAAACAGAAACAAACCGAAATCGAAGCCGAACTGAAACCGGTCTCTGAAACCGGTCTTACGAATTGACAAAACCGGTCCAAAACCGAACCGGTTTGGAACCGAAACCGGTTCGACCAGGAACCGGTACTGTAGCGAACCGGTTTGAAACCGAAACTGGTTCGGCAAAAAAAACCGATTTGCTCACCTCTACATCCACATGATCTCCGCTCTAACTCCTCCAATTTCATTAACTAAGCTAGGCTTCATCGCACTCCACATATATATATATATATATATATATATATATATATATATATATATATATATATATATTGAAAGAGACCACATATTATATAGTATTGGGTAATAATTGAAGCATCAAATAATGGTAATTAAATATAAGGAATTACGTGTTTGTTTATTTAAAATAGGCTATGTAAGTAGGTAACACATTGTTTTTCTTCATTTAATTAGACAACAATTTTTGTTGGCATTCTATTTTTTATGCTCTTTTTTATGCTCTGATCTTTAAATGAAAACATAACTTCTAAGAATAAAACAATAGTATTAACCTTATAGATTAAGAAAAAACCTTTTATTAAATGTACAAGTTGTTACACACTAAAAATTTGTATTAACCTCACAATTTGTTCTTGAACAAACCATCCTATGACGATCGTCACCTTACCATACAAGCCATAATGACGTTACCTGACCATCCTTGTCCCCGAAGAGACAAATTCATACAGATTAAAGACATTCATATTAAGGCACTGTTCTACGCATTTGCAACGAAACCTTGAAGTTAGAAAAACCCTCGTTGGAAATCAATTACTACGCAATTTTCAAAGTATTGGTCGCTAATATGTAGAAAATTTATCTAAAAAATAAGGGTGTTTTTTGTCGTCACGAATTAGTAGCAGTTTTGTCAAAATTTGTGACGCATTTTTTTCCGTAAAAAAATTTGTTGCAAAAGAGTCACTTTTCTAGTAGTGCATTGGAAAAACTCGAGATCGGCGCCAACTTCTGTAACACTCCCCCCGCGACTGTCATGGGAGTGTTGCCGAACATTCATATCCAGTGTCGCCGACCTTGATTCGTTAATCCAACCAGTTCCGTTTTCAGTCCAAAATTACAAACATTTTAGTTCCATAAACATGTGAAATCCGACCTTTGGGTTGAAAACCTTAATTTTACCCAAAAACATAAAAAACCTAGTTTCAAATATTAAAAGCTTGAATTCAAGTTCACTCACTTTCTCTCTCTAGAAACTTGGTGAAATTGTAATTATGCGGCTAGGGTTCCATATCTTGCTATAAATAGCAAGGATTTAGATCGCAAATCCTTTCCTTTTTGGGTTTAAACTCGCCCTTAACCATTCTAATTCATTTCAAGTAGGGGTGTAAATAATGCGCAACGGCTCGAGAGCTACTTGGGATCGGATCGGTAAAAAGCTCGAACGAGTCCAGCCTTAACGAGCCTGAGCCGAGTTCGAGCTTGATACATGACTCATTTAGTTATCGAGCCCGAGCTCGAGCTTTTCATACAAAGACCGTTTAGGCTCACGAGCCTAAACGGGCCCAAACAAATTTTTTATTATTATTATGTTATATATAGTATACCTACTATTTAACATTGGCGAATCGAGCTTGAGCCGAGCTTTTAGCTCCTTTTAAATTGTTATTATATAACTATTTCGAGCCGAGTCGAGCCGAGCTCGAGCCCTTGGGTTTTACTTTCGAGCCGAGTTCGAGCTCAAAGTATTTGGCTCGAATCGAGCCGAGCTCGAGCTCAAGCTTCATAAAAGCATGACGATCCGAGCTCGAGCCCAGTCAGGCTCGGGCCCGGCTCGTTTACACCCCTAAATTCAAGTTAGTTAGGGATAAGCCGATAACCGACAACCCATACCCACTTCCAATGCCGAAAACCAGGGATGTTGTGTAGAGGTTAGGCGAATAAAAAAAATTATGAAATAAGATGTAAACACCTGATAGATATGATTAAAAGAATGAGAATGAGTGGAAACTAAAAGCACAAATCAAATACATGATTCAAACAAAGGGAATTGAAATTAAATAATCATAACTTTGCTAGGTTGGAAGACAATGATCTTAACTTGAAAATTAGAATTTAACAGACCCAACTTGAAAAGTACTTGTCATGGATTTTATTCCACTGGACCAAAACTAACTAGGGTTATCCCAATTAGTTTTCTGCTAACGTGGCAGCCCACGTGACGTATGACGTGGCAAAATCTGCCCGGTTTGCTGCCACATCAGCAAAAACTGACCGGTTGACTGCCACATCAGCAGAAAAACTGACAAGTAGGCTGACATGTCAGCAGAAAAACTGCCAAGTGTACAGATTTTGACACGTCATACGCCACGTGGGCTGCCATGTCAGCAGATAACTAACTGAGTTAACCCCAGTTAGTTTTGGTCCATTGGAATAAAATCTATGACAAGTTGGGCCTGTTAAATTCTAACTTTCAAATTAAGATTATTGTTTTCTAACCCAACAAAGTTAGGATTATTTAATTACAATTCCCCTTCAAATAAACATAGATTTTAGTAGTTGATTATTAGAACTAGATAATTGTAGTATAACATTTAGTTATTTTATGAACAACTAATCTTCACCGTAAAGTATTTATAAGCATATCTAAAGTTTAACTCCATTCCCCTCTATCACTATTTTTATAAGGAGCTTTTATACGCTTCAAGCTTTTAAAAAAAATTCCTACTCAATAAAAAACTTTATTTGATTAAAGGAGTTTGAAGCTTTTAGGTTAAGAGAAAAAACTCTATATTGAAAAGCTACTAGTATTAGTGTTTAAGAAAATCTCCTGCCATCTACAAGCTTTTAATGAGTAAATGTCACAAATGCCCATTTTGGTTATTTTATACATTTTATAAAAAACTTCAGCTACTCTATCAAACACCAAAATATATTTAAAAAGTTATAACTACCAACTTCCAGCTACCAGCTAGTTTTGCCAAACATACCCTATATTTACTTTCTTCTATTTGAAATCCTTGTACCGATTTTAATATTTATTTACAAAATCATATTTTATATATTAATTAATATAATATATTCATAGATTGGAAGCGTGAAATAAAACCAAGCAATTCCCACCCTAGAATCCAATTGTAGAAAACATGTAAATAATTGAACACATCATAGGATGTTTTAGATTTATACCCCAACAAAACACCAAGTTATCACACGATGATTAACAAACGGTTCCACTAGTAAACAAAAACACAAGAGCTCCCTAGCCATTGAATCAACACTTGCACGTAACATGAGGTAAGAAGGGAGAAGGTGGTGGTTGGTGGTTGGTGGTGGTGAGTGACAATGACAGCCCTATGGGTGGTGGCTAGGGTTTTATATAATGTATTTTGATTAAAACTTAATAGTATTAAATAGTCATACTAATTACAAATCACCCCCTTAATCAAAACTCTTATCACACAAGGTTTTCTCTAATTATACTATTATATAATTAAGGTCCTTCTTAAATATTATTATCTTTATTTCTTTTTTTTCTTTTTTTTTTTTGAAAATTCAAATCACCACAATTCGTCCCTCAAAGCGAGGACCGAAGTCAAAAGATTATAACATATACATCAGCGACATACGCCAATCAACCCACGACAAATCCTTGAACTTAGTCGAGTCTTATTCTTGAACCAAAAGAACACACAAACTTTTAATATCATAGAAAATACATCTCGCGGATTTCACCTTGCTTTGAAAGACCTTTTCATTCCTTGCAATTAGGGCTGCAAACGAACTGAACTTTCAGCAAACAGTTCATGAACCGTTCGGCGGGAAGTTCGTTTGTGTTCGTTCGTTTAATAAATGAACGAACACGAACATAAAAAATCCGTTCGTTTAGTTAAACAAACGAACATGAACAGAGGTCGCGTTTGTTCGTTTATGTTCGTGAATGTTTAGTAACATGTTCGTTTGTGTTCGATAGTTTATTAAGGTTTTTAATTTTTATACTTTTTATATTCTTTTATTTATTTTACCCAATAATATATATATATATATATACACATGAGGTATGACTATATGAGATCAATAAATCTAGTTTTTGTATCCAAGCTCATTATATGTTTCCACATTCCAGCGTTGATGCCCTCCACCTCCCACGCCCTTCTCCAGTACGAAGTATTTTCAGACAATTAGGTTATTATATTTTGGGGGGATCTAGCTAATGTCTTAATGTATGTGAATTAATGTTATTCAAAGTTAATATTTGTCTGTTTGTGTTTGTTTCCGTTCATAAACATTTCTTTGTGTTCATTTGTGTTCATGTGCGTTCATGAACAGAATTAACAAACGAACACGAACATGAGTGTTTTCTCAACAAACGAACACGCAGAAAATCCCGTTCGGTAAGTGTTCATGAACTGTTCGTGAACACATAATTTTCTTAGCAAACGAACATGAACAAAGCCTTGTTCATGTTCGTTCGGTTCGTTTGCAGCCCTACTTGCAACCCATAAGCACCAACAAGACCTAATAATAATACCATGAAGAATCTTTTTTCTCCATTTATCTCCTGCCACTCTTTATATAAATCCAATAAGTCGCGAACACTATGAGCATAAATAGGGCTTAGGCCGTACCAGGAAGAAATGCTCGACCAAACTTCATGCACTATTAAACAACTTGTGAATAAATGATCCGCCGATTCTTCACCCCATCCGCACAGAGAACACATAAGGGAACCCACTTGAATATTACATTTGTGAAGTTCCACCTCAATTGGAAGACGACCCATGTCCACTCTCCATCCCAATATCATGCATTTCAATGGAACCTAATTGACCGATTTAAGTATAACCTTGTTATCCATCTCACGGTTCTTTTAGAGGATACCTTTCATAGCTTTTACACAAAAACTCCCTATTGTCTTACGTCTCCAGGCCCACGTATCTACATCCCCCGTTGTTTGAAGACCCAAAATCAACTCTGACATCTCAGTGAACTCTCGGCTGGCTATCTCATTATACGGACCCATAAAGAAGTCAGAAATAATGATCCAGAGCTGATTTGTACGCGATAATCTTTCTGAGACAAGACAAAATTTTTGTTTCTCCATATCATATAAATTTGGTCATTTCACATAAAGAGGCAAATCACTCAACCAAATGTCGTGCCAAAATCTAATCGAAAAACCATTACCAACAGTGGCAATTATATTGTAATACAGGCCAATGAGGTAGTTGTGGAGTGGTTGGGAAAAAACTTGGTGCTCCTTGTGACCCAAGTTCAATTCCCACTCTCCTCATTATTTTCTACGGCATTCGGGAAATGATGGTGACAAATGCACCGAGGAGCGTTCAATCCTGAGCCGCACCCCGGTTTTCACTCGACTGTTACTCCAGCGAGGAAACTCGTGTGGAGGTAGTTCGGTTTCCGGGAAACGCTGTAACCAAGTCTGATACAACAACGCGGACCCGATTAAAACAATGTAGTCTGGAGCAGATCTTGGCTAGGGCTGGTTGCCGATTAGGCAGTGTGACATTGGGTCAATCATATGAAAGTCACCGTTAAAAAAACTTATATTGTAATACATGGGCCGATCACCTTCCTTTAAGCCGTCTATACACTTAACAGTCGACTTCCACGTTCCTCCAATGCTAGCGTTAACCGGGAGAGGCCAGAACCTTGAACGGGACTTGTGATAACAAGACACTACTTTCTTCAATAAGCTCTTCTGCTCCTTTCGATATCTAAAGCCCCATTTGAAAAGTAAAGTTTCGTTCACATCTTTTAATCTTGGCACTCCTAAACCACCCACGGTTTTTGCTCAATGTAAACCCGATCCCAAGAGACCTAATGATTTTTTTGAGTGTCGGAAGTTCCCGACAAAAGGTATCTTTTCATAAGTTTTTCCAAAGCTAATATCACTGAAGCGGGAGCTTTATAAATAGACAAGTGATATATTTGAAGTTTTACCAATACCGCCTTAATTAAAGTAATCCTTCCGCCAATGAAAAGCGTTTTCGCCTTCCATACTGAAAGTCGTTTCTCAAAAAACTTCAATGAACTTCTTCCAATTACCACACCTATGCATATTGGCCCATTCCTTTATACCCAAGTAATCAAACGGGACTTTCACACGAATACATCCCATAGCCCCTGAAGTGTTAAAGAGCTCCTCATCCCCATAACCTACTCCAAAAATGTTAGATTTATTCAAATTAATTTTCAAACCTGAACACACAAAGAAGACCCGCCAAATTCTAGTCAATGTAACCATATTATCTTCCTCCCTTTCCCCAATATCGTAGTGTCATCCGCATAGAATAAATGGGACAACTCAACTCCCATCCATCCTTATTAAATTTAATGCCTTTAATTCCCCAAGGAAACCGCTCTATCAATCATACACAAAAGAGCTTCCATCACCACTGGTGACCAAGAAAAGAAATAGGGACAATGGACCGCCTTGCATGTCTAACGCCTTTTTGAAAATTGAATTCAAAACTCATGTAATTGTTGTAATTAATTAATTATTTCTCAATTATGTAACTCAGTTTGAATCATGACCAGATTTTAACACACACATTAACAATTTGAACTAGTCGAGTATAGGTGGACTCATAACAAAGATTTTTATATCAATAAAATTATGTGTCACTTTCTTTTATTTGTCTTAATCCACCACTTTAAGATGAAGCTTATAAAGGTTAAGAACATATTCGTTAAACCATAAAAAGCAAAGCACCTTCACCAATTCTTTATTTCTCTCTCTTTTTTTTTGTGGTAACATCGAATCAAACGAAAAATTCAACACGTACAAGTCCGATTTGGGAATCTTGTAAAGCATGGTTGCTTTTTTTATAAATACAATTTATTGTCACCACATAAATGAAGTAACATGCATATTCTTATTTTCGATTGCTCGACGGATATTATTAGGATTTTTTTAAAAATCCGATCTATTATCCGACTAAAAAGTTGTCAATATTGTATATACACTAGTAGGACACATAATCCGTATCGTAGAAGGCATAACTTCGTATTTTATTTTAGGTGGTGAATCAGTGATGATAATACGTCATTTTTCTTCCTTCCTAAAGATTAACCATGGGTGAATCGGGTAACCTTAATTTCATCAATTAACAAAAGCCACAAAGATCATCATCCTCATTAACACATAGAACATCACATAAATTTAAATCAAGGGTTACCTTAAGGTTTATTAGAGTAGATGATGAGTTTCCACCTCATGCACGAATTTTACCCTTGATTGGCCCTTATTTCAAGCTTAGAGAGGATTTTAGGGTTTGGCGAGGGTGAAGAAGCTCTAGATCGACAGAGTTTGTAAAATGATTTTTTACTCTCTCCTTTCCTAATACCCATAGTTATCCCACTTGACACAATAAGCCCCTCAAGTTTAGTTATTAAAAAACTAGTTTTTATGCCAATAGCTAACCTTATTACGTTTTCTAGAGTGTCTCTCTAGTAAATCATCTAACTTTACTAACGGGGTTAGTCATTCACAAATTTCTAACTTCTCATTTTATCATTTAAAATTCAATAAATCCGTGTTAGATACCACATATAAAATAAAATGCTTAATATCAAGATTCGGGGCGCTACACAACCAGAAAACACAGGAAGTTCGGAACAATATTTCGCCTTCCTTTGATGATTTGAAAAGGATGTCAACCTCAATCTTTGTAACAAACTATCCTCCTGATACTACTAACGAGGATTTAATGTCAGCGTGAGAAAGTTGGGGAATATTTGTATATGTGTTCATTCCGAATAAGCTTTCAAAAGTTGAAAAACACTTTGCGTTTCTACGCTTCATTAAGGTTACGCATATTGAATCGTTAATTCTTAACCCACGCTCAGTTTGGATGGGTAGTTACCACTTGTTCGCAGCTGGATCGAAGGAAGAAAAACCAAAGGAAGCTGATAAGATTCACAAAAAAGGTCGTCTCATATCATGCAACATGTAAAACATGTGCCGATCATGGAAATTAGTTGACTCGGGTCAAAATCCAGACTCTTAACCCTAAAATTTCAATGTTCCATCGTGAAAATTACTTGAACTAAGGTGGAATTAGATGTTCATCGATTGACTTTTAAAACTATGAAGTAACACTAATATGTTTGATTCAACCAATCAAGTGGAAATATATTAGGGAAACAAGTGATTGGGAGGATTAATAGAAAAACTTGTGATTGATTAGGGTTAATTTTGGGGGAGAACGATGCTGTCATGGTCATCGATAAGGTACAACTCTAGGATTGTTGCTGATACGATATCCAACACGTCTACACATTTTATTCATTAAAACCAAGTAGCAAGTGAGTTACGACATAAAATTGTAAGGGGATAGAAGTTGGTGGCAGTAGAGAAGGTTGACGGTGGTGTGTGGAAGAGGTTGGTGGCACTCTTTCTAGAGAGAGGGGATTGGGTGGGTCAATAATAACAATGATGATGATGACGACGACGGCGACGACGACGAAGAAATTCAAATGGCTTTAGTACCACCATTATTTAAAGCAAGATGACGAATATAACCCTAAGTTATTACTGTGAACTAACGTCCGTTAGTGGTAGGGGCTTGATTAAACAATGTCGAAAACCAAAGGGACACAAGGTTCCCAATTTCAGGATTGATGGCTCACCCAACAGATTGGGTATAACTAGGGGAACTGAAATTGTGCTTAAATCTAAATTTGATTAGCTTATATATTTTTTTTGTAGTAGGTGACTTTCTATATTGTGGCAGAGCCCATCACATCCCTTAGAAGTATCTGGGGGTCCCTAGCCACACACTCAACGGCATCATCAGGCCAAAGCCTGGTGTCGCGTGAGTGGCCGGCCCTGGAGAGGTAGTGCCCTCTGTGCAAAGGGCGCTAGGGCTACCACCCGGAAAATTTCCCGCCACCTGCCACATGACAAATGTTGCACCTTCCACAAGAGGCAAGCCTCTCTGGAGTAAATGCACGATACTAGAAAACCGGGGGCATCAGAATCGAACCTGGCACCTACAAGTAGGCTAGTTTCGACCATCACTTGGCAATACCCACACTTTGCATCCCATGGGGATCAAACCTGCTCTCACGAAAGTGAGAGAGGCTCACCAACCACTGAGCTACAAAGTGGGGATTGATTAGCTTATATTGTTATATGTTTTATGTAATGTACAATCAATTATGAATTAATAAAAGGGAAAATGGAATTAAATAATCCTAACTTTGGGGGATTGGAAGACAATAGTCATAACTTGAAAGTTGTAAACTAGCAGTCCCAACTTGTCTTGTATTTTATTCCATTAGGACAAAACTAACTGAGGTTATCTCAGTTAGTTATCTGCTGACGTGGCAGTCCATGTGGCATCTGAGGTGGCAATAAGGTTCAGTTGGTAAAGAAACGTGAGCCCACAATTCCACTTGTCTTTTTCAATTAAAAGAAATCTTTTAATTAATAAAAAAACCTTTTAATAATGTTTTACAATATATATATATATATATATATTATACATAGAGAACCAACCACCACATCCACCATCATAAACCACCTCCACCTTCAGCTATCGCAACCACCATAATCATCCACCACCACCACCGCAATCCACCACCACCATCTTTCCTTTACTTTGTCTAACGCCTCCACCCTGTACAACAACCATCATCTCCTCCATCTCTGCAACCCCCTAAGTCAGAAGCAAACAATTAGGGCTTCTTCCCCTCGCAACCACGACCATCTTCACAACTACCACTTGAAACCACCAACATCTTCACAATCACCACCTGAAATAACCAACATTTTCACAACCCAAACCATCAGAAACCTTAATCGCATAATCCCTAAATTTTATAGCCCAAATTTTGTTTATTCATGTTCTCTGGTTTCGGTGGTGTTTGTGATGGGGAGAGGGAAAACAGAGGAGAGGACAGAGGAGAAGGATTGTGGTGTAGAGCAGTGGAAAACAGAGGAGAGGGAAAATAGAGGGTTTCGATGGTGTTTGTGAAAAGGTTTCGGTGGTGCTATAAGAGGACAGAGGAGAGGGATGGTGGTGTAGAGTGGTGGAAAACAGAGGAGAGGGAAAACAGAGGGTCTCGATGGTGTTGTGATAGGGTTTCAGTGGTGTAACAACAGGACAGATGAGAGGGAAAACAAAGGAAGGGGTAGAAAGAGGGGTTGGTGGTGTTTGTGATGGTGGTGTAAAGTGGTGGTGTTTGTGGTGGTGGTAGGTGTCGTCGGAGATGGCGGCGATTGACGGTGGTGGCAGGTGGTTATGGTGAAGACGATGAAGATATATTTTTGTATATATATAATATGTGTGTATATAAAATATAGATTAAAAAAAAGATACATCACAAAATAGTGGGCTCATGTTTTTTTTGCCAACTGGACCTATTTTGCCACCTCAGATGCCACGTAGACAGCCACGTCAGCAGATAACTAACTGAGTTAACCTTAGCTAGTTTTGGCCCAATGGAATAAAATACAAGACAAGTTAGGACAGCTAGTTTACAACTTTCAAGTTGGGATTATTGCCTTCCAATCCCCCAAAATTGGGATTATTTAATTCCATTTCCTTAATAAAATTACAGAAAACAACCTTTATCTAAACTTAAAATTATGGGTTTCAACCTTTAGGTTTATAAAGCAAGCATACCAACCTTTTGCTTTATATTTTGTTGTAAGTTTCAACATTTGAGACAAACCAAATTAATATTTCTTATTAAGTCGCCTCATATGTAAACCATGCGAGGGAAGATTGGTTTCTTCACCTTTTTTGAGTTTTTGACAAAAAAATAAAAATAAATCATGGACACATCTTCTCCACTAACACTCTCTCTGCCCCCCCCCCCACAAACCCTACCACTCTTAGCTCTGACGATGTTATCCGATCGTCTTGTCCGATCTTTTTTTATCACATCTTCTTGAAACCTGACCATCAAGTTCGTAAATAACAAACTGTATTCACCTCCCTCGCTAGCACCACCATATATTCTTCGTTTCGTAACCATTTATGGCAGGTCTTGTGTTAGGATTGTTCTTTATGTAGAAGCTGAAAGTGTTTCAAGACCTCATTTTCTGGGTTTTTGATGAAACAAATCCATAGAAATCAACAACTACAAAAACCATATCATCCCCCTCAAATATGTCATCTTGTTATTACCCAATTAGGTTTCCATGTTAAATGTTAAATTCTTTGGATAAAAAAAGATTTTTTTTTAACAAACTTCAATTTTCTCAAGAACTACTCACGATTGTGATTTAAACAAAGGTTGTGTCGCTATGCAAAGCCCTCGTTTTTGGATCCCAACATGACCCCACGATAGACTGGTGGTATTGATAATGATGGCTGACGATGTTTATATGGTGGACAATAAGGTTGAGGCTGGCGATGTTCATTTGTGTTTTAAAGGGGGTTGCAATTGACACATGGCAAAATGAAACAATGGTTTGTGGTTGAGGTGGTGGCTATTGGGTGTGGTGGATCTATGGTGGTTAGTGGTGGTTGGCGGCTATAGTGGGGGGAGGGGGATGAATTGAAAGGGGTCTCGATGGTGATTCCGAGATATATATGAGTTTATTATTATTTTTTGTTACTTTTTTTAATCAAATACAATGGCTCCACTATTTAATTTGCTTTTATTTTTGTCATTAATATAAGGAGGTGAACGTACCAAAGTGCCTACACATGTTATGCATGTGAGGAGAACTAATAAGAAAAATTAACTAGTTTGTGTTAAAGGTTGAATCTCGCAAAACAAACGTAAAGCAATAGGTTGATTTGTGTGTTTTTTTTTAAACCTAAAGGTTGAAACATGTAATTATGTCTTATAAATTAGTAGAAAATAGAGCCCCTCCCCATCCAGATAATTTAAGTAAAATACATAATTCCCCTTAAAATTTGTTTGTTTGTTTTTTTTATAAAACCCCACATTCCCTAAATATGTTAATAATCAATTGAATAATACCTTTCTCACACACAATAACATTAAAACATTAGATAGAGGATAATATAAAACACTTAAATGAGAGGGTTTACTTTAGTTTCCCATATAATGAGTGATAGATAAATGATTTCTAGTCCAGCTGGTTTGAGGTAGGGTGGGTTTTCCCTTAAGGGTTCTCATCCTGGGGGTAGGTCATAGGTTCGATCCATGCACACCACAAAAAATTCCCCGTGACGGTTTGAGCTTAGGCAAGGAGGACACCGGTGTGTGGGTAGGGATTCGAACTTGGGACCGCTAGGTTAGGGTTGTACAAGGATTTCCACTGAACTAAGCCCTTCAATACACACACACACACACACACACACACACATATATATATATATATAGGTAGAGGATCCGATAGGAAAATTGTTTTGTCTAGGAAGTGTAGGAAATATTTTCAACCATTAGATCAAATCTGATTAAATCTTTAGATGAAGGGCATTATAGACTTTTTGTCTATTTTTTTTATTTATTACAAACCCACTAAATTAGCAACTAACATCTAGATATTTATGAAGATTAATCATCCTAAATTAACTAATTATTCATTATTTTTCATAAAAATCATAAGATATTCATATCAAACAAGTTGATCAATACCCAAAAACTTGTTCCATTCTTCAAACATATAACCCATCTCTATCACTTGTTCAATTATTCAAGTCATGGCAAAAGGTTAACATTAGGCGTGTTTTATAACGTCAGGAGTGTTTTATAATGAAAGAGAAACTACTATGCATTAATAAGGAGTGTTTTATAATATCACCGGGAGTGTTTCATAATAACATCAAGAGTGTTTTATATTGAAACTAAACACAATAGAAGTGTTTTAAAACAGTAGAGGTGTTTTAAAACTGATATTAGAGAAAAACTAGTGTGCATTAATTAAGAAAATTATGGAAACGGTTTCAAAACTAATAGGATAGAGAAATTGGTTTTATCTAAATAAAGTACACACAATTACCATAGTGCCCTTAAATAAAACACTGATTGTACTATCTCGCCCTCAACTACTATAAACAATTAATTAAAAATTAAACACATATATGTTTTTAATCTCAACCATCAATCTCAACATCCAATGGATCAAAACACTTCCTACCCTTCCTACAAAAATTAATTTTCCTACAGCAACCTTACCCTATATATAGGGGTGGGTTCAATGAAGAACCTAAAAAAAGTGGGGAACTAGGGAACCATGCATTTAACATATTAATTATATTATAAAAAATCAATTTAACATGTAAAAAATCATTTTTATCAAAAACTTTAATTAGAGATTTTGTATATAAATGTATGTAGAAGCTTTTTTTGACAAAAAATCGAAAAATAAAATAATTAAAAAAATGCTTAAAATTAGTTAAAAAAAGGTAAAAGAAATTTTTTTTACAAAAATTAATTTTTTTTATTAGAATAGCTTTTACACATGTTTATATGCAAAAGTTCTGAAGAAATTTTTGAAAAAAAAATATTTTTTTTCATGTTAAATTGAATTTTTAAAATATATTTAACATGTTAAATGAATGGTTCCCTAGTTCCTCACATTTTTAAGGTTCCCTATTGAACCTTACACTATATATATATATATATATATATATATGTGATCCGGATATTTTGAAAACTTCTCTGAGTTGCGAGAACTTGACACATAACCCACTTAAGATTATTATAATGGAGGGCATTTTAGTCAAATACCACCTCCCCTACCATACCCACCCCAACCCACCCCACCCACACCCCACCATACCTCCTTTAAATTCGTTTTTTTTAAACCACAGTCTCTCATCTCTCTCTCTCTCACTTTCTCCCTCTCTCTAAAAACACACAAAAACCCGTCTGTCTGTCTGTCTGTCTCTCTTTCTCTCTCTCTCTCTAAAAAAACAGAAGAAAAGGGGGCAGATCTGAAGGTGTTTTTCGATGTTTTGGTCGGAGATGGAGGTGAGAGATGGTGCAGAGGGGGGCTGTGTTGTTGGTACAGACAATGGTTCTAAGGTGGTGGTGGACGGATCTGTTTTTCGCTGGTCGACGGGGGGGGGGGGGGGGGGGGTGGTTTTTGGTGGAGGGGTGGTGGTGGTTTTGGTGGTGGATCTGAACGTGGTGGAGGCGATGGTGAATGGTGGGGGTTTTCGAGGGTGGGTTTCAGGTTTGGATGGGGTTGTGGGTGGAGGTGGAGGTGGATCTGAACATGGTGGGTAGGGGGTGGATGGGGGGTGGACGGATCTGTTGGTGGTGGAGGGGCTGTGGTGGTTTTTGGTGGTGGTTCGATGAAGGTTGGTGGTGGGTCGATGGGTAGTGGGTGACGACGGTGGTGGTGGATCTGTGGTGGTTGGGGCTCGGTGGTGGTGGATCTTGAAGATGAAGATGACGGTGGTTGGGGCTCGGTGGTGGTAGATCTGTGACGAAGGTATGTTATTATTATTATTTTTTTAATTATTATTATTATTATTAACTCTGTTATTATTATTATTATTATTTATGTTATTATTTATTAGTATTATTATTATTATTTTTTTTCTGTTATTATTAATATTATTATTTATGTTTTTATTATTTCCTGTTATTATTATTATTATTTCTGATATTATTTGTGTAAAAGATAGGATTTTTTATGTTTAATTTTTTGGGTTTTGTCAGGAGATGATGTGAAGATGATGATGTAAAAAAACCAGTGTAAAATATGAAATGTGTAGATGTTTGAGGTATAGATCTTTTGTAGTTTTGGGTTTTTACACTACTGTATTTTCTGTAGAAGTTTGTGGTATATATGTTGTTTATGGGGTTTTTTTACACTAGTGTAATACAATGTATAGATGTTGTTTTTTGGTGGGCATTTACCGTGGTGCAATACAATGTTATAGATGGTACTATGTATTTTTTACACTAGCGTAATACGAATGTATAAATTTTTACACTAGCGTAATATGAATGTATAGATATTTGTTTGGTTTTTACACTAGCGTATTTTGTTTGTAATAGTTTTGTGTATGGTAGATTTACACTAGTGTAAATAATTACGACGTTTTTTGTGGTGTTTTACACCATGTAAAAATTATGAATTTTGAATTTTTACACTGGTGTAAAGAAATTCTCATATATGGGTTCATATATGGGTTCACTGAATACAAATATGATATTATATTATTATTTTTTCTTTTAAAAAAATTAATAAATTAAAAAAATAAATGAAAAACTAATATGATATTATATTATTATTTTTCTCCCCCATGACATTTTACCCAATTATCCTTCTTTTGACCTTATCATAATAAAAAATACATATTAAACATGTCAAGACAAAAAATCCATCAGTCGATCTCAACCATTGGATCATTAAGATCAATGGCTCAAAAGAGTTTCTATGGTTCTCACAACTCGCATGAGTTTTCAAAGTATCCTAACCCTATATATATATATATATATATATATATATATATATATAATATATATAGGCTAAGTATCCTGTGAAAACCCTCTTGAGTTGTGAAAACCCTATGTAACAACATTGTTTTTTTCTAATTTTTTTAGAATAGCTTGTATACTTAATTGTATGAGTTTCGGCCCAAAAAAAATCAAAAAAGCGCCGAATAGATTTTTTTTAAAAAATTTACGTAACACATATGTGTAACAAATAATCTACTCGGCGCTTTTTTGATTTTTTTTTTTTGCCAAAACTAATAAAATTGAATATAAAAGCTATTCTGAAAAAATCAGGAAAAAAATGTTTTTACATAGGGTTTTCACGGGTTTTCACAACTCGAGAGGATTTTTAATTTAACCCAGCCCTATATATATATATATATATATATATATATATATTATATATATATATATATATATATATATTGAGTGGGACTCCATTGCAATGAAAATGTACAAAATATCATTTTTTTTTTTAATTTCAGTATGCAAGAAGAGATAAAGGCTCTATTCTGAGTGCTCTTGGAGCATTCACAATAAACTCCCATCCACATTCAGGTAATTTAACTTACATATCTATAAAATTTATTCATTTTACAAACAACCCCTCCCCCCCTCATTCCACACATTTATTCATAATCTGTTAAATAATATATTTCCCACTCACAATCACATTAAAATCTCGAACTAGCTAGGGATGATATTGAGCCAAATATATTTTTTTAAGATAACCTTAATTAGCGAAAACAAACGACATGCCAACTACCGTGACATCTATATTCGCTCTTCATCTGGATGCCAACGAAAATAATAGGAACACTGGAAATTGAACTGAGATAACAAAGAACACCAAATCTTTCCCCAATCATTCCATTATAACTTGTATTAAAACCAAGTATACCAATAAACCTCCACCAATAAAACAAACAATAACCAATTTACATGTTAATTGCGGAAAATATCACATGGGATACATAATTTACAAAAAAACAGACAATAACCAAAGATGATGAGAGTTTTAATGTGATCTTAATGAGAGTATGTCAAAGATGGAGAACGGTCTCTCTCTCTCTCTCTCTCTAGATTCTGTTCTTTTCTTTTGCTAACAATATGAAATAGTATACAACTTTGTTATATGAATTTTATATTGTTATGTTAGAAAAATTCTTTTACAGTTTGTGTTTTTACTTTATTTGATTTATTAAATTCTAGAATTTCATAATCTTTGATTACTTTATCCCTTTAGTTATTTACTGTTTTATTTTATATAGTATTAGACTAATTTTAATGCACCTGAAAGTTGGCCGCCCTATATGATGTGGCAAATGAGGTGGAGGAGAGAGGCGTTAGCATGAGGACGTGGTAGAGAGAGGAGGTTGGTGTCGCCCTTGCATAAGGGCGCGCCTGTGAAGGAGCTTTGGGTTGTTATGAGAGGGAAGATGGGACCCACATATCCGGCACACGTTGCAGAGGAAGGGGAGAAGGGTGGGCACCTGAGATGGCACCGAGCATGAGTGACGGGCGGAGTTTCAGCGCCCATTACAATATGGATAGTCTTATATCATTTGATTTTTATGATACAAGACTTGTTTATAGTGGAAATTACCATACACTAGAATATATAAAAAATATCTTTAAATAGGGAGTTTTCGTTACTAGCTAATAGCTATGAGGTAACAACAAGGTTGTAAAAATCCTGATTAATCACTGATTAATTGGTAATTAATTTTGGGCTAATCACTCAATTAATTGGTTTGTGATTAATCCCCGATTAGTCGGACCAAATCGGTTCTAGTCAGACTGAAAAAACTCAAAATTAGGTAAAAAATGAATTCGAACGGGTCAAAACTGGAGCAAGTCGATCAAATAAAATAAGTTCTTACCTCAAAATTGGATGATAATTCATGATTTAGAACCAAAGTCGATTTAAGTTTAGGTATTTTAATATTTAATGTGCAATCTGCACTTGAAAAAGATGTAAATGAAACTTCCTCTCCGATACATTCACCATCTCCACCATCACCCAAAAGAGCCAGAACAATAAACCTTCAGTTTTCAAGAAAGAAATCTAAAAAGGATAAAACTTCTGACCCTATTTCGGAAACTACTGAAACCCAAACCACTGAACCCCAATCTACCGATGTCCCCAAAACTACTGAACCTGAACACTCTCCAACACACACAGTAGAGATAACACAATTTCTCTCTGGATTGAAAGAAAATATCCCATCAGTTAGTGGCATTCCCCAATCACCACATCAAACAGGGGAACAAACTTATGATATGGCCATTGATGAGGATATTATCAATCCTAACCCAAGAAATGAGGAAGGACCAAGGTCTCTAAGCCCAATCTTTGAGACTTCAGGTACAAATGAGGCTGCTGCTACTCTTTTACCACCCCTTGGTGGATCAAAGGCCAGTGGTAACATAATTAAGACTTCATTTGTGACAACTGCTGATGAAGGCTCTGAGCCTGAGGCAGGAAATCCCCAGAACTAAGAAAAAGTGGTACATAAGATTACTAGGATGGTCATAGCTCATGATAAAACTGATGAAATAATCAGGGATTCAGATGATTCCATTAACTTGGATGATGATTCAAACATTCCACAAAAATAATTGACGGCTGACTTTGAAGATCCTAAATCTAATGTCTCCAAACTCAAGGAGTTGGTCACAGAAGATCAGGTTAAAGACCACTTTCACCCAAATTCCCCAAAAGTGGCATCCCCAATCTTAACTGACAGGGATCTCCCCAAAACTCCCCCTCCACACTCACAAAAGCCTACCCAATCTTCTGATGCTACAAGCATAGATCTGAACCAGCTATGCAGCCCAGATGATCCTTTATAACAAATGATCCACCACCTCATTTCTTCACATCTCTAAACCTTCACAACTGCTATGGAACTGAAAAACAAAACACAGTTGGAGATGATAAATAATGACATTGATTTGAAGATGAGAGAGTTGTTAAGAAGAGTATAAGATAACAGAAGACAACTGGAGCATCTATCTGGTGTTGCACCTCCTGCTCCTTGGTTTCCAGAAGTGGATGAAGCCAAAAAGGAGGAGATTAGAGCTAAAGGCAAAGGACCCGAAAAGATTTCTCTTGAAGCCTCAAAGAAGGCAAGAGAAGCTCAATAGCTCAAGGATGCCCAAAAAGAATCTTTTAAAACTATACAAGAATTTGTCTTGAAAGAAAGGCATGACTGACAAGAAAAACAAGAAAGGCTCCTTAGAGAAAAAGGCTCCTTAGAGAAAAAGCTCTGAAGGCTTCCCAAGGCATAGAAGCAACTATTGAAGAACAACCTAAAAGTACTGAAGACAATCCTTCAGTAGTTAGTGCTTAGACCAACCCTTCAGTAGTTGCAACTCAAGCAACAACTCAACCTTCTACAATAGCTGAACCAATTCCAACTCAGATTCCTGTGCCTACAACCGCAACTATTCTAAACCCTTCACCAATTGCATTCTCATATGAAGAAATGGAGAAGAGTTTATTGGTAGCCCAAAGAAAAGCCAAGGAAGATGAGATATGGAACAACATAGAAGAAAGGGAAGACTTAAGCTTCAATGACAAACTCAAAACTTATGAAACCAAACTCAGAGAGTTAGATAAAGAAGAAAGGATCGCTGAGGAACAAATCCAACTTGCTGAGGAAGACAAAAGACAACAGCTGATTAGCTGGAATGTGAAGAACAGCAAGACCAAACGATACTCTCTTAGAGATCTTTCATCTTCAGAACTTGAATACAGAGTGCAACCGATTCAAGAAAGACAAACTGTTGAAAAAGAGAAGAAGATGAAAAGAACTCAGATTATAGAAGAACTGGCAGCCAATGAATATGGTTCAAAGGCTCAACTGTCAAGATGGAAGGATGTTGATCTTCATGAGAGTTACAAGAAATTCAAGGCTCTGCAGAAAACTAATCCAAAGATGTTAAATACATCAGAAGTTCATAAAACTGCTGAACCTTCAAAGAAGACAAATTCCAAGCCAGCTGCCAAGAAATATACACAATAAAAACCAGAGAAACAAGTCAAAACAGACTTCAAGATGATACTCCTAGAAGGCAACCAGATTGTTGACCAAGACTTGTCTTATGAAGAAAAACTTCTGATTTTAACAGATAGGGATCCAACTACTTATGCATATCAACTGAAGCAGACTATCACATACCAAAAACAAACCAAGGTAATCACTGAAAACCACTTTCCTATTCCTAGTGACACCCCTGGTATTGCACAAGTTGAACATGTCAGAAGATCCAATCCGATTCTTGCTGAAGTAGAAGACCAACCCCAATCATCAGGCCTATTTGCAAACCAAGATAATGGTATCATACCCTACAAGATGGATTTTGATAACTCTAAGTCCAAGATTGTGAAATGGTCCTTCACCCACAAGTCAAATGCTATCTGCCTGGAAAGAGAAGATATGTCATACAAAGTGCTGAAACACAAGAGTGAACTGAATAGCCTTTCATCAGAAGATTTACTTACAGTTTAGTATCTAGAACTAGAGCAAGGACCATTCCTCATAGAATAACAAGTCAGGGAACTCAAGATGTCCATGGTTAAAGAAATATGGAGGATCCTTGACTGCAGAAGAAGAGGAGGATTTAAATAAAGATTAGATAAGGTTTTGGCTTCATCAATCCAGGGGGAGATTGTTGGGTCAAAGAGGATTGACAAGCCTGTTAACCTTAGTCTAATATCCTCTCTACAACTTTTGTATAGACAAGTGCTGAAGAAGTAAAGGAGAGTGCTGAAGAAGAAACTGCAAGTTCTGGAGAGTAAAGTTCTGAATATGAACCAGACAAACACCTGAAGAACAACTTTGATGATATACTCATCAGAAGTTGTTTGATCTTCAGCAGTTCCGATAGAAGCTTCCCACCGCCCTTGAACTTCAGCAGTTTAGTATTATATTAGTTTTTGATTACTTTTAAGATATTTTTGTACAAGTTCTCCAATACTACAGCCTATTGTAGTATTTTAGTATTAGATTTATACTTCCTATACGTTTACTTCTGTCTATAAATAGATAAGTTCACACCATCTATTTTACACACAAACATTACAAATTTCCACTTTTCTAGTATATGATAATCTTTCAGAAAAACTCTTAAATGCTTTCATCATTTACTTTTTGTTTCTCATATTACACTTGTTCTATTTTGGTTAACAAACTGAAGTGGAGCATTTACTGATATTAAAAGTGACCCACTAATTTAGAATAATTAATGTTCCGCTGCATTTACTTCAAGTTATAAATTGTTTTTTAAGAATGTGCCGAACACATGTAGATCCAACAAGTAACAAACATGTTGCACCATAGCTCTCAACTAATGGCAGGTGTCAAACGCTCCTTATTAGACATTGATATGATATCTTCCATTATCTGCACACATTTTCCATACCCAAACGTAACGAAGTCGTGAGATTCTTAAGGCTGCTTTTTAATTTCAAAACATCCAAATTGTTTTTGTGTGATGTTTATTGATTGCGATTGAAGGGTTCACCCACTAACTATGACGTCTTTTTCTTTGCAATTTATTTTCGATAAAGTATATTTTTAGTTATTTCATTAAACAAAAATAAAAAAAACTCTCATACGACTTTGTTAATCAAAGATGCTTTTTTTTGAAACTGTTATAAAATAATAATTCAGACTTCCAACATCATTGATCAAAAACTAGTGGATTAACCCACGCTTCACTTCGAGTTCGAAACCAGGGTCGGCCGTGAAGATTCAGGTGCCCGGGCCAAGTTGTAAAAATTGTGCCCCTTAGCCTTAATAAATAATGTAAACTATTTTTTAATCTACGATTAAAGTAATATCAAATTGATGGATCAAATTTTATTTTCCATTTAGGTTGTAGTCTAATAATAGAGGGAACAAACCCTCTTGAGGGAGGTTGAGAGTTTGAATCCCACAAAGGGAAGGGTAAAAATATAAATGGTGAAAGTTGGGCAATTTATAAAAAAAAATTGTTTTATAACAAAAATAAAAGTTACAAAGGAAGTCAAAACCAACCGGTGAAAAGCAAAAAACAACTAAGTGTGAGCCCTCTTCATTTCATCTTCTTCATCCTCTCTAGTCTTACACCCATTAATAAACCTGCAAATTTTTTTTCTCAAACCATTTCATTTTCTTCTTTAATTCTTAACTTTTTTCAACATTTCTTTACTTTCTGTTTTATATAAACTACCACATATCAGCATTTTTGTTCAATAAGATTTCATTGGTCTTTCTCATCTTTATCTTTCTCATTCACAAAGGGTTCCGAGTTGGATCCAAGATCCTTTACTCTCTAGTGGATTAAGGTACTTTACCAAAATATGATTTGACCACTTAAATTATATTGCGCCCTAAGTCATATTGTCAATTGACGACAGGACAGGAGAGCAATAAAAGAAAAGAGAAGACGGAAATATATTAAAAATTGATTAACAATTTTGGGGCTCAACATACAAAAATCTATCGAATTAAGGATATCACTGTTAAGAAAACTTGGATTGTCGGAGGTCAATGTGCCCCTGAGAAATTGGACCCGGGCTGGGAGTCCTCCCCACATCCATTAACGGCCGACCCTATTCGAAACATTGATAAAATAAGCAAATCACGAACGTGGCGGTAAAAAGTCACATGGCGACGGTATATTCGAAAGTCATGAAAAACTTACATACATAAAAATGAACACAACATCGGTGCATTATAGCAGATCGTTAAATTAGAAAAAAAACATATTGCAATAGTATATTTAGAGAAGAACGTAAAGCGTTTTAAACAATAACAATCGGTCGGTTTAAAACACGCCAGAAAAATTCACATTAAAACGTAGAAAAACATAACTTGCGGGTAGCTTTAATATAAAAAAACGAAACCCACAAATTAATCATGTTAGAAAATATTAGTTAATAACTCAAACAAATAAAATTAAGGGGTTGTCGTGTAAATCGGTTAAAGAAAAAGAAAAAAAAATTAACCAACTAAATTGGAGAGGAAGCAAACAAAATTATACTATATACTATATGGTTCAGTTTACCTTTTCCCACTTTAGCCACTAAATTGCATACTTTCTTTTTTCCTAATTTTGCACTTTATTTTTTTACACTTTTCCCACTAAAATTTGTGTGCTCCCTTTTTCCCCAAATAGGCACTTTATTTTTTCACAATTTCGCCACTAAACAATTTCGCCACTAAATTGCGTACCTTTTTTTTTTTTTTTTTTTTTTTTACAATTTGGCACTTTATTTTTCCCAAATTTGTCGACTAACTAGGCTACTTTCTTTATCCTTTGCAATAGTAGCTTTAGGATTTCAAACGGGTGGTGATATTTAAACCCCCACAGCTTCTATTTAAACCCCCTCCAAGCGCCTCGCTTAGGCCTAAGCGAGGCGCTTGGAGGGGGTAATTTATTTTGGTAGTTTTTTGATGTTTTGAGTTGTTTTTTTTTAATTTAGTAATTATAAAAAGTTAAAAAAAATTAAAAAACAAAGTAATAACCCTCAACATTGTCAATGACTTAAACAAAGTAATAACCCTCAACATTGTCAATGACTTAAACTTGACATCATCAAAGGATATGTGTAAATTAGGTGTATGTCATCTTGATCAAAGTAGTTGAACATCTGATCATCAAGGTATTTTAAAGGGCTTTGATGGTTTAACTTCTTCATCATTATGTTAGTTAACTATCAGTTTTACACTTAAATTGTATGAAAGATAACATTAATCGGTTTTATTTAGCGTAAAAAGTTCATTGTACATATACCTCCTTATCTAAAACAAATCACTTCTCTATGGAAGTTGCTAAAATAGTTAAACAAAAGCTGAAATTGAACAGTTATTTGAATCTCTCTGATCCATGGTATCCACTTTCAGAATCTGAAGAGAAGCTATCATCTCAGAGAGATATCTGTCAAGTCCAAAAATTGCAAGTCCAAATCATTGTACGATGTCTTTTTCAGAGGACCTCGACTCTTGAGATGTTGCAGGTGTTTGAAAAGTTTGAACTGAAATTGAACTTTTCATGCAAGCAAGTAAAATTCAGTTGTTTTACTAATTTCATAGTCTTGATACTTTTAACAATCAGATCGGCGCTAAACAATAGAAAGTAATTACAATCCGAAACAATAAAGTAATTACAAAGAAGATGATCAAAGATGCTACAACATAACTTGCACCGGCTTGAGATATGAGTTTAATTAGCTTGAATCTCTCTGATCCATGGTATCCACTTTCAGGTTGTCTTCATCGTTGACCACTATCTCTCGGATAACAACTGAAAAGTTGTCTCATTAATTCCAATTCCAATTCCACCGGTGCAATCAGAAATCTGAAGAGAAGCTATCATCTCAGAGAGATATCTGTCAACGATGATGGCGCAGAGGTTAGCGGTAACTTTAAATTTTGAATGATCGTCGGTTTGCTCTCTATATACCAATCAACAGTAGCGATCAGAGAAAGATTTAGTTGAAAGTGGATACAATGGATCAGAGAGATTTAAGCTAATTAAACTCATATCTCAAGCCAGTGCAAGTTATGAAATGACACATGCAGAATGTAATGTCATGCACAATGTGATTTGTATTAATGGCAAAGTGATTTGTAAGGGAAGAAGAAGAGAATGTTATATATGTTTACCTTCCCATGGAAACTCTGAAGACCTTAACGGAGGTTTGCTAGAGGGTCATTGGTCTTCAGAGTTTCCAACCCCTAATACATTCATCAAAGGATATTCATGTGAGAATGATTTTGTACAAGATTCCTATGCAAGCAAGTCAAATTCAGTTGTTAGACCAACTTGAGATATGAGTTTAATTAGCTTAAATCTCTCTGATCCATGACATGAGAGCATAAGAGAAGAGATAATAACATATGAGCTTCAACATAACTTGCACCGACTTGAGATATGAGTTTACAGGTAAAGAGATGAAAACCACTACTAGGGTTCTTTTCAGTGAAGGCTGCGAAAAGAATGCAGCGGATGATTGCCAATGAGATTGATAACTGGACATGTTAGCCAGGTGTTTGTCAAAAAGGTAGAACACACCACTAGAGCAAAAAGTTGTGTGTATGAATAGTGACCCTCTGGCAAACCTGCCATTAATCGGTTTTATTTAGCGTAAAAAGTTCATTGTACAGTGAGAAGTGAGATTGATAACTTCTTTATGGAAGTTGCTAAAATAGTTAAACAAAAGCTGAAATTGAACAGTTATTTGGCAACATACTTGAAATCAATGGGAAGATAAACAATCCTCATCCACAATGTTCTTACCTATGAGTTTAATTAGCTTGAATCTCTCTGATCCATGGTATCCACTTTCAGAATCTGAAGATAAGCTATCATCTCAGAGAGATATCTGTCAAGTAATTACAAGAAGATGATCAAAGATGCTACAACATAACTTGCACCGGATTGAGATATGAGTTTAATTAGCTTGAATCTCTCTGATCCATGGTATCCACTTTCAGAATCTGAAGAGAAGCTATCATCTCAGAGAGATATCTGTCAAGTAATTACAAGAAGATGATCAAAGATGCTACAACATAACTTGCACCGGCTTGAGATATGAGTTTAATTAGCTTGAATCTCTCTGATCCATGGTATCCACTTTCAGGCTGTCTTCATCGTTGACCGCTATCTCTCGGATAACAACTGAAAAGTTGTTTCATTAATCTATAAATAAATCCTTACAAAATATTTTTAAATTAAATCTTTGAGCATACCACACTTAGAGGGTCACTATTCATACATAAAGAGTATAATCGTGATGTGATGGATTTTTATATCTGCAACTTAGTTCCTTTTTACCTGGTTGCAAAGGAACTTCAGGTCAGCCAGACCTTTGTCAAAAGCAAGTGTGAAGATCAAGATCAAGAAGAACAGTACGGTCAACGATGAAGGTGTGTTGTATGTATAAAATAGTGAATAATTGTAGTGTGTTCGGTGCAGTCGACGAACATCATTCAAAATTTCAACTTCCCGTTCAGGTGCTTAAGTCCACCTTGAAGACTGGATACCATGGATCAAAGAGATTCAAGCTAATCAAACTCATATCTCAAGTTGGTCTAACAACTGAATTTGACTTGCTTGCATAGGAATCTTGTACGAAATTATACAGTTATTTGGAATGTTCCTGATCATTACAGTGAGATTGATAACTTCTCTATGGAAGCAACAAATTCAAAACAGAGGTAGGTTTGCCAGAGGGTCACTATTCATACATAAAAGATCAAGAAGAATAGTACGGTCAACGATGAAGGTGTGTTGTATGTATAAAATTGTGAATAATTGTGAGAGTCGATATGAGAGCAATAATCCATCGAGAACTAGAGAAACAGAGAATAAGAGAAGAGATAATAACATATGAGCTACAACGACGTCGTATTTTGGAAGCTGAAGTTCGGAGAGAACTAAATATTCGGTTGTTGATTTTCTTCTCTATACAGAGTGACGATAGGCGTTTTCGATTTCCAAATGAATCAACGACTTAAACTTGACATCATCAACCACGTATAGTCAAATATTTATTCTCCATATCCATACCTTGTTTCAAGTATCTTGTAAAATTCATTTCGTCTTCAAGACTCCTATGAGTCAACAAAGGTTGACTTTTTTGAGCATTAACAATGACTATATTACATTATTATTATTATTATTATTATTATTATTATTATTATTTTTTATTATATTTGTAATTTAGTTCCTTTGTTTTATTATTATAATAATTTATTATTATCAAGAATTGGAAATTAGTAAAAACGATTTATGAAAGTATCAAGAATCGGAAATTAGTAAAACGATTTAATAAATCATTGCTCAGACGTTAGGGTTTGATAAACACAAAACTTATTATTTATAAAGCAACAAAAACACAAATCGTACCGTGAAATAAAGAGAGGCCCATTAGGAGTGCCGTGGAGGAAGATCGTCGGTTTGCTGTAGTCGATGATGGCACAGAGGTTAGCGGTAACTTTAAATTTTGAATGATCGTCGGTTTGTACAATGATGTGGTGTCTTCAATGATTCTAAAAACTTGAAAGTAATTACACCGGCTTGAGATATGAGTTTGATTATTATCGTATTTGCAACTTAGTTCATTTCTCTCGAAAAACAATCCGATTGTTAAAAGTATCAAGACTATCAAATTAGTAAAACAACTGAATTTTTACCTGCTTTGCATGAAAAGTTATTTTTAAATGTTTGTTAATATATCTTTAAATGTTTGATCTGCAATATTTGAAAATTATCATTTCTTGACATGCTTGGTAACACCTTGATCTGTAATATCTGAAAATTATCATTTCTCAAAAAGTAATTAAAAACACTTAAAAATGAATTAAAAACAATTGTTGCGAGTTAGGTTTAGTCGGGGGACCACGTACAATGATTCATCAAAGTTGTACAAAGCTGGATGTTTTTACTGGAAAACCAAAACGAGCAATTAACGAAGCGAAACGGAGAGTTATAATTTTCTTGGCTAGGAAACAACTTAAAAGAACCAAAAATGAATTAAAATTATTTTTTGGTGATTAACAGATAATTTTAAAGAATTAAAAGAAAATCAAATTTTTTTAAAAAAAGGCCAAAGCACCTCGCTTTGGTCAAAGCGAGGCACTAAAGCGCCTCGCTTTGACCAAAGCGAGGTGCTTTGGCCTTTTTTTAAAAAAATTTGAATTTCTTTTAATTCTTTAAAAATATCTGTTAATCACCAAAAAAATAATTTTAATTCATTTTTGGTTCTTTTAAGTTGTTTCCAAGCCAAGAAAATTATATCTCTCAGTTTTGCTTCGTTAATTGCTCGTTTTGGTTTTTCAGTAAAAACATCCAACTTTGTACAACTTTGATGAATCATTGTACGTGGTCCTCCGACTAAACCTAACTCGCAACAATTGTTTTTAATTCATTTTTAAGTGTTTTTAATTACTTTTCGAGAAATGATAATTTTCAGATATTACAGATCAAGGTGTTACCAAGCATGTCAAGAAATGATAATTTTCAAATATTGCAGATCAAGGTGTTACCAAGCATGTCAAGAAATGATAATTTTCAAATATTGCAGATCAAGGAAAGAATGAAAATACGTGATGCACATAACCCTCCATGCAAATCATCCCAATTCTGTCAAAGAAGATGTATTCACCATTTCAAACGATTTGCCTCCTTTTGAATTCAGGTAGTACTAGTTAAGGGATTGTCAAAGACCGATCGAACATCTTTTTGTTTGTTTGTTTGCTTGAATGTCTATGGAAACAACAATGGATTTGTCAAAAGCAAGTGTGAAGATCAAGATCAAAGAAGACAGTACGTTCAACGATGAAGTTGTGTTGTATGTATAAAATAGTGAATAATTGTAGTGTGTTCGGTGCAGTCAACGAACATCATTCAAAATTTCAACTTCCCGTTCAGGTGCTTAAGTCCACCTTGAGATATGAGTTTAATTAGCTTGAATCTCTCTGATCCATGGTATCCGGTTGTTTTCAGGTTGTCTTCATCGTTGACCGCTATCTCTCGGATAACAACTGAAAAGTTGTAGGCGATGATGGCGCAGAGGTTAGCGGTAACTTTAAATTTTGAATGATCGTCGGTTTGCTCTCTATATACCAATCAACAGTAGCGATCATTACAGTTATTTGGAATGTTTCTGATCATTGTCAGAGGGTCACTATTCATACATAAAGAGATAAAGGTTGTACACGAGTATAATCAAACAAGGGTTGCCCGGAGTTTGATTAGATTGAATCTCTCTGATCCATGGTATCCACTAACCGTAGCGATCATTACAGTTATTTGGACTGTTGCTAGTTAAACAAAAGCTTAAATTATACAGTTATTTGGAATATTCTTGATCATTACAGTGAGATATGAGTTTAGTTAGGTTAAATCTCTCTGATCCATGATATGAGAGCAAATAATCCATCGAGAACTTGAGAAAGAGAGAATAAGAGAAGAGATAATAACATATGAGCTACAACATAACTTGCACCGACTTGAATCTCTCTGATCCATGGTATCCGGTTGTTTTCAGGTTGTCTTCATCGTTGACCGCTATCTCTCGGATAACAACTGAAAAGTTGTCTCATTAATTCCAAAACCTAAAGAGAAGATATCATCTCAGTGAGATTGATAACTTCTCTATGGAAGTTGCTACAATAGTTAAACAAAAGCTGAAATTGAACAGTTATTTGGAATGTTTCTGATCATTACAGTTATGCGTTTTTTTTGGTGAAATGAACTTGAAGAAATGATTTGGTGGATATATCATGAGTTAAACAAAAGCTGAAATTGGACGGTTATTTGGAATGTTCCTGATCATTACTTTTCATGCAAGCAAGTAAAATTCAGATCATTACTTTTCATGCAAACAAGTAAAATTCAGTTGTTGGACAGTGAGATTGATAATTGGACAGGTTAGCCAAACCATACGAGGGTGGTAGGAAAAAGTTGACATTTTGATCCAAAGGAAATTCAGGTTAGCCAGACGTTTGTCAAAAGAACATTTTTTTATAATAATTATATTAAAAAAAAAAACAAAAAACTAACTCAAAAGATCAAAAAAAAAAAAATTTAATTCGAAGAGCCTCGCTTAGGCCTAAGCGAGGCGCTTCGAATTAAAAATCAGCTTTTTCTGCCCCCTCGTACTGACCTCCTCTGATTGAATTCAAAGCGCCTCGCTTAGGCCTAAGCGAGGCGCTTTGAGGGGGTGGAAATAGAAGGTGGGGGGTGGGAATAGACGGAGCCTTTCAAACTTTGACCACCTAACTTTTAGCTTTTAGAGTTTGGCCATCTAACCTTTAACTTTAAGTGTTTCAAGCGTTGACCACCCAGGTAACATTTAGGATTTCAAACTTTGAGCACCTAACTTTTAGCTTTTACAGTTTGACCATCTAACTTTTAGCTTTTACGATTTCAAACTTTAGCCACACAACTTTTTGAAAATTGCATAGAACCCTTTACTAATAGCAAACAACTTCCAGCAACCTTCGTGCAACACGCGATCGAATTGCGGTGCATATCTCGTGCAATCCGTGCTGCGCGGTAAATAGCGGTGTATTTCCCGCACAACCCGTGCGTAGCACAGGTGCAATCTACTAGTTTAAACTAAAATACATTGTGAAAAAAATAAGTCAACTAAATTGCAAATGGTGTTGAGTTGAAAGGGTGTAAACAAAACTTTTACTAAATGACAAACCTATTAAAAAACAAAAAAAATGATACTATTCCTAAACTTCCAGTATTTTCATTAATTAAATTACACTAAAAATCACTAAATTTTCTCTTTCCACTTTAAATAAATAATACTTTTTTATACTTTTTCTCTCTTCTCCAACCACATAAAAATTAAAAATTAGACCACAAATGCATTTTGAATAAACTTGATAGTTTTAGGTATTTAAACCATCTCTTTGCTTAACATGAATGAGGTGTGATGCCATTGAGCTTGAGCTCAATAGATATTGGATGGGAAACGAAGATTTGGTTTGAAAGGCAGGTGTCTAGAGTTTGAATCCGATCCTAACCAGGTTTAATCACAGTAGGCCTTCGAGCAACGAGTTTTCCTCAAAACTGACCTTGTTAGGGATCGCAGTTGTATGAGATTACATTTTGCCATTAGGTTAACCGGATAGCCGGAATTTTATTCATTATTCGTTAAAAAAAAAGTAATGATATGTGATTTTAGGTAGTAAACACATATGTTGCTGAAAGATTCTTTTAAAATTTTTATTTTTCTTTAAAAATAAAACTTTTTGTGATTTATTTTAACTGATTCTAGAATTCCATTTTATTTGATCACTTTATTCCTTTAGTTATTTACAATTTTATTTGATTTTTATGGTACAAGACGTATTTATAAAGGAAATTACTACACACTAAAAAATATATAAAGAAAAGATTTATTAATATAGAGTTTTGGTTAATAGCAAAAGTAGCTAGTAGTTATAAGGTAACAAATGCCGTTCAAAAAAAAAAAAAAAAAAGTTATAAGGTAACAAATATGTTGCAAAATAACTCTCGAACTCATTGCAGGTGTCAAACGACTAATTCTTAGACATTGATATGATATCTTCCATTAAGAGCATACATTTTCCATCTCTAAACGTAACGAAGTCGTGAGATTTTTAAGGATGCTTTCTCAATTCAAAACATCCAAATTGTTTTTGTCTGATGTTAATAGATTGTGATTTGAAGGGTTCACCCACTAGGCTTCTTTTTCTTTGCAATTTACTTTAATAATTTTTTATATTTTTATCTTAACTATTAGAGTTAGTTTTCATTCCACAAATGAACTCATATGAGAATGACACGTAGACGGGCAACAATGTATTTTGAATTACTTCGTTTAAACAATAATACTGAAGTTCATTGATTTAACTGATTCAGAATCCCAACATTATTTATCTAAACGTTCGTTTACACGTGTTCAGTTTATTTAGACGGTTGAAGAGGCCAACATGAACACCTAAACATGCTTAAGTCATAAAGTATTTTTATTTGATTTTTTTGTTTAATAAAAAAATATTTATCATCATATTTAATATATTACCAATTTATAAATTAAGAATAAAAAAAAGGTTCACATATCGACACTGTAGGTTTAAAAGTTTGGTTTTTGGATGGTTGAAGCCCCTTTTGCATACGCCTTTGCTAAAATTGTGACAACAACTCGGAAAAAAGTACATATATCAACTGCTAATGCTAATGATATTGTACTGAACAAAATTACAATCATTCGAAACAAATCCAAGAAATTTGGCTACATTATATTTTCCTTTCTTTTTTTTTTTTCCAAGTAAACAAAGTGATTGAAATCTAAAGAAGTAAATTGTATTTTATACAGGGACTTCATATTTAAACCCCGAAAATTTTCACCCCCTTAAAGCACCGCTCTTTAACCATAGAGCAGTGCTTTGGGTCCAATCATTATACCAGGTTTGCTTGTTTTTCTAAAAAAGCAGGTTTGACTGCTTTTCTGAAAAAAATTGAAAAACAAACCTTAACCACCGCTCTTTGGCCATAGAGCAGTGCTTTGAAGTACAATGGTACGAGGTTGTTTGTCCAAGACAAACACGTGAACCTAAGCACCGCTCTTTGGCCAAAGAGCGGTGCTTTGACCCATGCAGATTGTCTATATTGTCTCATTTGATACGTTCGATATTATATTGTTCGTTATGGTTTTACATTTAGACATTTACAACTTCACCCACAATATACAACATTTACCAACAATAGTTTTTCCCGACTCAAAAACTTAACGTGTGATTCGCTTAGGCGCCTTATTCGCTTAGGCGTTTAAGCTCTTAGGCGTTTAAACGCCTAAACTATGATAACCAGTAGTTATGAGGCGTTTAAGCGCCTAGGCGTTAACCCACAGATTAGTGGAGTACTTTCTGGTCTCTTGCCCATCGCGTCCCTTATTTCCCGGATGTCAGCGCCAGGGGATAGCCGGCTTTTGTAGAGGCAGAGCCAGGGGTGCCTGTGCCTGCTCACATGCAGTCGCAGACAGAGCCACAACCGCGGGCCCAATAGACAGACGATGATGGCCCCGCCCCTCTACCACCATCACCGCCAACACAGCAGCAGTACCCGCGTCATATTTACAACGACTTACCTCCTGATACACGGTTGGTGGTCCGAGACTTTGATCGTCGTTGCCAGCATCATGAGCATATTCAAGGCTAGATGTTTTAGATGCTGCAGGGGATGGCACAACACCTTGGGTTGCCGGAGATACCAGTAGCACAACTACCACTGTCACCGAGATCGCCACAACATGACTGGTTATATATTTATGCTAGTTTCTAGTAGTAGACTTTTGGTTATATTTATGTTTTGTATTATTATAGTTGATAAAATGATACAAATTCAAAATAAGCAGTCCACACCAGGTTCTATAAATTATCATTTGTATATCTTTCTGATTCTAATTGA
Organism: Ambrosia x helenae; assembly: GCA_030844895.1. Classification (NCBI taxonomy): domain Eukaryota; kingdom Viridiplantae; phylum Streptophyta; class Magnoliopsida; order Asterales; family Asteraceae; genus Ambrosia; species Ambrosia x helenae. Next base: position 84,132,839 of record CM061225.1, read on the forward strand.
TCGACCCTCTTTACTAACTACCAAGAAAACTTTGAAAATTTTTGGTGTAAAAAGAAAATGCGACCAAGTCAATTACATTGTGAACGAAAAAAAATAATACTTACGAGTCAATAATGGATGACAGGCCAATATAATAAAGCAACATTGCAAATTCTTTATGTAACTAGTAAAATCCCCCGCGCTTCGCGGCGAGAATTCCGTTTATGTGGTATCGTTTTTAATGACGGTGGCAATCACTATGGTAATCGAAAAAAAACACAGAGCTAAAGTATTTTTAGACCAAAAGAATATGAACTGATACTTAATTTGATCAATGTAAATCTTTGAGAAAAATGCTAATAATTAGTCAAAAATTAAATTTGTAATTTTGTAAATTAGATTTAAGTTGTGGAAACTTTTTTTTTTCTCGACTAATTATGTAGACGTGTTTTGTAGAAGTGATGTGCAACAATCAAAGAAAAATGCAGAAGGCTTATAAGATCAAACGTGACCCAATAAAAGCCACTAACTATGCATAGGTGGAAGAAGCTAATTGGAATGGTGACGGTTCACGTTGTGTTTTGTTGTATATATAGAATTGCTACAAGAGGTTGAATATTAAAGAAAAAGAAATTGCAAATCTAATTTCATAGGAAAAGTATTTGAATTTGGTCTTGAAATAAATATATGCAGATGTGGATTATAACAATATATCCAATATAATTTATGCAACATGTATAATTATCTAGGACAAACAAAGAATTTGGAAATACCTACACATATTTAGCGTAACATGTGTATGTACATGTTTACATGTGTATAGGTTTGTGTTACTAATATGGTAAACGTGAATATGCATAATATATTTTTGTAACACTTTAAAGCAGTGGCAAAGCTTGGAGATCGAATCGGCGGGGGCGAACTCATTTTTTTCCCTTTTGGTAGGGGCCGGAAGATCATATCGGTGGGGCTGGACTCAATTCATATAATACCAACGAACATCGCAAAATTTCACCAATGTGTTAAAAAACGGCGGGGCCGGACACCCCAGACCTCCACTATGCTTTGCCCCTGCTTTAAAGTAAATGATTGGTGATAAGATATTTGCGACTCCATTATGATTCACAACTGCTTGATATTTATTCTCGTCTCTTAAGTGGTGTTGGGTTGAAGTATTGCATAATGTAGAAGCCTTTTGAATTATGAACACATGTGGGTTTCGGACTGCCATTGGTGCTAAAAAGGCCTAAACTCCCACATGGCCACATGCCCATTTATAGCACATGTAGTGCTACTATTCCTCAATCCTCATTGGGCCAAACCAAAAAAAAAACAAAAAACATTTTTCGTCTTTTAATTTTTGAAAGAATCCAAATTATTGATTGACGGTATAAATAATATTTTTGTGATCGACGGTAATGTATAATCTTTTTCATATTTATTGAATTAAAAGTATTAAGAGAGGTTATATTATTATTTGGATTTGTATGAGCGTAGTACCTACCACTCATTAGTTTACCATTTTTTTTTAAAAAAAATGATGTCGAAACTTTAGATTCTTAGAAAAATAATTATCTATAATCATACATACATTTTAAGACATTTTAGGGTAATAACCTGAAACTTAAATCTACACGGTGTGGTATTGGCGAAGTGGGGTCGGCATGGCTGGCACTGCGGCGTAGAAGGCAAAACCATACCATGTTGATTGGCATCATGTGGCAAGCGGGCCGCCAGCTATCTGTTGGAGTGTGGCTTAAATCCAGACTAGTCTTTAGTTAAAAAAATAATTTAACCCTTCACCCCTATTTAAACCATACGCATATCATCTTTTTCGCTACTATCTATCTTTTTTCTTCCTAATTTCTATCTAAAAATACTCATTCCATCTTCCAAGGAGCAATGGATAAATGTCGTGTGACATAATACACGAGAACCAACAACGCTTACATTTGTATGGGAAAGGATTCATAAATGTTACATAATAATAAACTAAAACAAAACACATGGTATTAAATATAACTTAGGATGTTCAATTGAATGAAATGAGCAGTCCAAATCTGTTGACCACTCATCTAACCAAGGATCATAAAACTCATCTTAAAATTCATTAGCATACCCATCCTCCAAATGTAATACATACTTAGCTACATGGTCGGTTACGTACCCATCCTCTGAATTGGGGACGTGCTAGTCCCCAATTTGTAGTTGACTGAACACCTGGTCTAATGTCGAGTTCCATTCCTTATCCTTCCATGTTAAGTTTCATCGGCTGTAGATGAAGAGGAAGACTTATTTTAATAAATATATCAACGTTGAGACAGGGTTATTTATAAATTGTTTACCTTTGTCGTTCACTTGTGGTCATTTATTTATAAACTTGAGATGAATGTCACGATTCAAAGCTTTAACTTCCACATACCTTTGCTCGCCATCTGTCATAATTTTTATCATCACTTCAAATTTCTTTATCTGTTTTCCCTTCATATATTGATACAATTCCCAAGCTTTAGAATCATCATAATAGAAAACAAGAACAAAATATCCACTCTTGATAGAATCTAAACAAAATGCAAAAGTATCTATTTATAGTTAACTCCTACATTAAAACAACACGAACATAACGCGCGAGTGATTAGGGCCTGCCAAGAGGCGGGTGTGATGATCTTTACCACACAGTTAAGAAAATCACCGTTCAAAAAAAAAAGTTAACTACTACATTACAACAACACGAACATAAAGTATATATTGACAGATGTAGACTAGGACAAAAAGGAGAATCGGGGGTTTGTTCTGTTGGTAAATCAATGCAATAACACATGAACAAGAATAATGAACTTGCAAACTATTGATTCTCTTTATTAGTGAATTGCAAAAAGTGTACATGGAATGAAAACATAAACAACTATTTATACTACTAAATCAAACGGCTATAAAATGAAAATAAGGAAGACTTTAACAAACTGGACATACCAAACTTATTTGAATGAGTAAAACAAAGTCATGCACTTCGCCACCTTATCTTGAGAATCACAACTTCTACCAACGTTCACCAAGAGTTTAGAATCACATTTCATTACCCCCCTTGATTCAAACTCCATGACACCAATCATGTACCTTAACCAAGCAAATTTCTCTCGGCTTAAAGCCTTTGTCATTAAATCAGCTAATTGCTCATTTGTGTTACAATATTCAAACTTTATCTTTTCTTAAACCACCATTTCTCGAACAAAATGAAACTTCAACTCAATGTGCTTTGTCTTTCCATTTAACACTGGATTCTTGCTTAGATCAATTGTGGACTTATTATCACAATACAAAACAGTAGCATGAGATTGATTATACCTAAGATCCTCCATAATTCTTCTTATCCACACAGCTTGACAAGTTGTAGCTGTAGCAGCTATATACTCTACCTCAGTGCTAGACAATGCCACGGTCCCTTGCTTCTTTGAGCCCCAATTGATTGCACCATTCCCTAAGAAAAAGATGGTAGCAGAAACACTCTTTCTATCATCTGCATAGGTGGCCCAGTCACTATCTGTGTATCGAACTAGCTTTAAGTCAGATCCTTTTTCATACCAAATCCCAAGCTTGAATGTTCCAGCCACATATCTAAGAATTTTCTTTGCAGCTCCCCAATGAATCTTGGAAGGTGCTTGCATAAAACGTGACACAATACCAACTGCATATGCCAAATCTGGCCTTGAATGAGTTAAATAAATCAATCCACCAACTAAACTTCTATAAGCTGTCCCATTCACTTTCTCAGCCTCATTTTTCATCATTAATTTCTCATTCACATTCATGGCAATATGATCAAAATTACACCCCAACATGCCAAACTTCTTTAAGATATTCTTAGCATACTTCTCTTGAGACATGAAGATCCCATTAGAAGTTTGCTTGATTTCCAGGCCCAAGAAGTACTTAAGCAGTCCCATATCAGACATTTCAAACTCAGTCTTCATCACTTTCTTGAATTATGCAATTAGTCTTGAACAAGAACTTGTACAGATTATATCATCAACATACAGGCATACATAAATCATGTGATCTACACCAACCTTTTTAACATACAATGTAGTTTCATTCTTGCTTCTTATGAACCCATGATTCAAAAAATGAGTATCAATTCTTGAGTACCAGGCCCTAGGAGCCTGTATGAGTCCATACAAAGCCTTTTTCAACTTGTATACTACATCTTCTTTACCTTGAACCTCAAATCCCTCACATTGTTGCACATATATTTCTTCTGTTAAGTTGCCATTAAGAAAGGCAGACTTAACATCCATCTGGTGCAGCCTCCAACCTAACTGTGCAACAATTGAAATAATAATTCTAATTGTTTCAAACCTGGCCAATGGTGTAAAAGTCTCATGATAATCTAGACCTTGCTACTGTGAATATCCCTTAGCAACTAAGCAGTTAATGCGGTAAAATATCGGTTATCGGTCAAGGACCGATATTTAGGATATCGATTATCGCGGTGAGATATCGGTGGGATATCGATAATTAAAGAATATATATATATATATATACACACACACACATATTATAAAAATAATAATAATAATAATAATAATAGTAAGATCAATATATAAAACGTAAAACACTTTGTAACAAATTAAAAAATCTTTAGGGTCAAATCTGACCAAAACTTAACATTAAGAGTTAAAATATTATTTAGTTAAATATAATTAAAGGAAATAATAGGATACATGTTGGTAAACCCTAAAAACAAAGCATCCGTCACTTTGTCTTCTCTCCTCCATTGTAGGTTCTTCCTCCCGTCATCTTTAGCACAAGTTCATCTCAATCTCCTTTTCTTTTACAGACCTTCATATTCATCCTCATCCCTATTACATTTCTGTTCTACCTAATTGCTATCAAAATGGGCAAAAAAAAAAAAAACACCAAACCGATATTCTCACCGATACAACCGATATTTTGGAAGCCATATCTCCCGATATATCACCGATATCGGCCGAGATTATCGGAACCGAGATAGGGACCGATATTTGTGACCGATATAAGCCCCTATGACCGATAACCGAGATAGCACCGATATATCACCAAGATATCACCGATATTGACTGCTTAGCTTAGCAACCAACCTGGCCTTATGCCTTAGGATCTCACCTTTTGGTCCAATCTTTGTCTTGAAAATCCATTTCAATCTTACAAGATTTCTGCCAATAGGAAGTTCAGTCAACTCCCATGTATCATTCTTTTCTATAGCATCCATTTCCTCCTGCATTGCTATCTTCCATTCTTTCTTATGAGCAGCTTCATTAAAACTCATGGGATCAGCAACATTCAATGCAAACTGGCACACTGTTAAATCTTCTTCAATTGTGTTTGTGTCATAATTGACACTAACCTTCTTAGCATTTTGATGATCATTTATAGACTTCAGTTTAGGTAAAACAGATTGGCTTGAATCTTTATTACTACTGCCTTGATTACTGCTTGTCCCTTGAACACTTCTTGATGAACTGCTTTCATTGGTTGTTGAAGGACCATTACCACCATTTGAATCATTCTGAACTGGACCAACTCCATTATCACTGTCCATAATGGAAATGGGTCAACATACACTGAATCATAAGACTTCTTGTCCATGTTTTCCATTCCCATTTCACCTCTTCTCTGAATTTAACATCTCTTCTAGTAAAAAAATCTTTTATAAATGGATTGTAAAACCTGTAACCATCTGTTTCATTTATGTAACCAATGAAAACAAATATTTTTGCCCTGTCATCAAGCTTTCTTCTCCCTTGATCTGGGGTAATGGGAAGGTTAAACATCAAAAAACTTTAAGATGTTCAACATTAGGCTTGTGATTATACCAAGCTTGGTAAGGAGTCTGGTTTTTCATAGCCTTATTTGTCATCCTATTAATCAAATAAACTGTTGTGGCCACAACTTCTGCTCAGAAAACATTTGGTAACTCTTTTTTCTTAATCATGCTCCTTGCAAGACCCATGAATGTTCTATTTTTCCTTTCTACTACTCCATTATGCCGAGGAGTGTAGGGAGGGATGAGTTCATGTTTGATTCCATTTGAATCATAAAAATGATTAAACTCATTTGAGCAAAACTCACCTCCCCTATCTGTTTAAGAGTTTTAATTGAAACTTTTACATCCTTTCTACCATTGCTTTAAAAATCTTGAATTTGACATATACTTCTGATTTGTTTTTGATGAAATATACCCAACACATTCGGGTATAGTCATCAACAAAGAGAAGATAATATTAACTGCCACCCAAACTAGAGAGTTGCATAGGCCCACAAACATCTGCATACACAAGCTCTAGTTTCTTCTTACCCCTCTATAGTTTTAAATTAAATGGTGCCAAACTTTGTTTTCCAAAAACACACCCATTACACTCTTCATAAACCCTCAGTTTTGGTAACCCCATAACTAGCCTTTGATCATGCATTGTTTTCAAGGTTTGAGAGTTATTGTGTCCATACCTTTGGTGCCAAAGTCTTGACACATCATTATTAACCAAGGGAGCCTTCTGTGACACAACGGGTTCAGAGACTGAGGCATCAAGCAGGAACATGTTGTTATTTGCAACCATAATTGTCATCAGTGGTGCATTAGAGTTTTTGCTCTTATTTACACACTTTCCATCATCAAATAGTAGTGAGTATTCTTTCCTCATGAGCTGCCCAACACTAAGTAAATTATACTCCAGACTTGGAGCATAATACACATCATCTAGCAACTTGTAACCTCCATTCTTTAAATCAATCATGACTGTACCTTTCCCTTCAACAGATAGTTTCTTTTTGTCACCTAACCTCACAGTTATATTAATTGGTGTATCCAAATCAGTAAAAATATCTTTGTTACCTGTCATGTGATTTGAACATCCAGAATCCAGAAACCAAAGTTAGTTTGCCTTGGTTACTTGTTCATTGTCTGCCGTAAGTGCATACTGATCATCTGGAATGTACATCATGAATAAATGAGGTTCTTCATTTTTATCATCTAGTCCATCATTCTCGGCAACATTAGCATGACCTTCATCATTGTACCAACAATCTTTCTTGATGTGTCCAAATCTGTTGTAGAGATAACACTGTGGCCCTCTATTCTTTTTAGGAGTCCTTCCTCTACCTCTACCTCTGCCTCTGCCATAACCATGACCTCTTCCTCTAGATCAAACCTGTGGGACTCTTGTATTATCTTGAAAAACTTGGAGTTGCTCATCAAATCTCTATACCTTTTCTGGTTCCCTACTGTTAATTCTTTATTCCTGAGATTGCAAAGATCCCATTAATTTGACAAGTGTTAATGTTGATAAATCATATGATACCTCAATTGATGGAACAACATAGTCAAATTTATAAGTGAGACTTCTCAGAATCTTCTTAACAATTGCCTGATCTGCAATCTGTTCACCATAGGACCTTTGTTGACTCACTATCCCCATCACGCTAGAGGAATAATCACCTATAGTTTCATTTTCTTTCATATAGAGATTCTCAAAATCTCTCCCCAGGCCTTGTAGTTTGACAGACTTCACTTGAGCATCACCTTAGAACTCCATCTTTAGGATCTCCCAAGTTTCTTTGGCTGATGAAGCCGCTGCAATCCTGGAGAACAATTGATTAGGATAACAACCATTGCATATACATCTATCTTTCTGCTTGACTTTAGTTTTCCTTTATCAGTTTCAGCTTTATTTACACCATTCTCCACCATCTCCCATAAATCTCTTGATTTCAAAATAGTTTTTATTCTAATGCTCCAATACTCATACCCCTTACCTTTGAACACAAGAATTGGAGTAGGAGCCATTGGAAGAGCATTAACTTATTCGGCCATCGAAGATGAATTGTAACCTCACACACTCTCAAATTCAGAAGAGACTAGCTCTGATACCAAACTGTTGGTAAATCAAAGCAATAACACACGAACAAAAACAATGAACTTGCAAACTACTAATTCTTTTTATTAGTGAATTGAAAATGGTGTACATGGAATGGAAACATAAACAACTATTTATACTACTAAATCAAACGGCTAGAAATTGAAAATAAGGAAGACTCTAACAAACTGGACGTAACAAATTTACTTGAATGAGTAAAACAAAGCCATGCACTTCGCCACCTTATCCTGACAATCACAACTTCTACCAACGTTCACCAAGAGTTTAGAATCACATTTCATTATGTTCATCGAGCTTGAAGGGAGGATTTGGATCGATGGTTGTTTCATATATGATTTGGTTGTGTCTAAAACTTAAATAGACCATTTTGCCATCTTCTTTATGACAAAGTCTAGATAATGTCATAAAAAAGAGCCAATTTTCTCACGAAAAATCCTGTTAGATTTCCTATAAACAAAATTCCGACAGGCTTCCAACACTCACGCGAAAAAAACCCTAGTTTTCTGAAAATATACTACAAATTAGAAATTGAAAAATATATCAAGGAAATGCATAGGAAGTTCCTGACAAAATTACATTACACTATATTATGAATAGTGTTATCACCATTCATTAGGTGCTACGTGGCAACAAGTTTTTTTTTTCTTTTTTTAACGTTTTGTAGGGTTTAAAGTTCAGGGTTTAGGCTTTTTATTTTACTTCCTTTTTGACATTTTTTAATGGTTTAGGGTTTAGACGCCGCTGTAATAACCGAGCTTTTGGTTTTTACGTTTTTTCCCGGTTTAGGGTTTTTTTACGGTTTAGGTTTAGACGCCACTGTATTATTCAACAAACTTTTGACTGTACAAATTCGAGTTGCTTTGTGTTTCGACACTGTCGCAACGCGCGGTTGGTTAACCAACTAGTTCCTACAAAATTTATGTTACTTCATCGTATACATAAAAAATTTGTTGGAAATAAACAAACAAACAAGGTATAGTTTTTGTAGGGTTTAAAGTTCAGGGTTTAGGCTTTTTATTTTATTTCCTTTTTGACGTTTTTAATGGTTTAGGGTTTAGACGCCGCCGTAATAACCGGACTTTTGGTTTTTACTTTTTTTCCGGTTTAGGGTTTCGGGTTTGGCTTTTGTTTTTTTTTTAATTTCTTTTTGACATTTTTACGGCTTAGGTTTAGACGCCACCGTATTATTCAACAAACTTTTGACGATACAAATTCGAGTTGCTTTGAGTTTCCATACCGCCATAACACGCGGTTGGTTAACCAACTAGTTTCTACAAATTTTATGTTACTTCATTACTTCATCGTATACATCAGAAATTTGTTGGAAATAAAAAAAACAAACACGGTACAGTTATTTAAATCTTTAGAGAAAGTATTCGGTGCAAAGTACCTTAACATATTATGGGTAAGAAGCAACAACATGCTGCCACATGTAATGGACATGCAACTGACATTTAAAACTCCCAACCATGTTCTAATTCAATCCAAGGGTATTTTAGAAATTTAAACCAAGTATTTAATCACGTTCTAATTGTCGCAACGATTTTGTAACCCTGTTTTTACGTAAAATCAAATTCTTTTCAAATTCGTCAAACTCGTAACTGATTTGAACGCGGTGGTACGATTGTAAATATTACAAAACTAACAACGGGTTTTACAAATAATTTCGTCATGCTCTGTTTTCTTCAATTCATTGTATGCTCTGTTCTTTAATTCACCATTGAAAGAAAACCAAGCAAAATTCACCATTCCCGACATAATCTCATCATTCCCAAACAATACGATTACTGAATCACACATCTTAATTTGACAAAAGTCAACCATTGTTTTCCTGACATGAATTTCTTTTTCGTGGGGATACAAGGTAAAAATATTTTCAATTAAAAAAATGATGCGTTACAATTTATAACGTGCATTTTTATTCATTAATAACGTGCATTTTCATGTATAACGTCCATTTTAATTCATTTATAACGTACATTTTTTCATCTATAATGTGCGTTTTTTCATTTATAACATGCGTTGTTATTTATTTATAACGTGCACTTTTATTCATTTATAACGCGTGTTTTTATCAATTTATAGCGTGCATTTTTATTCATTTATAACGTGCGTTTTTTTCAATCACCAACAGATGCATATGATTCTTCTTTCTCCTTCATCACCTGATTCATTGAAACGTTTTAGGTTGTATATGTTGTTTAATGAGTAAGATCAAAAGTTATTTACAAACAGTGATGAAATGCTTACTTGATTTTACGTTTCGTAGCCATAATGCTCTGTAATCGAATTAGTTCGTGAAACATGCTCTGTTTTTTTCATTACATAAACAGAGCATAGTTTCCGGTCTGGTGGTTTTTTATTACGTTCATCATTTACGTGAGTTTTTATTTCCCGATCACAAAACTGATTAATGAGAAAAGGCCGACGCAAATTGAATTGAATTGAAAGTTGACTTTGCAATTAGACGATAACACCCTTACCTGTGTTAAATCTTTTTTAATTTTCTTAAATATTACGATCGTTCCACCTTGTTATACTTAACCCTAATCTACGGCCTACGTTCTTTCTCACGCTTTGTAGGTTAAGGTTCCTTTGTACATTATCCTTCCTCAAATTTTATAATTATTTTCAACAATATCATCATCACACTCAGTAAAGCCCACCAATAGCAAAGCTATGATACGGTCTAAGTAGGGTAGGATGTTGACAGCCTTACCTTTACCCTGTAGAAATAGAGAGACTACTTCAAGTGAGACCTCTAACACAATGGTAGTTTTGCATCAACCTTTGGACATAAGGCACACAACACTCGGCAATCAGGACAAGCCCGATTGGTGCATGTAACCCACTGTCTTTCGGCTATCGACGCACACCATATGATGTATGATTAATCGTCCTTCGTTTTTAAAGTTATCTTCATGAAATTAGTAAAATAACATTAAAGCTATTGAAATTTTAATTTTATAAAATTTATAAACTTCATAACATATAAAATTATAAGTTATGCATACTAATATTTGGGCTTTAATTTATAATATTCAGAGAATGGCTCCACTCGTTTACAATCTGAGATGACTCAACTCATTCTACTTACTTTTTTTAATGGCAAGAAACGATGTGCCAACCACTATGACACGGGGCGATGTGACCAAGGTCGACTACTCGACTGCCTCCAACCCCTTGGCTCTTCTAGTTGTAAAGAAACCCGACCTCCACCCGCCCGAAGGCACGACATTTGAATAATCGGTAAAACCTCGCCTCTCATCCCAATCAAATCGGCGCCACCCGTATTCGTTCTTCACCTGTGCCATAGAAAATAATGAAGACGGTGGGAATCGAACCTGGGTCACAAGGAACACTAAGCCTTTTTCAACCACTCCACCACTACCTCATTGGCCATTCTATTTAAACAACAGAATATGATAATTACCGGGGCAGTCACTAGGGGTCCACACATGGGATGTGACACCCGACAAACATAGGTTAATATTTTTAACAAACACTTAAGTTTACCTTCACGAAACATTTACTAAATGAACTAAAATGGGTTAGTTGAGTCGTTCGATGATTTGGGGAATCATCAAGAGTCAGTTTACACACACAATATCCATAGTTTGGTGATTCGGAAGATCACCAGGAAACACATGCGCACGAGTCTCGTATCCCATCCGTTGGTGAAACAATAATGCGAAATGAGTAACTTTTTGATAATTACGCGATATGCGAACATTGGTAACTTAGGAATACGTGTTCATGTGAAATTATATCATAAAACGTGTTTCAGATGCAAATTGGGAGGCTAGAGGCGAAGGGATTGGGTTTTGGGATCCCTTTGCCTATAAGGGACCCCTTTGACTACTTGCAGCCCACTAGGTATAAATACCTCGTTTTGACATGTTTTCATCATTTTTCAAACCCTAAATCGCCCTTAAGTGCTCTCTTTTGACCCTTACCTCTATACCACGAGTTTTAGCCCCCAAATCACTGATTTCTAACCTAAAAACACTAATAAATCCATAACCAAGCTTAGATGTAAGGTGTGTAACATATCCAACATCTTTTCCTTTCATTTGATAACATTTTCATAAAGCATTGATGTCCAAATCTGATTCAAAGTGTTTTCATAAACAAAAGCTTTCCTAACAACATCCTAAACAAGATGTAAGCCATTAAATGAGTTTTATGATAAAAACCAAGTTTTCAAAGATGTTGGTGATCTAATAATTAGGGGTTTTATGTTATGTGTTGTTATGATGATAACATTATCTTGATATGATGATTGTCGGAATGTTAGAAGCATGAATAGGGTGTATTTGGTTTGAATTTGATATGTTATGAGTTTTGATCCATTTGGGGATTTTCTAGAGATTTAGGGCTTGATATGATTGTTTTGATGGTGATAATGGATTAGGATTCATGTTAGATTAGTCATAACTAAGATTGATAATGATATTAACATGATTTGATGATGATATGTGGTTTTTACCTATTATGGAAACAATTTCATGCATGATTTGACATTTCCATAAACTTTTCCATTTTGGGTAAACTTGTTATTGTGCGTAAAACCTAATCCGGCAAGGTGCTAAGTGGTGTATCATTATTAGAATAAAGTATGTATTGGTTTGGAATTGATTGGCCATGATTTGGCAAGTTTCAGGATCGATTCGAGGGGTTTTGCATGACAAAAGTGTTGCAGCAGCTACAGGGACGAAGAGCTCACCCCTTTGCCTGTCTGCAGGGGTGAAGGGCTCACCTCTTCGCCCCTGGGAACCTCTTTGCACCCCTGTGAGACCCCTTCACCCAGACTGACCTCTTTGCCTATTAATAGATCAATTTGGTCCGACAAGCCCCACCCGTGTAGACTGGTGGTTGCACGGGTGCATATTTGTCCTATCTAAATTACGTCACCGGTGATGATCGGTGACGAGGAAATGAGACATACTTATTACTATCAGTCAGCAATGGTTCATAACGCTTAAGTAACTTGTAACGATGTCTAGCTAGCATCAGATATAGATGTATGGTTTATGTGGATCTGGTTTTCAAACACTTACTTTTATTGCAAACATAAAATCTGTGAACTCACCAACATTATATGTTGACATACTTAGCATGTATTTGTATTTGCTTTTTACTACAATAGGTAGGTCAAACCATCACTTAAATTACATGAAGAAGGATTTAAGGATATTTAAGTGGGGCGACTGGAATTGAGATGCAACGGGTATCAATTTTTTTTCTATTTGAGAGTATGATCATGGTCGACTATATATTTCTTCAGGATCTGTTTGCTCTGTTTTATACGTATGATTATCTGTTTTAGCTTAATTCGTGTCCGTCTAAATAAGGTTTCGGTCGAAGGTTTAAGTCAACAATTGGTATTGTTTGCGTGTTTTATAAACTATTTGACGAGGATCAATTTTGTGTTATAAGTTTTGCCGTGCATAAGGTGTTCTCTTTTTTAGTGGCTAATATAGGAATCAAATACATAGGGGACCAATATAATTGAGATGGTAGCATCTTAGTCAGTTAGGGGATACGGTAACAGTTGAAATGGTTTATATTTCTTTGTTCTGATTGTAGATAATTGATGTTATAGTTGTGATAACAATTCGTGATTTGAGTTTTCTTCTTTTATTATTTTTTTATTAAGCCATATTAAATTTTTAAACCCCGGGACCTTTCCGTGGTAATCAGCTAGTGTTGTTATATAGAATGTATATATAGTTATGAAGTTTTTAAAAAATTAAGAGATATAATTGTCAATACTGAAAGTTAAGCGGTTTAAAAAAACGCTAAATGACAAATTGATCAGTATTTCAATTAATCTATACTACATTATAAAGGGGGAGACATGGGCAAATATGTCCATATTGTCAAAGTTAAGATGACATATCAAGAGTCACAAGTATAATCCTCTATTTTTTTACTCCCTTCTTCACTTTATGCCCTTATGTACAATCTTTAATGGTGTTTTAGAACCGATGTACTTATTTTTTTCCTTCGTTGTACCTTTAATTTTTACTTTTTTCTATGTTTTTTATCGTTATTTCTAAACATCAAATATAACTAGTTGTAAAGCCCGCGCGTTGCAGCGGGTGTCCAAACACATGTAAGAGGACAGTGGGATAATGTTACCAAACTCACTCGGCCTCCATTCAATATAAATTAATTTATGTATATCTATTCTATATTACCATCAAACATAAAATATAATCTTTGAAAATTCGTAAGAAACAATATAACATATAACCAGTAGCCTGAGTAAATTAAGTATGGGGTGGAATTACTAAGGATGGATAGATGCATGCTATGATATTATATGATAAATACATAGTAAATATATTTCTATAAACAAGTACATTGACTTAAATCAAATATTGGTACTTTAGTGATCAATAGGCATTGCCTAAATTATGATGTGCAGGATCGAAAAGCGTTAACCAAATAAATTTGCCTTCATCACAAACCTACGTCAAATGATAATATCATGTCATCGCAATTTTTTTATGACTTCATTACTATCATTACTCACAAAATGTTATAAAAAACACAATTTCATTAAAACCCTTGTTTCATATGGATTACTTTTAAGAAAATCGATTAATTACTTAATTAATAATAGGTTTATGTGTTATCAACTTTGATATGTAACAATACCCATGTTAATCCCTTCTGCCAAGGTTTGGGTCTCCCTATCAAACCACAAAGTTAAATGGCATATAAATGATTAAAAATTGAGTCTAGCTATAACTACTCAACAAATGTTATAAAAAACACATCATCCCTGTTTCATAACTTTATTATCAACCGAACCAATTAATTAACAGGTTTATGTCACTAATATACTAAAATAGTACATGTTCTAAAGGGTCAAGAGTGGCCTCTAAATGCTTATAACCAACACGAATGGGTGTGTACATATTTTAAGATAGAATGAAATGGCATACTTTTCTCAGTGCCTATACGTCTTAGGGCAGGCGTCTTGTGTGAGCGAACACTACTTTTAGTTTCACTGAGCATCTTCCATGAAAGATGAAAAGGCTTGTCATTAACTCACCATTGAACCTCCTCACCTTCAAACCATAAACAAATAATTAACGTATAGATGGATTAATTAAAACAAAAAAATCAAATTGTATTCTTAATTGCATTTCTCATCCTGTTATATGCCGGCTTCTTATTCTTCCTATAGATCGATCAACAAAATAGCAAATTCCAAAATTCAGATTAAAAAATCATAATCTTAATCACTTTTAAGCCAAACACTCAATCATTGTAGCATTAAAATGCAAAAGCCAGTTTAAAACTCACATTCACTTTTCACAGAGCAAAATAAAATTATGACGGTTACAATAGGCCGTAATAACATAGAAATAAGACTTTGGCATATCTTATTTGCTGTGATTGAAATAAAGAAGCTAATATCAATAGGTCATTGCAAATAAAATGTCCAAAACAATGATTTATCATAATAATAGTACGAGTTTCTAAATCGTATGTACATGTTTGATGGCATTTTGTATCTATATGGTACTGATCACTCGTAGTGCTTTGAATTACAATAAGAAAAAAAAAAATTCTTATCTTGCTGGCTAGTACAAAATTGCAACACAAAATAAATAGTTAATAAATATGATACTTAGCCCTATCCATATACCAGCGGCTACACAAAATCATTGCTCTGGTCTTCAATTCATGTCTTCAATCATCGTAATAACCCTTCATTTCTAAATTGAAATCAAATCTTTATAAAAGAATACTGAAATTGGCATGTTGTTACCAAACAATAAAGTGGAGGCCAATGAAAACAAATGATTCAAATGATTACGCAAAAAACACATAGCAACTTTTGGTTGATGGTAATGACGGTAATGGATGAGAATGGTAATGGATGTTGACGTTTCACCATTATAAATAAAGCCTAGGTTGGTATGGTGTAATGAATTGTGAATTAAATTAAGGAGAAGTTGAAAGGGGAGGAGGGCAAGATGGGGAAAAAATTCATCTTCTAAAGAATAAGGTGTGTAAAATGTCTATATTACCCCATTAAGTGTCTTAATTGTCACAACTATGTCAATAATACCCTTAATTTTTTTGCTTAAATATGTTGTACATATTGCTTCTTAAGTTGTATGAAAATGAAAATGACTATGTTAGCCATCACTCCTCCTTAATAAGATAATATAGATAACCAAGTTATTCTAGATGATTGTTTTGAAACTGAACATTCATTCAAGCCTTTAAATACATAAAGCTGGGTTATTCACCTTAAAGTTACATGTGCTTTAGGACCGATGTGGGATGGACAAAAAAAATACACGCTTTGTTATTTCTAGGTGTTTTAAGACCGATGTACTTATTTTTTTCCTTCGTTATACCTTAAGTTTTACTTTTTCTCTGTTTTTTATCGTTATTTCGAAACATCAAATATAATAAGCATGCTACTGTATTCTTTTTTACTACATTTGGTTTTTATGAATTGCATTTATTTAGTGGATTTGTTTGCAACCCAAGAGTTCATACCAATGATTTCAAGAAGTTCATCCATCAAAGTTTGCAACCGTATGTTATTGTCTAGGTATATAATGCTAATCTAAAAGTGTGATGTTAGTCGAGCCAAACGAATGAGCCGAGCCGACCTTGGTTCTGCCTTGGATCATTTAGATATTGATTAACCAAAACCAAAATAATCAAAACCAATCGGCTTTTGAAACACTTTAACCGGAAATTTTGGTATTGGTTATGGCTCCAAACCAAAATACTGGTCTGTTCACACCTTTAAAATCACTAATCTAAATATTATGTTACCCGCCGTAACGCGCGGGCACCCCACTAGTATAAATATAGAATTTTATCTAGATTACAACCATCGTATTTATAACGTTCATGCTTTCTTACGTTTATATCGTCTGTTTAATATTTTATGCATTTTGTAGCTTATAAGTTAAGTTTAACTTAAAAACTAACTTGTATAAAAATATAATTGCAAGAGACTAAATAACTAAAGTTATAACCAAACGCTTTGATAATTACACACACGTCCAACAACTGTTTCATTGTAATGATTAAAACAAAGATATATAGCGAGTATTAATGTATTATAGACCTATAAATTCCTTATAGAAAACACATAGTATTACTGAAAATCAACTGGTAATAAAAAAAACTATAGACACAGGAGCTACAAATTCGTAATAAACCAATCAAACTAAAAAAAACAGCAAAATATTAGAAAATGACATTATTATGTCTGCCTTTTAGATACGGTGCGGTGCATACGCATTTCAACTTTCATCTTCTAAAGTGATCAAATTTTGAGTAAAATATAAATAAAAGATTTCAAGATTGAAAATATCCAAACTGCTGAATATAATCATGTTGCTTGATTAAAAAACATAAAGTTAATAATTTATTATAATCAAACATAACTTATATCATCCATCTTTAATCATTCATTCAAAGAATTTGGATGGGAAATACTTGAGGTTATTCATACAAGATTGAGACTAACTTACAGTATTTGATGAACTTCACCATCAAGTCATGACTTAAGCATAACGAAGTATATCCGAATCAATTCATTATACATGATCGACAATCGTTGTTGGTGAGTTTGAAGCTACTGAAGGAGGAATCCAAAAGGATAGCATGATCCCGAGTCTTACATGTAATTTGGGATCAATGCGATCCCTTTGGATGTCTACTTAAGTTGCAATCATGAGTCATGATCATAACCCACATCCCTCAAAACACACTTTACTCTCCTTTGATGTGCAAATGGAAGGAGAAGATATGCGAAAGTGGATGATGGAGAGATGAATTTAAAGATTGGCAAAAAGCTCTTTTAACATAGCCTAGTGGTTGCAATGGAGGTGGGAAAGTTTACCTATTTTGTGGGGTTTCTGTCCTGGGAGGTCACAGGTTTGAATCCCACTCAGAGTAGGGTTATTCTGAACTGATTGGCTATACCTTAGGGGGGCCCCGGGACCGGACCTGAAGAGTGCGGAGCTTGAAGAAAAAAAAAAGTAGGTTTGCATTTATATAATAATAAATATATATGGGTCTTTATTCCTTTTTATATATTTTTTTAATAAGTTCTTTAACTTTTTGGAGCATGAAAAGCACCATCTTGTTTTATTTATTTTAAAATACATATACATATGTTAAGAAATACGTACATAGGTTGCCTTACATTAAGATAAGATAATATTACAACAATTTTTCTGTTACTATTATTGTTTATGATGAATTTCGTTTATTTTGATCTTCATACTTCATGGATGTTAATCAACAGAAATGTCTTTCCGAAACTTTCAAAGGATAAAAGAAAATATTCTATGATTAAAGTTTGATTAACAGAACGGAAAACGTTGATCTAAAAACGATTTCACACATATAATCCAGTTGTGAGAGTTCAAATGAGAATAAATTTTTTTGTAAGAAGAAATTTAAACCAATAAAAATCTTTAATTTAATAGTTGTAATTAATGTTAAATAAATTTTTAAGTTTTTATAATTCTCATAAACTAGTTAGATAAATGAAATCATAATTCCTTTTCAAATATATATTTTTACAGCAAAGATAGTTTATAGTGTAGGATAAATTTCGGTATATATAGGATGAATTTCTACATGTGCAGGATAAACCTAATGATAATTTCAATATGTATAGGATAAAAGTATGATAATTTCGATGTGTGTAGGATGGATTTTGATATGTGTAGTACAAGTTTTGATGTGTGTAAGATAAAATATTTAAAAGTAATTAATTGAATAATTAATGTGAAATGAGTTAAAGTTTTAATGTTCTTTCTTCTTTTTCTTCTCAAACTAAAATTTTTCTCAAATGATCCTCCCTAATACAGTTAATTATTAAAGTTCCTTGTGGTATGCAAAAGTTTAAGAATATCGTCTTTAATTTTCCCCGAGTTATGAGCTTTTTTCTTCTCCTTTTGTCTATTTTAAATAGTAAGTTAATAAGGGCACATGGGGTGGTCCGTGATGGCCACCCCGTGATAGCGTGATGGTCGCGAAACACTGTCCCCCCACTCAATCACAGCCGCGAGCAATAAATTTCGTGATATATATCACTACCGCTGGCTTGCAACGGTCATTTTGACCAAATTAAAAAAAAAAAACATTTTTTACCTATATATATAAATATTCATAAATTTACCTATTCAAACCCATAATCACCAATCTATCTTCTTCTATACATAAAAAAAAAAAAATCACCAATCTCAACTCATCATCCTCATCATGGTTACTTGGACGCAAGAGGAGGAAATTGCGTTAGTGATCGCGTACGATACCGTACACCCCAATCACACATCAACTAGCACGGGTCGTGGTCGTGTTCGTGGACGGAGCAACGCTCCGAATTGGAAAAAAGTTTTATCCGAGTTTAGTCAACTTGTCAGGGGAACTAGCCGTTCGTGTGATTTAATCTCTCATAAACACGCGGACCTCCAATCGAACTGTCAAAACTTTGAAAATTTGTTTCAAAAAACGGTGAATAAAAACCCCAATGAAACCGAAGATGTGCAAGTTAGATTTGCTCAAATCGACTACGTGGCTGAGTTCGGGGTTGATTTTCAACATGTTTCGGCATGCCGAATGTTACGCCCTAAATTTTATTAGGTTTTTAAATGTTTGTATTTTTTAGTAGTTTTTATTTTATTTCTAGTAGTGTGTTATTTTTTTTTAATTTAATGTAATGTTTTTTATTTTATTTAATGTAACGTTTTTTATATTATTTAGAGTTAATTGCAGTTTTCGTCCCTATGGTTTGCCTAAACTAACAGGTTCAGCCCAGACTTAACACCCTGAGTACCTGTGCTTTCATTTTTTAACAGTTTAGATCCCTCGACCTAACGGCCGTCCAACTGCCGTTACATCACCCCCACGTGCAGCTCACATGAGGGGTACCTTGGTCTTTCTAAGTCTTTAATGAAGGGCAGAACAGTCATTTCATCCATGAATATGAACGTTAAATTTGAAGAAGCAATCTTCTTCTTCCCCAATTCCACTTCAAAAACCCTAATGTGTAATCCATTGTTTTACTCCAATTCGAGATCAACAATGTCCAATTGGAGCTGAAATTATCATCTACGAACTGAAAGATGGAGTGATATTCCTCCAATTTTGCAGATTTTGTTATTTGTCTTGTACTTTGTTCATTGTAATGAATTTGAATTGGAATGAAATGAAATTGATTATGTTAGTTAAGCATTGCATACATTTCATTCATATCATTCATACATAGCAACTTGTTACATCAGCATCATGTTTTGGTTGTTCATCACTTCCATTTGTTACATGTTTCACTTCCAGTGACGATCATCATCAGAGCATGAATCAGACCGACGCTCATCTTCATACGGGTCGTGGTATCACTCATCATCAGAGTCTGCATAATCCCAGGCTTTTTTCAAAATCTCAGGATCATAATCGTCGTATGGATTAGCTTCTTCCTGTTCCTTTTTTGTCTTTCCTTCATGATCATGTTCATCATCAGCTGCATCTTGTTGATTATGAATCAATGGCTCTTCAAACTGATTCAACTGCACATCACTCTCATCAGCAGCATGTTTTAGTTGTTCATCACTTCCATTTGGATCTTCTTCATCATCAGTAGCATGTTGTGGTTGTTGATCTTGATCATCAACAACATCTTCTTCCTTTAGATCTTGATCACTAGCAGCATGTTCATGTTGAGTGTGTTTGGTTTTTAGTCTTTTGGTTTTTGTGTTTTTTTGATCCATCTTACTAATTTGATTGTATGGTCATTTGGTCCCTTGTTGTGCTCTATTTATAGTGAATATGGCCGTTATACAGGGCAATATGACCGTTAGAAATGACATTCTATTCATGATCATATTGACCCATTTGCATACTTGACCCATTTGACTTAAACCTATGATCCATTTGCATATTAACCCATTTGCATACTTAACCCATACTTGGCTGCAACCATTAGCAACATTATACCCTCACCCATTTGACATTGACAAGCAAACTGCACAAACCAGTGGCTCTTCAACTGATCCAACATCAACACAAAGTGACCCATTTGACTTAAACCTATGAAAACCATCTTGTTTTCATAGGCTGCAACCATCAACACATTATGATCTAGCACAACCATTATCAAACTGATTCATTAACCTTGTGACTGCCCAACCATTATGATCCAGCACAACCATTAACATGACAATATGACCCTGCCCAACCAGTATGATCCAGCACAATCATTTACAATAACCATATGACCCTGCCCAACCATTATGATCCAGCACAATCATTTACAATAACCATATGACCCTGCCCAACCATTATGATCAAGCACAATCATTTACAATTAACATGACTGATTCACTAACATATGACTCATACACAATAACATTACAATACAATCATTAACAATAACAATAACATCAACATAAGACTCATACACAATAACATTCACTCATCCATAATATTCATTTCATTATCAAAACATGAGTTTCATTACTTTCCTTACAAAAACATCCACCAAACCTATGACCCATGACTACACAACCACCAAAAAAACATCCAAAACCTGCACATACCCTAGACCTGCACATACCCTACACATGCACATACCCTAGACCTACTTCATAACAAAATACATCACCAAAAACATCAAAAGAAACACCAGACCGAGTTTCAGCATCTTGTTTTCATTCTCTGTTTTCTTCAACACATCCTTTGTTTTCTTCAACACATCCTCTGTTTTCTTCAACACCTGATCAGCTTCTGATTTCCTTGCACACATTCTTCTCACATTGTTATCATGGTTTCGAATGGTGGCCAACAGAGCAGGTATCAACACAATAGGGTTTGTACAAGTAGGGGGTCCATCCAATCAATGAAACCACATCCATTTGTGCAACGATGGTACCTACGTCCCGGATGCTCATTCGTCCATGAAATTCTGAGCTCTGTTGTTGCTCCACACCTGCACATCACCATTGTAGTTTGGTTCTCCATGTTGATTGTGATTAATAATCAGTCGATTGAAGATCAGATGAAGGTTAGGGTTGAAGATTAGGGGATTAAATAGGGAGGGAAAGTTAATATCGTGCAGATATTTTAGTTAAGATTTTTTTAATCAAGGTGAAATGACGAAAATACCCTTTGATTTCGACTTGAAATGACCCAAATACCCCCTCCATGGATGAAATGACCGTTCTGCCCTTCATTAAAGACTTAGAAAGACCAAGGTACCCTCACGTGAGCTGCACGTGGGGGTGATGTAACGTCAGTTGGACGGCCGTTAGGTCGAGGGATCTACACTGTTAGAAAATGAAAGCACAGGTATTCAGGGTGTTAAATCTGGGCTGAACCTGTTAGTTTAGGCAAACCACAGGGACGAAAACTGCAATTAACTCTTTTATTTAATTTAATGTTGTTTATTTAATTTAATGTTTTTATTTTTTTAAAATGTAATGTTTTTAGTTTATTTAAAAAAATTGGTGATGAAATGTGAACACCGCCACATGGGTTTAAAGATGGAATGTGATAAAATGAGATGACAAAATCTAATTGGGTGTGATAATGTAATGAGTGTGACCTTTAGCACCCCATGTGCCCTAACACAAGAAAACAATCTGTCGTCTTGTAGACTACATCAAAATCATATATTTTTTTATGAAAAAGGATCATTATAGCATCAAACCTAAGTTAACCCAAAACCAAAAATGATTTCGATTGGTAATTCCCAACACTGTATATGAACACTCATAGGTTTCATAAGCAATTTAAAACATCCATTAAACAAATTTATTGAGTTTTATTTTTCTAAAGATGTAAAAAGTTTCTAAAAGGGAACAACCCTTACATGGTTGGCGAAACAACACAAACTCTTACACCCCAATTCTCAAATCAGGTAGAAAGTAAATTATTGTCATATGTAGTGCGTTGCGGTGGCGACACGTTGGTTGTTTATAGCTGGTGGCACGTTATATGATGTGTTAACCATACGAAAGCGCGTGTTTCGAAGTAACCGAACTAAAGCATTGCGATTAAAAAGAAACAGAATTGAACCCTAGTTGGTTTGATTAGTGAGGGTTCTACTTACCCACCACACCATTCTTAGGGGGGAGGGGCGCTCCACTGAAAAAAATTTCATTTCACTGGTTTCTAACAATCTTGCATTGCTACATCACTTAACTGATTCACTTTACTGAAACAGTTCTTTGAAGACAACACTTTACTGATTCTTTACCTAACAATCAATTATTTACCCAAATAATAATAATAATAATAATAATAATAATAATAATAATAATAATAATAATAATAATATATTAAAAAGTTTGTTTTCTGCCCACCTAATTTAGCCTATAACACTAATATATATATATATATATATATATATTAAAAAGTTGGTTTTCTTCTCAATTTTTAACCTGCAACACCTCGATTCTTCTCCATTTTTTTCCATCTTCTTCTCCATTTTCTTCACTGATTCTTCTCCATGTTTCTTCAATAACATCTGGCCGCACACCGTAAAATCCATTTATGTGAACAAGAAGAACGGTGGCGGTGGTGGCGTGGTGGTGATGGTTACAGATGGTGGTGATGTTTATTGTTGGGGAAAAGGTGGTATAGAAAGAAATAATGTTTTATTTAAATTCACGGGTTCACTCCCGTTAGATAGAACCCGAATTTGGTTCACGGATCCACTGCCAGCACGGGTGGCGGCGGTATTACCGTGCTGGTAGTGGGTACCCGTGACCAAATCGGTAGGCCCCCCCGTCCCCCTTACCAATGCATCAAAACTTAGTGGCATCAAACATACAGTAACTCAAATTTTTTTACGTTGAATGCAAACATATTATATTTAATCTGTTCTGGTTTCCAAACACAGTTTATGTTAACACGTATACCAACCGAAAATGTATGCAAAAATAAGTATGAAAACATATTATACTTAAGCAGAATCGTTTCCGAAAAAAAATATGTCGAAATGTGAATTTATATGGTTTACATTGAAATGTAAATTTACACTGACAGTACATCAAAATGTTGAAACTCAAAACGTAGACCAACTAAAAACATACATAACAATAAGCATGAAAACGCGTTATATTTGACCTGACACGTTTCTGAAAAATTACATCAAGACCTGAATTTATACGGACATGTACATCAAAATAACCACGTGAGAAAACAATTGATATTAAGATACAGATTGAAAATACGCGGGTAAATTAAAAAAAAATAGAACTTAAGGAGGTGAAAATTACAATTCACAAAGTTTCTAGAATATGTGGCTGGTGTAAATGTCAATTTCAAAACTTTTAGGGTGTCTTTGTCAAATTTGAAACTTTAAGGGGTGCTTTCAAACTTTAGAGGTTGTTTTTTGTTTAATTTAAAACTTTAGGGGTGGTTTTGGCCTATGCCACTGCCACTAACCTTTCATTTTAGAGAAATTAAAATTACTTAGATCAAATGTAATGTTACAAACTATGAAAAAGACTAATATGGATGATTGTAACACTATAAGCAAATAGTTAGGAGAGATTTTTGATTTATAAGAAATCCAATGCCTTTTAAATCACCAATGTATTTTGCATTTAGTTGGTCGTGACGCACATGAAAACTCACTGTTAAGCGTGTTCAGATGGTAATAGTATCAGTATGGGTAACTTAGGGATGACAAGAGGTTTGGTATAGTGGTATGGCTAATCCAATAATCGTCCAAACCCGGCTATAAAATCTCATCCCATACCAATCCCATTATCTGTTGGGTATTTATCCGATAGAGTATACTCGTAGGTATCGGGTATACCCGTCAGGATTTACATGTAACCATGTATATATATTGTTACTTTATTTTATTATTTTATTTGTTTATGTTTTAAAAATCTACAATACATTAAATTATAATATATAAAAAAATATCATCATCATAATTAAGGTTCCGCGTTTTCCAAAATTAATTATTTGTGACGTTAAGTCGTTGGGGTGCTTGTGGTTTAGAAATAGAAGTAGATTAAAATCCGTGTCTTGGACGGATTGATGTAAATTTGAGTGCATGTAGTTTGTGTTTTTGGGCGCCCTGATTTTGGGCTGCTCGGTTGTTGCGTTTGGTTATGAAGTATACTTTAAAAAAAAACACATATGCCTAACTTTGAAAGGTTCTGCATTTTCCATTGTCTTCATAGATCAAGGTTCGCTAAAACTTTAGTATGTTTAATAATTACATATCATAGATTATTGGGTCATCTATTTTTTCTTTGAAAGTACATAACCATTGTAACATCGAATTTATAAGGAATGAATAATGCAAAAGTAATTTTGTGACATGCTCTTAGATAATTAATTTTGGATGGATAAATGTCCTATCATAAAAAATGAACATTATTTGGCAATGAATGACGTACCAACCATCGTGACTACTTGACCGCTGCCAACACATTAGCTCTCTCAGATGCGCAGAAACCCGACCTCCACCCGTCCGAAGCGACGACAGTGGAATAATGGGTAAAACCTCGCCTTCCATCTGAGTCGAATCGGCACCACCCGTATTCGCTTTTCACCTGGATGTCGCATAAAATAATGGGAAAAGTGAGAATTGAACCTGGGTCAAAAGGAACATCAAGTCTTTTCCCAACCACTCCACCACTTCCTCATTGGCATCAAATTGGCATAAAAAATTATCTCATGGATGGTCACCTTTGGATTATATCGACTTGTTTCATATGATAACTTTGGATGATCAGCTTCAGATCATGATCAGCTCTTCGGATGTCAACTTTGGGAGGCACCAACTGTCGTCCGGACCAATGATGTTCCAAATCATGAAAAGAAAACAAGTGAAGAGTACCAATTGCATTTGTTCGGATCACGAGACTCTAGAAGTTAAGAGATACTCATAACATGCATTGCATGTGCCATTTAACGTGTTTGTACAAAAAAGGGTACCAGATCCAGTTATTATTTCATAGTACGATTTCGAACAGTTGTCTGATAGATCAAGATGCGTGACATTCCTTATAATCAAAGTAAAAATAACAAAAAAAAAACAAAAACAAATACTAGAAAGATGACTGGATCCCTTCGACTACATACCCCTCCTCCAAAGAAAAGATAACTAGACAAGCTTCCAAGTAGTTCCAACACTAAATTACTGTTATATTTTTACGACTACTATATCATTCAGGCTAAACTTAGAGCATTGTCTTCGGGTCTAAACTTTGTGATGAGGCTATTAATGTTGTATTATTCTGTCTCTGGTAAGATATTTGGACCTTCATTGAAGTAGAGGAGTATAGAGTATAGACAACAGACTACAAGAAGTCTTTAATTTTAAGCTAAATATTTCGTAACTTAGTTATTATTATTATTATTATTATTATTATTATTATTATTATTATTATTATTATTATTATTATTATTATTATTATTATTTTTTAGTTTTTTTTAATAATGTTGGGAGAAGTCTCATGTTCAATCATAGATAAGGGTGTATAATTTAGTACTTATTTGTATAAATGAGTATCATTAGCCGTTAAAAAAAATTATTTGTTTTTATAAAACTATTATATAGCGTAAATATACTAATGGAATTCCTTGCACAGTGTGGTAGGAATTTCGTATACACAAAATATAAAATAATGCTTACAATAGTATTGACATAAAGTTGAGATTCACAAAGTTACATTGCAGTATGGTACCATTAGCCGAGACCACATGTAATCCAGTAAATAAATTCGTGACATGCCCTAAAGGATATTATACATCAATAGCAAAGCATCAAAACGAATACTAATATTAGTTACAATAATCACAATACAAGTACTAATGCTATTAGGTTGGTATTCGTTCGCTTTCTCATGGTACCAATTGGTGACTAGCTGTGAGAACTCAATCGCTTGATTATCATTCATCAAATAATTACAATATATAGACTATACAAAGCTTAAATAAAAAGAAACTAGATAACACACAATAAATACAATTTAACTGCACATAATTATTGGTCTTGATTGCGCAAATCATTAGCATGATTTGCTCACGCTATTACCCCCCGTCAATCGAACAGGTGGGGGAGCAACACGAATTAATCCCCGAAATTTTTCAAAGAGTGGACGAGAGAGACTTTTGGTGAAAATGTCCGCAACCTGGAGATTGATGGAACAAACTTAGTATGAAGACTACCTGAAGAAACAAGCTCGCGAACAAAATGATAATCGATGTCAATGTGCTTGGCACGTTTGTGAGCTAGCAGATTTTGACTGAGGAAAATTGCACTTTTGTTGTCACATAACAGAGTAGGTCGTGCGTAAGAAGCGCATGAAGCTTGCGTTGAAGATAAGTAATCCAGATGATCTCAGCTGCCGTGTTTGCCATAGCACGATACTCAGATTCACAACTAGTTGTTTCTTGGCACTCCAAGACACAATATTTCCTCCTAATTAAATGGAATAACCATAAGTGGACCGCCGTGTTTCTATGCAATGGGCCTAGTCAACATCGGGATAGCCGACTAAGTTGGTGGTATCCGGTTTGGAGAAGGTTAATCCAAAATTAATCGTCCCTTTAACATAACGTAGTATCCGTTTTACAGATTGAAAGTGAGAAACCGTGGGGGCTTACAGGTGTTGACTAGCTTGATTTACGGCATAGGAGAGATCAGGCCTGGTGATCGTGAGGTACTGAAGAGCTCCAATAAGTGACCGATATAGTGTGGGGTCATGAAAAGGAACATCAGTGCTGATGAAGGTCTCAGTAGTAGCAAGAGGGGTCGCCACGGGTTTGGACTCCAATAGACCCGCACGAGCCAATATATCATGAGCATACTTAGCTTGACTAAGAAAGATGCTGGTGTCAGAGTGAGAGACTTCGAGACCAAGAAAATAACCAAGTGGACCCAAGTCCTTGACAGAGAATTCTTGATGAAGGCGAGTGATAAATTTCTGGATAAGAGACGTGTCACTTCCAGTGATAATAATGTCGTCCACGTAGACCAGAAGATAAATGATTGCATTCCCATTCTTGAAAACAAATAGTGATGTATCAGATTTGCTGCAAGTAAAACCATTTGTAATCAAGAAAGTGCTTAGGCGCTGGAACCAAGCGCGAAGAGCCTGTTTGAGACCATAGAGAGCTTTTTTGGAGACGACACACATGATGAGGAAACCGAGAGTCCAGAAACCCGGTAGGTTGCTCCATATAGACTGTTTCATTAAGGTCGCCATTAAAAATGCATTTCGAACATCTAGTTGGCGAAGTGACCAACCGTAAGAAACTGCCAAGGCGAGAACCACTCTAACTATTGAGGCTTTGACCACTGGACTGAATGTATGTGACAAATCAAGGCCGGGTACCTGAGTGCAACCCTGAGCCACAAGACGAGCTTTATACCGATCAACAAAACCGTCTGCTTTAAACTTTGTCCGAAAAATCCACTTGGAACCAACAATGTTTGCGTCAGAAGGACGCGACACAAGTACCCAGGTTTTGTTTTTATGTAAGGCGACAAGCTCCTCCTCCATAGCATGAACCCATTTAGAGTGTTTTGCTGCAAATTTGTAACCACGCGGGTCACAAGCTGCAAAAAAAAAAAAAAAAAAAAAAAAAAAAAAAAAAAAAAAAAAAACCATGATGCAATGGACCTGTAAACAAAGAAACGTTAGCAAAAAAAATTTTGGGTTTGTAGATGCCGTTTTTGGATCGAGTTCTCATGGAGTGAGATGGCTTCTGCTGCACAGGAGGTCCCGAGGAAGTAGGTTGAGCGGTTGTTGGTTGGGAAGAGGTGGGTTAAGAGTCGGTGACAGATGGATTGGCTGTGGGAGTTGGCGGATTTGGAGATGGGCTGGTGGGGGGCAGGTTAGTGCAAGGGATGGATTGGGTCGTGTGTTGGGATTGATGAGGGAGATGGGCTGAGGTATGGGCCGGAGAAGTACTGGTGTTGGATGAGGGATTGTGGGCCGAGAAAGCAGGACAGGAAGAGGTGGTGTCATTTGGACATAGACCACAAGGTGTTGGGCTAGATGTGCGGGAAGGGAAGGCCGGGTTAGGTGAGGATGAGGTAGGATCAGGAATCGGAGGTGGATTGGACAGAGGGTTTAAAGGTAAGGATTCATTAAAGTTAGAAAAACTAACGTTGCCTCATCAATGGGTTTAATGGAGCCACTAAACGGATAAGTGTCTTTATCGAACTAAGCATGACAAATTATGTAAATCTGTTTAATGTGAGGATGAAGACACGGATAACCTTTGTATTAGGTATCGTACCCAATAAAGATACATTCGGCACTTCTGGGAGATAGCTTGTGTTTCGCATAATCCCTTAAATACGGGAATACACGACAACCAAACACACGAAAATTGCAGTAGGTAGGGGCATGGCCATATAAGAGTTCAAAGGGTGATTTGAACACTAGTAAGGCAGTGGGTAGGCGGTTAATGATAAAGGTGGCTGAAGCAAATGCGTCAGGCCATAGGGTGGCAGGAGCATGAGAATAGAAGAGCATGGCAAGACCTGTTTCTGTAATATGGTGATGTTTACGCTCAGCATGCCCATTTTACTCAGGTGTGTGTGGGCAAGAAAGACGATGATGTATGCCATGATCATTAAAGTATTTTTGAACCCTATGGTTGGTGAATTCCGTCCCACCATCACTCTGAAAGACCTTTATTGTGCGAGTGAATTGATTTTGCACAAGGGGAACAACAACTAGTAATGCATCATAAAAATCGAATTTATTCTTTAGTGGATAAAACCAAGTGAATCGAGAATAATCATCAATAAAGACAACATAAAACCGATAGCCATTAGTTGAAACAATAGGAGAAGGTCCCCATAAACCACAATGTATTAAATCCAAAACATGCTCAGAACGTTTATTTAAATCAAAAGGTAAACGATGGGATTTGGATAATTATCAATGAGAACAAATATTAGGTTTAGGTAATAACGAGGTAACAAACAAAGAACCATGTCTATGAAGTCTAGAAATAATGTCAAAGGAAACATATCCTAAACGTCCATGCCATCGTTCAAAGGATTCTTTGAGATGATGGTTGGAGTATGAGGCCACAAAAGCATGATTTCCTTTGCGAAGAATGTATTGCCCATTCTCACACGTCCCTTTTGCGAGGACTTGCTTGGTCTTTTGATCCAGAATGTGAAAGAATTGATTAGAAAATAAGACATCAACAGGAGAATCATGTGTAAGATGACTAACTGAAAGAAGGAGTTTAGTGAGATGTGGGACAACAAGAACGTTTTTTAAAAGAATATTTTTGTTCATGGCGAATGTGCCAATATTTCTGACAGGTAAGGTATGTCCATTTCCGAAACAAACAAAATCATTGCCACGAGTGGAATGGACACTGGTAAGGTCCTCGATAGAGGGTGTCATATGGGCCGACGCACTTGTGTCACCGGTCCAATCTGGGTATTCCTTAGTAAGATTGCATTGTGCATGGAAGGCTTGAGCAAGGTTTGCATCAAGGGTGGGCGCCTGCTGAGCAAAGGACGTAAGGTTTGGACAAGTATTGGCATAATGCCCGTCTTTCCTGCAAAGCTGACAGTGAGGTGGTCTTTGTGAGCGACCGCGACCTGCATTACGACCACGACCATGATTAGAATAAGATGACCCAGAGGAGGTGCGAGTATTATTACCAGTGTGATTTTGGGCAATGAAAGCAGTGGGTGGAGGATTGGAATTGTGGAGCGAAGACATAAACGTCTCCTCGTTCTCGGCTTTATTTAAGAGGTCACGAAAAGAGGCAGTTCCAAGTGCTCTATGTGTGGTACAAAAATGCTCAAAGGAAACCCCAAGAACACACAAGAACCAGTGGCACTTATCCCGTTCATCGACAGGGAATCCGATTGCCGCAAGCTGATCACGTAAGACCTTCAACTTTCGTCCGAAATCAGTGACTGAGTTTGACCCCTCTTGCAGGGCACGTAAGTTGTCACGCAGAGTATGCATTCTGTCAACACAACTGTTGCTGTATGCCCTTTCCAGCACTACCCAGATCTGTCGAGCAGTGGTCAGACCGATTATATCAGACATAGCCTCCTTAGAGAGAGAAGACTGAAGGAGAAGACGTACGGACTGATCATTGGTTAACCAGGGCACACGGTCAAAGTTGGGAATGATTTTATTGTCAGCAGAGGTGATAGTATCGGGTGGAACAGGAACGGTTCCATTAATGTGACCTGTGAGGTTTTGAAGATTGAGAACAATGGACACTTGTTGACTCTAAGAAAGATAATTAGAGGAGTTTAGTTTAAGGGGTATGAAGTGAAGGAGGGAATGTAGGGGAGTGGGTGAAGCGATGGTATTGGAAGAAGAGGCTGCCATGAATGTGGCGGCAGAAATAGGGCAGAGTTAGGGCATGAGTTGGCAAAGGAAAAGAAATGGGAGGAGGGGATTGCCTGTGTTAGGCTGATACCATGTGAGAACTCAATCGCTTGATTATCATTCATCAAATAATTACAATATATAGACTATACAAAGCTGAAATAAAAGGAAACTAGATAACACACAATAAATACAATTTAATTGCACATAATTATTGGTCATGATTTGCTCACGCTATTACTAGCATTCGATACAACTTACGGCAACAAAAAAACATTTACTTTCAAAAGTTATTAGAGAAAATCACATCATTAAAAATTAAATTAAATTCTCTATATTATATATAACATAAGGGTGGAATTGAAAACGAATATACTAAAATGAAATATAGTAGATACAACGATACATACAAGCTACGTAGAGATCGCAAAAGAAACCCTGCGTTTCGGTGGGTATACTCGAAACCCAAACCATTGGGACGAATATACCTGATACCTGACACGTATGGATTGGAAAAAAAAATAATATTTTGCGGTATGGGACGACTATGAGTTCAGGTGACACCTGACCATTACCAGAAACTATATACTCGTTGATTCGCATTATATACCTGAAAACTTTTAAGTTTTATTTTTATTTCCCTTTTACTAGTTATTTAGTAATGGTTCATTCTTATCGTTTCATTTTTCGAAAAAATAAACTTTTATTTTGTAATATATATTTTAATAAGATTATTTGTATTTATAAGTATTTCAAATATCATTATGGTGATGAATTGATGATGATTTGTGGTTTATCATAATTTTATATTGTATATATTTGTAAACATAAAATTATAAAGGAAGTAAACAATGTTGGTTAAATGTTGATTTAATTATTAGGTTTTAATTAATGTTTATCAAGTTGTTAGGATTAGATAATTATAGGTCTTATGATATTAGCATCTATTTAAGTGTCATGGTCTAGATGGGTTAGGATTTGATAACTTGGTTATCAAGTAATGTCTAGTATAAATGGGGTTCAATGCTTTGTTATTTTGCGTGGTGGTTTAATTTTAATAAAAGAAAATGGCCATGAATGCGTTTCTCACAAATTCTGATTGTTTGTTTGTGTTTGTGATTCGAGTGCTCCAAGAAATAATATATATATATATATATATATATATATATATATATACATGAAAATCCCAAAAGTATTTTTTTTTAACACTAACGGGTAAATACCTGATCCCTAACGGTTTATAAATACTTAACAGGTAATGGCCTTGGTATGGAATAAGATTTTACAAACGGGTATGGGTATAAGATCAATCACACATAACCTATTGACATCTCTGAAGCTACGTATATAAAA
Organism: Ambrosia x helenae; assembly: GCA_030844895.1. Taxonomy (NCBI): domain Eukaryota; kingdom Viridiplantae; phylum Streptophyta; class Magnoliopsida; order Asterales; family Asteraceae; genus Ambrosia; species Ambrosia x helenae. The sequence goes on from CM061225.1 coordinate 84,165,441, forward strand.
AGCCACGTGAGATCGTAAATCTATATCTATATATAAAATAAAGTGGTTGGGGTGGGGACACATGATAATATCATCACCCTTGAATTCCTGCCATAAATTTTGGGTTATAAATAACCCAATATTTATCAATTAATAATATTTATCTTTATTTTTTATTAGTATTACTTTACTATTAATAAATAAAAAACTTTTGATTATCTCAATTCTCTCTCATATGAAATAATATTATTAAAGCATAATTTCACGTTTGTCTTATTTATTTAATATTTATTTTCTTAAATAATTCTTTTTTTTTTTGCGCCTATTAAAAGTCTTTTAATATTTTATTGATCTAACCTCGAGCAATATTAAATTTTCTAACCTAATAATAAATAAATAAATAAAAACAAACGTTATAACCCGTGTGACACATAAATTTCTAATGAATTCTTTACACTAATTGAAAATGTAAATATTAGTTATGTTTTTATCCGGAGCCAGGATAATAAATGAAGTAAGGTGTTTTTACCCAAAGAAATTAAAATGTCGCCTTTGGATGCTTATATATAAAATTTGAGTTATGTTTTCACTAGATTATGTCCGTGGAGCATCCCTGTATAAACATATATAATATGAAGTGACAAAATGTTTGTTACGATGTAGCATAGAAATTAATGTACTATAATATGAGAAAACAATAATTTTAACCATGTGAATAAGAATAAAAATATATATTAAAAGGAGAATGCATATTTGGATGAGCAACATAGCCAGAAGCAATCAATGCAGAGCGCGATTGAGATGATGGTTTTTAAGGTATAGCTTTTTTTAGATTCGATTGATTTTAACTTATTTTGTCCTAGACGAAAATAAAACTCTCATTTACAGTTTCATTTAGTGTAAAGAATTCATTAGTGTTGTGTATCACATGGATTATAATGTTTATTTTGTTGTTTTTATTTATTATTAGGTTAAAAATTTAAATAATACATTAGGTAAGATCAATAAAATATTAAATGGTTTTTAATAAGCGAAAATATAAAAAGAATCAGTCAAGAAAATAAATATTAAATAAATAAGAGATAAACGTGAAATTATGATTTGATAATATTATTTCATATAAGTGAGAATTGAGATAATCATAAGATTTTTATTTATTATATAGTAAAGAAATAATAAAGACAGAGATAAAGATTAAAATTATAAATTAATAAATATTGGCTTAATTTGGGTTATTTTTTAGTGTATGAACAAAAATCTACTAATAAAATCGTTTTTATTTTCGTTTTTTCTGTAGAATTATGTTACTCGTTGAAAAAATAATAAAATATTCGTTAATTTGGTGTATTTTTTAAATGTAGTATATAAAAGTTATAAACGTTTAAAAATTGTAGGAGGAAACATGAGAGATAAAAGGACTTTTAGAGGAAAATAAGAGGGACGAATGATTCACTTAGTGTCATGTGTCACTCAAGGGATGTGAGGGTCTAATCCAATGCTATGTGTCAGACCATACTTTCCTTTATTATATATAGATATAAATTTAAATATATTAAACAGTTCATGGAATTTTGATTTATGTTATTAGTTCCATTTAACTCATTAAGGAAATCGGTGTATTAAACACGAAATATTGATAAATGGTCATCATTAGATTAAACAATAGTACTTATTACTAATACTAGTAAATTAAACGATCCATATGTGACACCCGTCAAACTCAGGTTAATAACTTTTATCAAACTTATAAGTCTACCTTAGCGAAACATTTATAAAACGTACTTAACTGGGTTAGTTGAGTCGGTTTGGTGATTTGGGAATCACCAGGAGTTGGTCTTGCACACACACGAGTCTCATATCCCATCCGTTGGTGAAACAATAATACAATACGGGTAACTTATTGACAATTACGTGTTATATGATCACTGATAGCTTAGGAATACATGTTTATGTGAATTAACATGATAAACCTGGATAATCTATCATTCTTATAAAAGTTGGTAAGAATGAGCCACCAGGTCCCTCATTCATGCTAACGAATGTACGAATGAGAGGCATAATCCCTCATTCGTGCCAATGAAGGTACGAATGAAAAACTTAGTAAGAATGAGAGAAATAATTTCTCATTCGTACCAATAAGGGTACGAATGAGAGACAAAATTTCCCATTCGTACCAATGAAGGTACGAATGAGAAAAGACTATATAAGCATCTCTTTGTCTCATTTTCATCATTTCACAACCCTAACTCGCCCCCAAGTGCTCTCTCTCAAACCTTAAACTGTAGAAACGAGTTTTGGCCCTTGGATTGTAAAGCTAAAATGAGTTTTATATCAATATTAAGTGAAGATTTAAGGTATGTTAATCATCTAAACCCTTTTCAATACATTTTTTATAAACCCTAAGTGTCTAGATCAGATCTTAATAAGTTTTCTTAAATAAAAACCTTTCTAACATCTTTCTAAACTAGATCTAGACCTAAATAATGAGTTTTCTTACAAAAACACAAGTGTTAATGATGTTGGTGACTATCCCATATGTTTTGTGTTGATGAAATGATATATAAATGATATTTAGATGATTTAGGACGGTTTTGGAAAATGATTTGTTAATGTATGGATGATTATTGATGTTTTGTAGACTTTTACCCATTTTGGGGATTTATGTTAGAAACCTAGGGTTTGTAACATGAACATGATGATGATAATATGATTAGAGATTTGTTAGCATATGTAAATCTGTGTTTATTGATATGAATATGATGTTATTTCAATAATTTCCATTTTGGGTTGATGTGACATCTTCATAATATGCTATTTTGGGTAAAGTCGTGATTTTGTATGTGAAATGGATGGATTGATCCATGAAATAGGTGTAGTGGCATGTGGATAGGACAGATATGGTTGACTGCAGCGTTTGGTATCATTTCGTGAAGTTTTCAATCAGATTTGAAGGATTTTTGTTCGTCGAAATAGTCCATCAGCTGTGAAGAGCAAATGAACTCTCATTCATACCCTCGAAGGTACGAATGAGATAAAATATTTCTCATTCGTTCTAATAAAGGTACGAATGCGAGGAAAGATTTCTTATTCGTGCTAATAAGGGTACAAATGAGAGGAAATATTTCCCATTCATGCCAACGTGTAAAATTGTGAAACTTTGATATAAACTAAGTGTTTTATGTGCATTGCTTGTATGTAAACTATATATGATTGATCAACTGATGTAATGGGTCACCAACGGGATGTCGAGTCTTGCGTGGTCGTGTTAAACATTCAAACACGTTTACAAACATATAAAGTCAAGTCTTGGACATTAAGGGTTATTAGATAAACATATCATCGGTCAAACATTAATAGGCTATCTATGGTAGGTTTTCGATAGTTGAAATCACCAAACAAGCCTGGCTTATTATTATCTATAAGATGCAACCTAAGGTGAGTGTCACAGCCCCACATTTTACTGTTTTCATATTTGGGAGAGAAACATGCGGTACGAGCTTTACGAACTTTTAGACCAACGTATTACATTATATCACATGGGTTCTTAGTGACATTACATCATTTAAAGTCCTTCTAATGTGTGAACAATTAGTATGTGGATACACAGCGGGGAAAGTGTGAATACATCTATTGGGCCAGACAAGCCCCACTCGGCTCGACTGGGAGTCGGAAGAGTGCATATTTGTCCTATCTAACTTACGGAACCGGGTGATGTCCGGTGGCAGGTATTGAGGTATTTCTAACGTTCACCGGTGGTTCAAGACACTTTAGTATCATGTGACGATGTCTAGCTAGCATTAGATGTAAGGATTGTTGGGTCTAGTTTATAAACGTTTACATACTTTTCAAACTTTATCTCTGTGACGCACCGGCACTGTACATGTTGACTAACATTGCATGTTTTCTCAGGTCGCTAAGGTAGCAGCGAGACTAGGCGCACTGGAGTCGCACTGAGTCTCATTTGTCTTGCACGGTCAAACATTATTCTCATGCTTTGAACTACTTACTTTTGTTTATGGTTGTCTAAACTTTAAAACTATTTGGTTTGGTTTTTATTATGTTGTTTCCATATCATATAGTTGTCGTTTATTATGACTGTTGACTTGGATCCTGGCATGTCACGCATTTCGTGATAAAACCCCGTAAGTGGAATTTAAGGTTGTGACACCATATAAGTAATAATTTTAATAAGTGATTAATTTCAACCATAACATGACTTGAGTCTAATATTAGCTCATCTTATAATATACCTAAATTTAAAAAGTAGTACTTAGGTGAAGGTTCAAATACAAAGTAATGAAAATGTGCGAAGTGTGCGAAGGAATCTCCTCCTTTTATTTTGACATTGCTAATTTTCACAAGGGATGACATTTTTGTCTTTTTTACTTCTTGACTCATAAACCCACTTCCCTCATGATTTTTAAACGGCTATAACTTTTTCATACGATAATATTTTTTTTAAAAAAATTACATAGTATTAACGAACGTTTCGTTCTCTTTAATTTGAGTAGCCTAGTACTATAATTTTCTTAATTTTTAAAAACTGGTACATAATATCACACTCAAGTATATGGTATGTGATTTTAGGCGTAGCCCAACTATGTGGATCTGGTACGTGATTTTAGCTATAGGGTATCTGATACATGATTTAAAGTGTATGGTCAAATGTGGGCATCTAGTACGTGATTATGGTCATTACATAATATGGTAGGTATCTTAACATTAAAGTATCTTAGGGGCCGGTTCAAATACAAAGTAATGAAAACGTTCGAAGTGTGCGAAGTACATGATAATTACGTAATGCTTTCATGAACATACAAAAACATTACGTAATTATCATGTACCAGTAGTGATTCTGTCTATGGTACGTAATTTTGTTATGTGATTTTAGTTATGGAACTAGTAGTGATTTTGTCTATGGTACGCAATTTTGTATGTTATGTTTTTTAGGGGTATGAAAAATTGTTATGTAAAGTTTTGAATGATTATGTTTATGGTACGTGATTTTGGTAATAAAACTATAATGATTATGTATATGGTACGTGATTTTGGTAATGTAGTAGTAATGATTCTGTCTATGGTACGTAATTTTGTATGTTATGTGACTTCGCACATTATTTGTCACTTTTTACGATAACCAGCCTCACATTAGTTATATACATAGAAATAGAATTACGTATCAAATGCTCACATTTAGCCATACACATAAAATCACGTATGAGAGACATTACAGCTAAAATCACGTACCAGATTCCACAGTTTGGCTTACACCTAAAATATGGGTATCTAATACATGATTGAAAGTGTATGGTTAAATGTGGGCATTTGATACGTGATTATGGTCATTACATAATATGGTACGTATCTTCACATTAAAGTATCTTAGGGGTTGGTTCAAATACAAAGTAATGAAAACGTTCGAAGTGTGCGAAGTACATGATAATTACATAATGCTTTCATGAACATACAAAATCATTACGTAATTATCATGTACTAGTAGTGATTCTGTCTATGGTACGTAATTTTGGTACGTGATTTTAGTTATGGAACTAGTAGTGATTCAGTCTATGGTACGTAATTTTGTATTTTACGTTTTTTAGGGGTATGGAAATTTGTTATGTAGAGTTTTGAATGATTATGTTTATGGTACTGATTTTGGTAATAAAACAATAATGATTACGTAAATAATGGAACTATAATGATTATGTATATAGTACGTGATTTTGGTAATGAAGTAGTAATGATTCTGTCTATGGTACGTAATTTTGTATGCTACGTGACTTCGCTCACTTCGCACATTTTTGTCACTTTTTACGATAACCAGACCCACAATAGTCATACACATAGAGATAGAATTACGTATCAGATGCTCACATTTAGCCATACACATAAAATCACGTATGAGATACCCTATAATTAAAATCACGTACCAGATTTCACAGTTTGGGTTACACCTAAAATCACGTACCAGATACTTGAATATGAAATTATGTACCTGTTTTTTAGAATTAAGAAAAATATAGCACTAGGCTACTCAAATTAACGAGAACAAAACGCTCGTTAATACGGTGTAATTTTTTAAAAAAATATTATCGTATGAAAAAGTTATAGCCGTTTAAAAATCATGGGAAGTGAGTTTAGAGGCAATTGACAAAAATAACCTTTTGTTTCTTTGTATAACTAATTATATAATCAAAATTGATCACGAGCTTTTTTAGTCAAAATCTTCAAATGAATGGTGGAGATGCCTTCACATACTTTGCACATTTTAATTACTTTTCACAATAACCGCGCCTATAGTACTTAAAACATGAGATGTGTACACTAATTTTTATTTATTATGGAGTAGTGTAACACCCCAACCGATGGCGGAATCATCGAGGTGTCACGTAGTGACGATTGTTCAAAAGCACATGGTACTAAAATGTAAATATTATTGAATAATCCAAAATTGTCTTACAATGAAATGGAAAATACAAAGTCTAAATGAAACGTAAATATTGAAATAACTGATTAAAATAAAGCACTAAAAGTCCCTTGCTAAAGCACTAGATCAAACTGCACCTGAAACATGTACAAAAATAGGTTTAGTCAACATATGAAATGTTGGTGAGCATTCCTAGTTTTTGATATATATAGTAAGTTGAAAAGATATACAATTCAAGTGTAAGCTACAGTGCAAATATGTAAACTATGTATCATACAAAAGAGCGAAATCAATCCTGTGACTGTATAATGTACAAAATGAACGGCGGTGTACTTATCCAATAAATGGATAATAACTTAACAATGGCCACGGATTCTCCGATGAAAAAGGGGGAGAATCAACCTAGGCGGGTTGTCAATCCAAATAGCGCTATCCAATGTTAAGGTCGGCTTGTACAATGTTAATGATTTCACTAAGTACAAATGTATTCTACATGTAATGTCTAAGCATAAAGCACGTTGTAAGCAAATGCACATAGTACTAGAATTGTATTGTGAAAATGTAAACTTGTATTTGTAATTTGTAATAGTGTACATGTAACACCCCAAAAATGAATAAAAGCAAAAAGGGGATAGGAAGTACTCACTGTTAACGTAATAGCTTGAAATTCAACTGGACAACGTAATTTGAATTAAGATTACCCCAAAGGATTAACCTAAAGAATTTGATAACGTGTAAGGGAAATAATTCTAGGATACATGTATTTCTAGGGTTTCGAATTGGGGGATAAGTATTTGTTTGATTAATAATCAAATTGTTTATTAAATATAAGAAATTTAATAAATAAATAAACAAAAGTCTTTTTGTAAATTTTTAAGTTAATGATGGTCACAATATAAAGTTTTAAGTATGATCATAATTTTTATAAAATTATTTTCTTGAAAATAGAATATTTAATCTATTTATTTCAAGTTGTCAAAATATAACTTTAATATCTAAAAATATTAAAATTAAAGAATTTCTGAATTAAAAGTTGTATTTCAGTTCTAAATAAATAGAAATAATTTATATAAAATTTTGGTGCAAAAATATTGAAAAATGAATTTATTATGATTTATTTATGATTAAAACTAACAAAAATTAATTAAAAATATAAAATTAACGTTTTTTCTGAAATAAAAATTATTTCTAAAATGTTTATTGCTATACAAATTTAGAATAATTTTTGTGGAATCTTATAAAATCATTTAGATATTTTTATTGAATTTTATAATTATAAATGAATAAACTTGTATTATTAATAATATATATTAAATAAATTATTTTTGAAAAACTAAAAATTGTAAAATGAACTTTACCATTAGAAGATCATACAGTAATTTTTGTAGAATTTATAAACCACTTTTAGTATTTAAAAACTATTTTAAAAGATTTAATATATTAAGTATATATAAAAAAAGGGTAAAAAAAATTGTTTGTTGGTTATGGGAGTCGAACCCGGGCCTCTGGCCGGTTCGAGTTTTATCACAAGCGTGGCCACCAACTGAGCCACACCCTGAGAACGAATTAAACTGGATTTAAATTAGTTATAAGGGTTAGTTGTGTTGGTTTTGATAATTGATTTAAATGAGAAAAAAAGAAAACTGATTATGGACTTCATTACGAAGCTTCCACGCACCACTCGTGGGCATGACAGTATCTGGGTCATCGTCGATCGATTGACCAAATCTGCTCACTTTCTACCCATTCGTGAGACCTACACAGCTGAGAAACTGGCTAAAATCTACATCAGTGAGATTGTCAGCCGTCATGGTATTCCTCTAGACATTATTTCCGATCGTGATAGCTGGTTTACTTCTCGCTTTTGGCAGACATTTCAGTCCGCACTTGGTACGCAACTGAATCTTAGCACGGCTTATCACCCACAGACGGATGGTCAAACTGAACGAACTATCCAAACATTGGAGGATATGCTTAGAGCGTGCATCATCGACTTTGGTGGCAATTGGGACACGCACTTACCTTTGGTTGAGTTCTCATATAATAACAGCTACCATTCCAGCATTAACATGGCACCATTTGAGGCACATTTTAGTACCATGTGCTTTTGAACAATCGTCACTACGTGACACCTCGATGATTCCGCCATCGGTTGGGGTGTTACAGATTGGTATCAGAGCCAGTTTCTCAGCTGTGTAGGTCTCACGAATGGGTAGAAAGTGAGCAGATTTGGTCAATAAATAGATTTAACATTCTATTTTTAAGAAAATAATTTTATAAAAATTATTTTCATACTTAAAACTTTATGATGTGACCATCTTTAATCTAAAATTTACAAAAAGACTTTTGTTTATTTATTTATCAAATTTCTCTTATTTATTAAACATTTTATTTATTAATCAAACGAATACTTATCCCCAATTCGAAACCTTAGAAAATACTTATTGACTAGATAGACTTAGACTTATTTGTTACATTATACATAGGGTGATACTTGGCAACGTTGGATTACACTTATTCAATTCCACAAGACTTACCACCTTGCTAAGGTGAGTATTACTTATCCCCTTTTTCGTTTTTTTTACACTTTTGGGGTGATTCATGCACAAGTATACAAAACTTTCACATTCAGTTACACATACATTTTCTTCATTTACAATTCATATACGTGTCTTGTTTATCTTGTGCCTTATGTTTGAACATGAATGTAGCTTACATACAAAATCATACATCTAGACATAACTTATGTTATGGTGCTCTTTACATATAGACATAAATTATGTTACGGTGCTCATTTAGACATAACTTATGTTATGGTGCTCTTTTAGACTAGACATAACTTGTTTATTTATTTATCAAATTTCTCTTATTTATTAAACATTTTATTTATTAATCAAACGAATACTTATCCCCAATTCGAAACCTTAGAAAATACTTATTGACTAGATAGACTTAGACTTATTTGTTACATTATACATAGGGTGATACTTGGCAACGTTGGATTACACTTATTCAATTCCACAAGACTTACCACCTTGCTAAGGTGAGTATTACTTATCCCCTTTTTCGTTTTTTTTACACTTTTGGGGTGATTCATGCACAAGTATACAAAACTTTCACATTCAGTTACACATACATTTTCTTCATTTACAATTCATATACGTGTCTTGTTTATCTTGTGCCTTATGTTTGAACATGAATGTAGCTTACATACAAAATCATACATCTAGACATAACTTATGTTATGGTGCTCTTTACATATAGACATAACTTATGTTACGGTGCTCATTTAGACATAACTTATGTTATGGTGCTCTTTTAGACTTGACACGTGTTAGGGTGCTCATTATCAATTTCATCTTACCAACTTTACATTTGATCTTTGTCTTGTTTGGTTACTTATGTGTTTACATAATGCCTTGGTGATGCTAGACACATGAATTGTACCGCCTTTCAAACTTATACTCTATGTACAAAACTAGGTAGTACTCACTAACATAATATGTTGACAAAATTTATTTTCGTGCATGTTTCAGGATAAGCTGCTTGACGCTTCACATAGGACTTTGGACTTAGACTAAATAAATCAACTATCTCAACTTTTGTTATGTATTTATTTTCACATGTTGTAAAACAATATTCAATAATCAAATATTTACATTTTAGTACCATGAGCTTTTGAACAATCGTCACTACGTGACACCTCGATGATTCCGCCATCGGTTAGGGTGTTACAATACTAACATATATTCCATAACTTGATGTGCACTTAATTCAAATATATCTTTACCTAAATTTAATAATTTTTATATTTAAATGCCACATATTTAAATAAATGTGATATACTAAAATGGACATGTTTAGAGTAACCCACTTATTAAACGTGGTTGAGTTGAATAATGAAACGGGCTAACTTAACCAACTTAAAGCTGGTTATTTTCAGTGGCGGACCCAAATTTTTTTTTATGGGGTGCGGAATCTATAAGCCCCTGGTCATTTATCCATCAGGTGGCACGGGTTGGATCGGGTCGGGTCGATTTGTATACCAAAAATAATAATACTAAAACTATATAATTAACAAAAGGAAGCCAAAAGTAATTTAAACGTCGCTAAATAAGCATAACAAAATTGTAAAATCTAAAGTTGTGATACATCTCCGCTAGTGTAGTAGTTTTGGAACATCAAACGCACCAAAATTATCACAATGACTCAAGATATTAAAAGTTAACGTGACTTCTTGCACTGTAAAAAACATTGCACTTTAAGAAACAAATAGTTCATCTTCTTCACATCAAATTAAGAGAGACATATCTAGAATCGAACTGAATAGTTAGATTCGTTTAAATTATCTACACTGGACTATAGTCTCACTCATTGTACTTGATCTTATCTACCCGGTATCTTATTAAACCTTATAAAAAATTTGACAATAAACTAAATTAAAGAACAAGTAAAATAAAGTAAAAAGAAATTAAATAAAAAGAAAAGCATATTAAAAGTTAACGTGATTTCTTGCACTTAAAAAAACAAATAGTTCATCTTTTTCACATCAAACTATGAGATAACAAGTCCTTGCTCGCCGAAAAAAACAAGGAATATATACACACCAACCTTTCTACCAAGCGTATGGATCGCGGATTTAGCTTCAAGACTTATAAAGAGGGAGAGGAAGGCTTGTTTCCTTGCTTTTCCTCGGTTTCAAAAATCCAAGGGTGCGATTGAAAAATTTTATGAGGTGCGGACGGGATAAACACATATATATAAACACTAAAAAAAATTTCAAGGTGGGCGCCCACACCCCTTAGCTAGGGTATGGGTCCGTCAATGGTTATTTTGTGTCTTAGATAATGTTATGACTAGACAAAATTACAGAAATCAACCTTTATGTATACTAAAAACTGTAGCTTTCACCTTTAGTTTTAAAAAGCTCGTAAAACAACTTATCTATCTATACTGCTATATAATGGGTTGTGCATGGGTAAAATTGTCATTTCATATTCATTTAAATGGGTAAAAATGTAATTTTATTTCGTCATCAAAACAAATTTAATACAACTATAAAATCAACTTGTTTAACATATTAAAAGTAATTAAAAATGGTATTAAACCATTGAAGCATTTGAAAAGTTTAATACCATGACATAGAGGATCTTAGAATATTCATAAAATAAGATGATATTAAGAAACATTGTTATGAAATTACACAAATATTACTTAAAATTATAAGTCAATTTTGTACTTTCTTTAAAAGTAATACTACCACTTTGCTGAAAAATTTATAATAATAATAATAATAATAATAATATTATTATTAATATATATATATATATATATGTGTGTGTGTGTGTGTGTGTGTTTGTGTGTATATATATATATATATAAATATATCTTCTATGGTTATCTTTATGATTTGCTAATAAAACAAGTGTTAAAGCAAAATGTAGAACATGTGCTTCATGCATCCTCTCACCCAACAGAGACACGCCTGTTTAAATTCTTTAAGATGTCATTGTATGGTTATGGATCCAAATCGATGATTCCAAGCATTAATGACAGTGTTCTTAATTTCTTCATGGGATCAGTTAATCCATACGTTATATACTAACAGTCCTTGGAATACATTTGTATGTTTTCTTTTTCTCATGCTGGCCCCATAATTGTTTACGTTGTTGTCCTTTTATTGTTTACGTTATTGTGCAGCCCCGCTGTAACACGCGGTTTCATGCTAGTATCACAAAATGAGCTTTTAATCACCATTATGTCTCCTCACATGCAAACAACCAACATTTACATCATTTTAATGTTGTTATAAATGGATGTAAAGAGGGCCTTAAAAGATTGTTTGAATTAGCTTGATTGCTTGAAGCTAAAGCTTATTCGATCTTTGAACTTATACTTAATATCTTTTAACCTTTTGTCTATAGAAAGATTATAAACTATTTATTAAAGGGTTGCGTTATTCTATAAAGGCTATCAAAAATGAGAATGGTGAGAAGGATACAAAAAACACAATTGATCATGAAATATGGCATAATGAGCCACAAAATATAACACAATACCAAAAAATATAACACAATGCTGAAGAAAAAAAGACACAATGAATTGAAAAAATAACACAATGATGAAAATAAGAAAAAGACACAATGGTATATAAAAGACACAATGATATAACGCATATTTTAAAAACGACAAGCTAAAACCCCAAAAAACGAAGACCTAAAAACTAACGTCGTAGGGTTCGATAAGACGATTCCAATGCCGCTTGAATGAGTTCAATCAGAGTCCGTTTGATACCTTTCCTACGACTTCCTATTTTTCTTTCACTGTGTTTTTTTATCCTAACCCTTGCTTCATAATTTTATTAAGGGGTTGTTTAATAGCCTCTTAATTAGCCTCTTAATCATTCAGGTCTGAATCATTCAACATTCAGATTGTTTGTTTCAGCATCTGAATGGAATGATTAAGTGCTGAACTATTAAGCTAATAAGGGATACTGAATGATTCAACTCTTAACCATTCAGAGCCTCTTAAGCATTCAGACCATTTTAATGATTCAGTACTTAATCAACCAAACAACCCCTAAGTTTGTTGTTTTGAGTTGATTTGCTTCATAAAAGAAGCTATATTTTGTTTAACGGCTATTTTTTTTCACAATGAGATTTGAACCCCTCACCACTTAAAAAGAAACATTAATCAACACCTTGATACTACTAAGTCAAAGGTCCTTTGATATAAAAGAAGCTATATTACCCAGGAAAAAAAAACTAAAATTATTTTTGTCATATTTAGAGCTGTGTCACGAATTATCAGAATAATTACACAAATTTTTTTTACACATTTTCATGTGTTGGTTAGAAAAGTGTCCACTAACATTACATCATTTTAATATTTTCATCAATAGATGTATATATTTTCATCAATAGATGTGTAGAGGACCTTAAAAGACTATTTGGATGAGACTGATGCTTAAGTTTTAGCTATAATGTTGATGTTTTTAACTTGTACTCTAAAACATTGTAAGGACTATTATTAATTATTAAAAAAGGTTTTATACTTTCCTCAAAAACACAAGTTTTTTATTCATAAAGTAAATTGCAATTTTAATTAGTCTTTGAGGTTTGTCCACACATTTGATCATTTATTAAAATATTGCCAAAAACATATCGAGGATTGAGGTTTCATTTTATTGCCAAGAAAGCGAATTAACTTCTGGTCACACGTCATCCAAAGATGGGTGGTTTGGTGTTTTTAGTATATTACTAGACAATTATATTGTCTTTAGATGCACACCTGATTCATTTCTCATAACAATATATTTTTAGTAAAAAATCATTAAAACACATAAGCAAGACTGCAAGAACACGAGGGGGTGGCCGGTGTTCCTTCTTACTCTCTTAGAGTTCATAAACCACATTACACAGATTCAACAAACGAATTCCATCTCAATTCATCCTATATAGAGAACACATCAACAATATGTATACAAAATGTATATTTGACAGTTCATCTCAATTGTTTATGGGAACAAAAAGGCAAACTAATTAACTAAGTGAATAAAGTTATCTTATTCATTACCGCATTCTATTCTTGTTTTTAAAATATATCTTAAAAATCAGAAAAAAAGGAATATTGGCATCCAAAAGTATGAATATTTATGTAATTGTGTTATACTTAAAAGTCTTTTTAATGGCTAGGAAGTCTTATAGTGTAAAATAATATTTCTGACCTTCCTTAAAGAATGTATTAAATAATATTTTGGTATAAAATCTCCGCCTACAATGATTAGAACGATAACTTATTTATTTCATATATGGGTGGAACCGCAATCATTTGGTGGCTAAAAAAAGTGGTGAAGTTTCTGATGCCAATTTCAGCGTATAATAATTGTACTAGAGGCGCGTAACACCGCGGATAAATAAATTTTAGATGAAAGTTAAATTAAAATGTATATAAAATAGTAATAATTACACTAATAAAAAAACTAAAATATTAAAAAAAATGCTTTAGTTTCCCACCGTCAGTCAGTTCTATGAGGTTTGGTTTATTTTTAGCCAATCATGGTTTCTAGCCCGTGCCGCTTTGCCCAAAACCGATTTTATTCCTTCTTAAAAGAACCCAAACCGGTTTTCAACCCGAACTGGTTTGAGAACAAAATCGGGTTATCTCTAGGCTAAATTAATACAATGGACACTTTTCAGGTTTTTTTTTTCTATTTTATTGTCAAAAAGTTGAAATATAAATTTCTTAAAACATCACTTCAACATCAATTTAGACTCAACAATTACATATATATATATATATATATATATATATATTCGGAAGCACGAATAGAAAACTTGAACCAACGTGAGTATCCAGTAATAACTTCAATGAACTCCTTTCCTCATGTACATTCAAATTATTATTTGTGCAAGGGTAATTTTTTATATAATGTTCCTAATAACTAATACAATATTTTCTAGGACCATCGGCACAAAAAGAAGTATAATCTACAGCTGGATTTAGTCGACAAGTTATATATTTTTTAAGCATTTGATAAACAATTAAATAACTTAATATAATTGCATACCATATAAAATAAAGTAAATTACCAAAACCGTCCATGTGGTTTGGCCCAATTTGCCACTCCAGCCCAATCTTTTAAAAATTGCTTGAATAGTCCTCGACTATTGAGAAAATAGGCCAAAACAGTCCAACGACTTAACACAGTTAAGTTTTTGACGTTAAGTCAGGGGTATTTTCATCAACTCATGCATAAAATTATAACCAGACTTCCCTGACTCTCCTTTAAAACCTGATTCCCTCCAATTTTTCCCTACACCTCCATACCTCGGCTCTACTTTCCCTCCAAACTCATCCACATCCACAGCTTGACACACACAAATAGAAATTCACGATCGTAAAAAGAGGAAGACGACACAATGGGTTGTACGAACTAGGGAAAAGGAAGTCAATCTTGAAGAACGTAACTACGGTAAGGCAATCGATCCATATCTTACATTGAAACCCAATGTTTATTATACCCGTAATGATCATAATATGCAAGCTGAAAATTCGGTTAACAACTAACAATGCATGTCACGCTATCGAAAAATTTTCAATTAAAATTCATCAGGGGGGGGGGTTGATCCAACTCACATAAATCTGATGTATGTTAACGGGAAGGTTAACTACATCGATGAGATGAACTTTGATTATTTCTTTATAATCACCTTGTATGACATGCTGGTGGAACTTGGTTATTATCAAGATGACGAGTTTAGGTATTACTATAGGCTGCCATGGGAAGACTTGGGACTGGGTTTAACAGAACTGTTAAATGACAGTGATGTACGCGTGTTGAACAAGATTGCTGAAACTGAGAAATCTATTGATATATATGTTGAGCATATTTCCTAACTGTGATGCATTAGAAAACAGACTTGTATTTCATCAGCTTTAGCATGGGCAGGTTTGGCAGCAGGTTGAGGATGATCCTTTTGAGCAGGTTGAGAATGATCCTTTTGAGCAGGTTAAGAAGTAGGTTGAGCATGATGACCCAATTCCAGATATTTGATCCAGATGTGTTGAAGCAGTCATTTGATTATAGCAACACAGAGGAAGATGATGATTAGTACGAAGATTCATATGAGGGGGAGTATGATCCATTATATTCACCCAACTGTTCAGATGGTGATTGTCATTAGATGTAGGTTGGTGTGTTAGTAGGTTAAGATCATAGTACTTTCGTCTTTTGGTATGATAAACAATGGTAAGCTGATTTGGTATGTAAACTGATTACTTCATGCTTTTTGTATATAAAATTTGGGTTGGCTATATTAGTGCAGCTGTTGACCCATTTAGTTTAGTGTATATCAGTTGTTGACCCATTTATTTTAGTGCATATCAGTTGTTGAGCTATTTAGTTTAGTGCATATCAGTTGTTGAGCCATTTAGTTTAGTGCATATATGTGCAATTTGTAGATGCAATTGTGCGACTAGTGCTTCGGATTGAACAACAAACTTATTTTGGTAAATGTCGTTGGTGCGAAGGAGAGATTCAGAAGGTGCGAATGAAGATTAGAAGGTGCGAAGGAAGATCTTCTGGTCGAATGTGTATATTGTTTATTGTAAAACTTGGTTCGACCTGACTGTTTGGGCGAACCTGCACATTCGCACAATCAATTTGGGCGAATGTGCAGTCTATAAATAGACAAGTTTGATTTTTGAATGTAACTTTTGGTCATTATTATTCCCTCCACTTTCTGATATTCTCTCTAGTGTTTTGTTTAACTCTTTTCACGTTCTTACCTTGTTTGTAATCATATTTCAACGTGTAATCGAGTTGTTAATTAATGAAAAGCTTTTGAAAATGATGATCTGTGTGTTTTGATCTGTTTGACTATTATTTTGTGATAGTTTTAGGGATTCCGCACCTAAAACTAACTTGTTTGATCATTCTTTGTTGTTATACGATCCTTTCACGCACATACACAATTGACCCATTTAGTGCATATGTTGATGACCCATGACCCATTTGTATTAATATGCAGTTTTGAACTTGCACAAATGTACAATTTGACTTGATCATATATAACTGCATATATGTGCAATTGACCCATTTAGTGCATATATATATATATATATATATATATGCAAGACTTGAACCTGAGATCAGGGGCTGGTCTAAGCTTTCTGGTCCACACCTTGAGATCCTTTATAGGGATAGTATTTGTGCGTTTTTGTATAGTCTCTATTTCATGAGGTTATCTATGTACTTAGTCTTCTATGTTGTTCATTCACTACTTTTTTAATGCTTGGCATCTGTCTACTTAAATTATCTATAGTGTGTGTTTGACATCAAGCTGGGGGTCTCTCTGGCAGTAGCCTCTCTATCTCTAACGATGGGGGTAAGGTTTGCCTACATCCCACCCTCCCCAGACCCTACTAATAGAGTTGCTATTCGTGGGATTTCCTGGATTCAGTTGTTGTTGTTGTTATATATATATATATATATATATATATATGCATATGCTGATGACCCATTTGAACTTGCTGATGACCCATGACAAATGTGCAGTTGACTTGATCCACCCAAATGGGTCATACAGACACAGAATATGCAACAGTTGACTTCCAAATGGGTCATACAGAGGCTGCATATTTGTGTGTAAATATGTAGCAGTTGACTTCCAAATGGGTCAACAATTGACTTGCATATATGGGCTGGACCTGCACAAATGGTAGATAGCATACAACATGGTAAATATGCACAAATCTACTTCCAACATAAAACAACATAACACAACATCCAAAAGCGCATATACACACAACATATCCATAACATTCAAAAGTCAACATATTCGAATACAAAAGATTCTAACAAAAGAGTACATAAAGGTCAGATTGTCATTCCATAACTACATAAACTATAACAAACCATTAACATAACATACTAACTAGAAGTTCCACTGTCTTTCTTCCTCTTCCTTCTCTTGCTCTCATTCCACTGACCATACCATAACCTAACATCCCCCATTAGCTGACATTTGTGGTCCATGTTTAAGGATTTCTTAATCCATGCACCTTCAGATTTGTCCCTTTCAATGTTCAAAACCCAGTCACATCTACCCATTTGGGGACTGATACCTTACACACCAGACAAAAGGTGACATTGTCATTCCATTCAATCACTAATTGCCTCCTGTCAAACACGACATGGTTTTTAATAAGTGTCTTGAAATCATCTTTATATCTATAGGGTTGACCAAGATAAAAAGGTGGAACTCCAATTTGATCATCATCAGTCAAACTCTCAGAGTCATCAACATCAGAACTGGAACAGGAAGGTTTATCAGTCATCATAAGAACTGGATGTTTGCACCTGCAACATTATCAGTGCATAAGACTTTCATCATTATTAGGGCATACAATGCAATCAATAATCAACAATGCAGTTGTAAATAATCAACAATGTAGCTGTAAATTAGTATTTTCATCATTATATCATCTTTACATTTAAAGGGTTCACCAAGATAAAAACATGGATCTCCAATTTGATCGTCATCAGTCAATAATCAACAATGCAGTTGTAAATCAGTACATACATACATACCTAAACCATATATCAGTACATACATACATACCTAAGCCCTAAATAATTACATTAATTAAAGCAATACATACATACCTAAACCGTAAATCAAAAGAAAAAGAAGAAGATCAACTACAGAAGACGACCTGCAAAAACGAGTTGTTGTGGAGGGGAAGGAGATGCTGGGTCTTTAATTGGGTCTTGAATTGGAAGGATTTAATTTGATATTTAGGGTTAATTATGAACTGGGGGAAAATTTGGATTGAATCAGGTTATAAATGAGAAAGGGACGTCTGGTTATAATTTTATACATGAGTTGACAAAAATGTCCCTGACTTAACGTCAAAAACTTAACTGGGTTAAGTTGTTGAACTGTTTTGGCCTATTTTCTCAAAATTCACGGACTGTTCAAGCAATTTTTAAAAGATTGGGCTGGAGTGGCAAATTGAGCCAAACCATAGGGACAGTTTTGGTAATTTACTCTATTAAATATTGTTATTTTAATTTAAAGAATATAATGCATTTGATAAACCGTTAAATTATTATTGGTGGGCTGCGAACGAACCAAACGAACACGAACAAGGTCTTGTTCGTGTTCGTCTGTTAAGAAAAATTATATGTTCACGAATAGTTCATGAACACTTACCGAACGAGATTTTTTGTTCATGTTCGTTTGTTAAGAAAACACTCATGTTCGTGTTCGTTTGTTAATTTTGTTAATGAACACACAGGAACAGAAACGAACATTAATGAACACAAACAAGTGTTCATAAACACAAATAAGTGTTCATGAACACAAACAAACACAAACGGACATATATTAACTTTTGAATAACATCGAATTCACATACATTAAGACATTAGTTAGATCCACCCAAAATATTAACGAATTATCCAAATATACTTAGTTATATCCAAATATAACATCGAACATGTTACCGAACGTTCACGAACATAAATGAACGAACACAAATGAACTTCCCGCAGAACGGTTCGTTGAAAGTTTAGTTCGTTTGCAGCCCTAGGTGCAGGGGTAAATTTTTATATAATGTTCCTAATAAGTAATGCAATATTTTTTAGGACCGTTGGTACAAAAAGAAGTATAATCTATAGTTGGATTTAGTCGACAAGTTATATATTTTTTAAACATTTGAAAAACAATTAAATAACTTAATATAATTGGTAGAAAGGGTAATATAGTAAATGTAGCATTCTCTCTCCTATGTGCGTGGCACATGCATACCCCCTTTTACTCTCTCGTAATTTACATTAGTGTAAATCCAGACACACATATGTATTAATAAATCAAACGTCGTCTACGAATGCCTACATTGGTGTAAAAACAGATCTGATAAATTGATTTACATTAATGTAAATAGGAGTAACAAAGTTACAATAATGTAATGAAAAAATGTTGCATAACAAGTACACTAATGTAATACAATTGTAAGACATAGTTCAAGTTATTCTTCATTTCTTGAGCATTGTCATCTACAAAACACAAAGATCCTTTTAAAGAAAGTATGTATCATAAAACAAAATGCTTTTGCAAACGAGAAGTGATAGCAAAACTCACACAAAACCACAGCACAATACAATAAAACTTACATCAAAGAAAATTAAAAGATCGTATTTACATTGACGTACTGCTTATTTACACAGTTGTAATCCAACTCCAGATAACTTTGCTGACATTAGCCTACACCATATCCACACAAAAGGTACATAATCAACTGAAAATTATTAGAAACCAACAATAAAAAAAACTATTCAACAGTCACCTGCAAATCCTCCACATCCCCGCACCAAACCTGTAGCAAAACCCCAATTTCCTCACAACAAAAGAAAAAAAATCTATTCAACTGTCACCTACGAATGCCTACATAGGTCCAAAAACAGATTCCCACCATCCCCGTTCAAAACCAACCATAAGAAAATCAATTACTCACTAAAAAATCAAACCTGGTTGAAAAATAAGCATCTAAACCCACCATTACCATCGTCAACCTTCAACATCACCATAACCCTACCAAATCATCATCATCTTCAAACCTACAGATCTGAAATAACCATCACCTACCACCGTTGTACATTGTCACCCAAATAACTATCACCTCCAGATCTGAAATTACCATCGTCAACCTGTCCCCCCACCCAAATAACCATCACCTACCACCGTTGTACGTTGTCACCGTCGATTTAGCCTTGGATCTTCATCAACAATAGCTTCCAATGCAGTTCACCACCCTAAAACAAACAATCGTCGACGCCTAAAAAGTAGAGTCGTAGTCGCCTAAAACAGGTTCGTATTTGTAAGTTGTTTGGGATTGATTCTTGATGTTCTTAAAGAGGGAGAGAGAGGTGAGAGAAACCGATTAGGTGATAAAGAGAGAGAAAGAAGGATATATGATATTAATAGAAGAGAGAGAGAGAAGGAGTGTGTGTGAGTTTGTGAAATTCCAATTAAGCCCTTTTAGTTATATAAAAAGGTTGCACACGTGGATGAATGAGAGCCTTTCATTTTGGTTCTTTAGTTCTCTCAACTCAACTAGGTTTTCAATAGAACTGGACCCTATATATATAAAGAAAAATTATATATCTAAGCTTATAAACTTCATCCATCATCCATCATAAAGTTAATTTCTAATACATTAGGGAGTTTAGTTTACAGTGGTTGATAAATCTATATGGTTTAGCATTTTCCTTGAAAGCTTGATGTGGGATTAGATGAAGCTGGATATTTTAAGTGTGAGACCCATAGATTGATTGTAAACATGAACTTAATTGCTTTTCATGCTTGGGGCCTAGTTAGCTGGTGGTCAGGTTTAGGTGGACAATAATACCGACAGTTTTAGTTGATGCGTGAGTAAATCCTACTTAATGTACCTAACCGTTTTTGAAACCGAGAGTCCTGGTTATGATTCCATTGCAGTCTTTTTTAGGGATGAAAAAGAATCAAGCGTGGGGATATTTGATGTGTTGCGAAACACATGCATTTTTCCATAGTATTTTAGTAGTTTTTTTGAGTCGTTTATTTATCATTTTAGTTAGTTTTTAGTTGGTTTTTGTCTATTTAGTAATTTTATAGGTTTTATTTATTTTTAGTTATTATTTACGTATTTTCATTTGTTTTAGATTTTCTCGGAAAAAGGACATGTATCGAAGAAATAATACTTGTTCCGAACATCCGGGCTCGAGAGTTGATGAGAAAAGAAGTTTATTTTAAGGAGCTAAGAAGAAGATTGGGCCAACAATGTTTATTGTTTGAAGAATTAAAGCTAAAAACCCAAGTAAAAGAAGCCCAAAACAAGAATTAAGCCCAAATCAATGTTTGGCCAAATGGCATGCTGATACCCACGCACCGAGACCCTCGAAGAGTCACAGAAGGGCGCGAGGGGGTTGTTTGTCGAGAAAAAAAAATATTTTTAACCAACAAATTAGGGATAAAATCAACATAAATACCTAAACAAACCGTATTTTCGATACATACACCCCTTGGATGAATTTCGAAATCTGAATTGGAGATTTTGGAGCAAGAGGAGCCTACGGATGCTGTACATCTCGTATTCAAAGAGCTTTCGGTTCGGTTTTAAGTTATTTTTTTTGTTTTTCATTATTTTGAACATGTTTAACTTTTATTGTTAGAACTTAGTTTGCTTTCATGGATATTATGAGTAGCTAAACATTTTGTTGGTGACTTGGGATGATGAACTATATTTTGGTTTTTAATTAAAGACTTATGTTTCTGTTTTGGATGTGTTGAGTTACATGATTTAATTTTTATGTTTGATTTTGAATATATGTGTACAAGTGCTTTGTGATTTGATTACTTGTTTATTGGTTTTGATTTTCTACCATATAGGAATATCCCCTAGATCTAGAAATTATTCTAGTTTGATTAACTTTTGTTGTCGAGCTAGTTCTTGCAGTTAGGAATAGCGCAAGTTTAACAAGTTTTTAAAATCAGACAGCTAAGGTGTGCAATCCCTTCCCGAAGGTTAGGAATATAATTCGGGATTGCTAGGTTGACTAACTAGGCATTGTTTGGTAGTTTGGTTATTGATGGGGCGAGACCACCTAGTTATTCATGTTTAGAGTTTTCCTAGGATTTCATTCATATTAGTTAAGTTTGTTTCACAGTTTAGAAGTTTTCGATCCCGGAATGGTTGATTAAAGGATTACTGTGGGATTTGGTTTCGCTAGGGCGATCCACTTTCATTTTAGCATTTCAATACTTGTCCCGCATTGAGTCTAGTCGACTATTCTTGACAGGATGTTTATTAGGTGAGAAAAGGGTCTCCAATCGGATTACATAAATCAGCTTTTATAACCAGAGTCTAGGGATTCTACCCAAGTTACCAGTCTTCTCCTCATTAGAGTTTTAAACCAATTTCTTAGCTTTCGTTTATTTTCAGTTTCTTAGTTTAATTAGTAATTTAGTTTTAATTAATTTATTACAGTTTAAACCCCAAGTTACCAGCCTTCCACATAACCTTCCCTGCAACCCTTGTCTTCCCTACAACCCTTGCCTTTGTGTTTCCCCTTCTTGTGGACTTTTTGGGTTGACCTGAGTGTTGTGTAGCTTCTTTAGATGGTTGAGTTGACTATTGAGCTGTAAACATAAGTAATATTTAAGCTAAGTAATATCACAAGTTAATCCATAGTTTAGGCTAAGTAATTTTCACCTACAAATACCACAAGTCATTACAACATCATGTTTTTGTCAGTTCTCTAGGCTTTTTTGGATCCTCATGAGGATCCTTTTTTCTATTCTTCTTAGGCCTACCAGGTGCAACTTTGATTGGTAGTAGATCCATAGGATAAACAACCTTAGGCTAGTACTTTTCACTTGGCAAAGGAGGAATTGTTAACTCATAAGACTTCATGTATGTTGCTTTATGGTAACACTCATCAACAAACTCTTCAGCAGTCTTATGTAAAAACCCAGCCATTGCACACACATAATTGCATGGTGTTCCTTTAAAATCCCATTCCCTACATATGCAAGTTCTATTTTCCAAATCCATAGAAACATCACCAAATTCCCTAACCTGGAATACATGATATGATAACGGATATACCTCACATCTATAAGAAACATTTTTTGAAACTCAAGCTTTTCCTGTACGTTAGGGCAAATAAAAACGTCTTGGGCAGCCATTTTTGTTCTCTTAGTGACTAGTCTACTCATTAATAGAACCCTAAATTATTTATTCGATCCAAAAATTTAATAGACTATGATTTGAATTTTAACATTGATGAAGTAAAAAAACCTGTGTGATACATTAAAACAACAAATCTATTATATATAAATTTTATTAACCAGTTATTCCATTGTTGTGTCTTCGGGCGGATGGATGGTCGGGTTTTTAGGATAGGGTTAGGAGTGGAGGATATAAGAAATCTACTGTTTATCAGTATATTTGAATAGTATTCCCCTGCATTTATTTTTTAATATATTTTGAATGTTGTTGTGAGTGGAGAGGGAAAAGATATATTTGAACACTATTCCCCTGCATTTATTTTTTTAATATATTTTGTAAGTGTATTATTTGTATGTCCATGGCTAGTAAATATGGTTAAGGGCAGTTTTGTAGTATATACACACGAGTAGGAAGGTTCTACACTACTAGCCTTGCTAGTCCTGTGGTTTTCAAGTGACTAGCAAGCTAGTCACCCTGGCTACTTGTGTGACGAAGAGCTATTCGCCCCGTGGGCCTGGTCCGACTAGCTGGGCATATAAAAAGGTTCAATCTTTGCACTAATCAGTGAGTTGTTCATTTGAGCGAGAAACTAGGTGTTTTTGATGATCAGGTTGTATTTGTAACACTCGAGCTCTGTTTAATATAATCTTTATCATTAAAAACCAGATCCGAACAACTCGTTTTTGTGTGTGTTTGATGTTTCTTGTTGCTTAACCTGCGAACCGAGAATTTCGCACTCGTTTCGTGTCAAACCCATGATATCCAGATCATCCGTGTCGGTCCTAACAAGTGGTATCAGAGCCGAGGCTCGTATCACGTGTGTTTTTGTAACAAAAACTGATTAAAATCGTTGTGTTTTCAAAGCTGAATGTGTTTATGAAAGTTTAAAACCCATTTTCATAAAAGCCCACTTTTTCATTGATTTGGATAGTGTTTTGTTGTTAAAAACGTGAGGTTTTTTATTAGGTTTTGCTCCAAAAGTGTTTTGGAAACTTCTAATCATCTGATCATCAAACATATCAATTTTGAGAGAGATTTGAGCAAAACGGCTGATTTTCGTGAAGAACTATGCAACAGCTCTGCAGGACACGACTAGCTTTCTTAGTGGTGCTACAGTGACACGACTAGCTTTCTTAGTGGTGCTACAGTGACACGACTAGCTTTCTTACTCATGCTATAGTGACACGACTAGCTTTCTTAATCATGCTACAGTGACATGACAAGCTTTCTTACTTATGCTACAGTGACACGAATAGCTTCCTTAGTCGTTCTACAGTGACACGACTAGCTTTCTTAATCATGCTATAGTGATACGACTCACTTTTTAATCGTGCTATAGTGACACGACTAGCTTTCCTAATCGTGCTACAGTGACACGACTAGCAATCCTAGTCTCCTAAAAAAACCCTAATTTACTGGAGTTTGACTTTCGTTCACCAAAGTTGACTTTCGTTGACCAAGTTTAACTTCTAAAAAAACCGTTTGTGTGAACCATCTTTGACCGAAGTTTGACTTTTGTTGACCAGACTTGACTTTTTCGCTAGATTTTCGAAATGGCAAATGCAACCAAACAGTGGGCTTTCGCGTCTTCCATGAACGCCCACTGGTTCAACAACGACAACAACAGGGGAGTTTCGGATGTAATCTGTGGGCCCATCTGGAGAGGAAGTCAACGTCAGATGGTAGTGAAAGTCAACCGAATCAAACCAAACAACTTAACGATGTTCAAAACAATCAAGAAATAGTTGTGGTTTAGGTTACTCCTACAATTCACTCTATCCCAACAAACACGGATGTTGCGAGTGTATTGATTATGCATACTGAGAAAGGTTTTAACCAAAAGACACAACTTATGGGAGGTAATAATGGGGAAATAACGTGTTTTGCTCGACGAATAGAGACTGTAGAATCAAGAGAAGCGTTAAAGAGTGCTCAAACCTCAGATGAGAATACAGATGCAAATAGTGAGTCATCAGCAAGTGAACCAGACCCTGAACGAAATTCTGAAGAAACCAACAGAACTGATGCAAATTGCTCAACTTCTGGAAGGAGTGAATCAGAAGAGGAGGATGCTAGTGATCAAAATCAGGAAGTTATAGTTCAAGTCTTGCAGGGAACTGTCTATATTGCGAATAGATCTTCTAGGTTTGTCTGTACTAACTGTGCTAAACTCCAAAGTACGATTGAAAGGTTGTCTGAAAACCAACAGACTCTTACTTGCGATCTTGCTAATTGTGTAACTGCCAATGAAGCTTTAAGAGCAAATGAAATGGATTTTAAAAACTTAAATGAAATTTTAAAGAAAGAAAATTCTGAGCTTTCTAAAACTCTTGAGGAAATAAAGAAAGAACTAACGCAAGCAAGATTTGATTATGAAAAAGCCAAAAATAGGCTAGATGGTTTTAAGTTGGGAAAGTTTGTGTTGGATAAAAATGATATTGATCGTGAGAGCCAGCCTCTGCAAAAGGAAAATCAAGGACTTTGTTACAATACACCTTTTGTAAATAGACAGAAAGTGAAATTGAAACTAAAGACTGTACCAGAGGTGGAGCTTGAGGATTCTAATAAAGAATCCCAGGAAACTGAAAAGAAGCACTTTTAGTTTCCTGAAGGCACGGAAGGTGTATACATGTTGGTGGGATCTGACAAATTGTTTTCTGATAAAGAGTTTCCCATTAAAAATGTTGATCAATCCATAATTAAGCATATTTTTAAGGAAATACCAGTTACCGAAGTTCAAATCAGAAAACTTGTTGATCAGAAGAAACAAGTTGAACACAAACCCACCAAACATGTAAATCAAAAGAATCGGTTTAGGAAAAACAAAAAGGGTCCCAAGATCAAAGAAATTAAGCCCATCAAATCGAAAGGTACTGATAAGATGAAACATTCTTATCAAAATCATCAAAGAAATTTTTCACCAAGATCATCTTATTATGATTCATATCCAAGTACCTCTCGATTTAGAAGCTCACAAGAAAGCTATAGCCCTAGATATTTTCAGATTAGCTCAAGATAGTCACAATATGAACCTTAGTAATATGAGGAGTGGAGGTCATGCTATGAATGTAACGAGGTTGGACACTTGATTGCTAATTGTCCCTATCTGAGAAAAATAAAGGGCAAGGCATTTGAACCCCCAAAATACAACAACCAAAGATGCGGGTCACCTAAAGAACAAGTTAAACAAAATGTTTAGGTGACACCGAAGAATTTGAAAAAATTACAAAAGGTTATTGTTGATGTTTCAAAACCTAAAGCTGACCAGGCATCAAGCTCAAAGGCTTCACCTAAGGTTGCAAAACCCAAGGGAGGCCCAAAAGCAGGTCCAAAGGCTAACCAAAGGGCAAAGCCACCGGCTAACCCAAAGGTGACGCCTCAGGTACCACCCAAATCTTTCAAGCAAAGACCTGTAAACGCTAAGCATGACCAAATTTGGAAGCCAAAAGCAGCTGAAGCACCATCTGTGGGTTTATCTGCTTCATTAGCACTATCGACATCAACTGTTGTTGATAAGAAAACACCTACCCCTCATGGTATATTGATGGAGCTACCTATGATTGATGACCTAGGCCGACCAAAGATGGTCAAGGCCTGGGTCCCCTTCCCTAACTAATCTTAGAATAATTGTGTAGGGTGTTCCAGAAGGAACTATCAGCAGTCCTTGGATTGTTGGAAGTGGGGCATCCTAGCACAAAATAAGTGACATATCACTCCGGTAAATTGAATAGAATATCTTTGGAGGATATGAAGCATTTTCTAATCAAAGGAAGGGATCGGTTTAGCAAAGAAAGATAAGAAGAAAGTAGAAAGAAGAAAATAAACAAAGAAAGAATAATGTCCAATGGGATTTTAATTCATGACATAGTGTTTTGACTTTATAAACGGGTGTCAATGATGAATAAGAGTGGACTAGGTTGTTGCTGTAGAACGGTTCCTTCATTATCTAAAGGGTTACCGAACGAAGGTCTATGGTACCCTAATGGCGATAAGCTGGATCTCGTTGGCCTAAGTGATTCTGTCAATGGTGGTTACAAAATCGAATTTGAATTCGCAACGGGTGGATTTCAGTTCATGGGAGGACGTCATGTGTGTCATCATTGCAACCTGCGAAGCCGAATCAGGTAGCTGCATCAAGCTGTTGTTTCCAGGTTCTTTGGATTCTCCAACATACATGCATGGCCACAGTTTGCATTTCGTTAGCACCTCCTATTTTTCCAGTTGATAAAGTAACTTCCAAAGCAATCACTTAGGATCTAGTGATTACTAAAGTCCACACTAACTACCAATGTGTCGAAATTTTTACCAAATTTGACTATCTTTAAATGGTAAATGGCATTTTGGGAAAATCTGAGTAAACCACATTGGAAAATCAGTTTTTGTAAATTTTTTTCTTTAAAAATCTGAAAAATCCAAAAAATATTGTCTTTTCGTAAATTTTTAGATTTTTAGGCGGAGAAAAATAAAAAAAAATACAAAAACATCAAAAAATTTCAAAAATAAAAAAAAAAAGAGAAAAAAGAAAAAATCGAGTTTTCATTTGGTGAAAAATGGAAAATTATATGATCTCATCAGTGGGATATTTGAATCCTTTAAAATTATAAAAGAATTGGAAACGATAGGCAGCCTCTACAATGATGTGTCAGTAGGCTCAAAATCATTTCCAAGTTCGGCACGGTGATATAAACTAAATTGACTGAAAATTGTGTGGATAGAATGCCAAAACCCGAGGTTTCTGGAGTTTAGGAGGTTGGTACATCCGGGGTGAACCAGACGTCTCTCAGAATAAAGGAGTGGCACATGTGTCGTACGTTGGGTTCGATCATGAGACGTATGGGAATCCTATAAGAGCAAAAAGATTTGAAATGCCAAAACCCTAATTCTCATTGAGAATTCGCTATAAGGTAACAAATCATATGCCTAAAGCATCATACCGATAAATCATTTAACAGTATTGATTTATCAGTATCTTACTTCAACCTGGTCTGGATCTCACTCGTCTTTTTGTTGCATCGTTCATGCAGACCTGATCACCACGGAGTCCATTCCTTGTAAATACGGATGATGACAACTTATTCACCGGTTACGAGGAAGCGTTGTGCATGTCTTGTTACGGAAATGTGTAGCGTGTGCGGGGAACACCACTTAATCAGTATTAATCGTTACTTTAACATATCTAAAGTGCCTAGTGATAAAATCTGATTTTGAGTTTATGTGGACAACAATATTGGAAGTTGTTGTAGGATGCGTATTGGTAATTGAGCTATAAAATTAACAAATAAAGGGTTCCAGTTTAGTCGGTGCATTGATATGATTCTCTAACAGATGAAACTCACAAAAATATGCATGTGAATAGTTTAAAATTTCTAGTTCTTTAATTTATGCTATTTATTAGAAAATCCAAAAATATTTTTCTTTTGTCTTTATTTTTGATTGACCGATGTTAGAATACATGTATTCTTCAATTGGAATCTCAGATCCGAAGCTGAAACACAAATAAAATCTAAATTTACAAAATTCAAGGGTCAAATATCACTTTTAGGGTCACAAGTTGTCAAGTGCAATAGTTTAGTGTGAAATTTGAAAAGATCTAAATGTTCAGGGGGATAATGATTCGTTTCTCCAAACGGTGAAAATGGACAAATCTTGGAAAGTTCATCAAATGATAAACTTCAAAAATTTGATTGAGTCCGGATTAAATTTCGTATCTAATACAAGTTGTAGTTTGTGTGCAGTTCTTATTAATTTTTTCTGCAGGATCAAACACAACGAGTGTGCACATCAAGATTCAAACGACAAGGCTTGAAGCTGAACAAGACCTGAACCTGAACAAAAAAATCATCTTGAACAGCAAGAACCCGATATTTCATCTTTAGAGAAACCAGATCGGGGTAGAGCTCCAGCAATCGAAGCTGAAGAAGATGAGAATCAAGGTAGGAAAGTGAAGATGATGTTGATCTTCGTCCTCGTCACAGAATCGCCAATCATAATAGCACAGATTTCTTGATTCCATCTAAGTTATCGAAGCTAATTGAAGACCAAGACAAGATCTTATGAAGCCACGACTAAAGCCCAAATCAGAAAATATATTCAAGTCTTTAAAGGTTCATACACTACGGCGTTACCCTAAGTTGAAGAACACTGGATATTAAGACTTGAAGACTCGAAGACCACATATCACCAGCTAGGTCCAAGGGGGAGTTTGTAAATACACTTCGTGTGTGTCCCCATCTAGGTGATAAGTTAAGTCTGTAAATCACTAGCTAGGTCCAAGAGGGAGAATGTAAGTGCATAATTGGTATGTCCCCAGCTAGTGATAGGTCCTTGTAGGTCATTGGCTAGGTTAATTGAGTGGTTTACAGCTCGTAAATATGGTTAAGGGAAGTTTTGTAATATATACACACACGAGTAGGAAGGTTGTACACGACTAGCCTTGCTAGTCGTGTGGTTTTCAAGCGACTAGCAAGCTAGTCGCCCTAGCTACTCGTGTGACGAAGAGCTAGTCACCTCGTGGCCCTGGGCTGACTACCTGGGCCTATAAAAAGGTTCAATCTTTGCCCTAATCAGTGAGTTGTTCATTTGAGAGAGAAAACTAGGTGTTTTTTATGATCAGATTGTATTTGTAACACTCGAGCTTTGTTTAATATAATCTTTATAATTGAAAACCAGATCCAAACAACTCGTTTTTGTGTGTGTTTCATGTTTCTTGTTGCTTAAATCGCGAACCGAGGATTCCACACTCGTTTCGTGTCAAACCCGTGATATCCGGATCATCCGTGTCAGTACTAACATATTTGAACACTATTCCCCTGCATTTATTTGTTAATATATTTTGAATGTGGTTATGAGTGGAGAAGAGGGAAAAGTTAATAATTAAAGTATATAAAAGTATTATTTAATAAAAAAAAGATAGAAAATATGATGATTTTTAGTGTAATATGTGGTTGTGAGCAATTGTGAGTGGATAGGGATGGGGAACCAGATGTGAATGCCCTAACACCATGTTCCCGAGTTTTATTTAACGAAGGAAAAGAAAGGATATCAAGGAAAAATCGTGTTTCAGAGTTTTTTTAAGGAGAGAAAGGGGGGAAATTGAAGGAAAATTTGGGCTTATTTCCTTCATTTCTCATCCTTCTAAATTGGAGAGATTTGGAAGAAAAAGATTTTTTAAACATAAAATTCTTATTTTTCTTTTCATTTCTTTTGAACTCGGAACACGGTACGTAATTAAACCTTTTCTTTCCACTCCGTTTTTTTTTCTCTCTTTAATTTAGGCTTATTTCTTTATTTCTCATCCTTCCAATATGTGGCAAAATGGTATGACTTATGAGAGGTAAAATGACATTTACACACTTCGCAAGTTTTTGTGTCATTGAATTGAAATTTGAAAAGAATGACATTTACACATTTCGCCCTCCAGAAGTACTTACACATTTTGGATGTATGATTTTAAAGGAAATATTAGACTTCCTATACTTTTTTTTTTCATTCTTTATTCTACTTCAAAAAAATCTCAAAAACATATAAATTATTTTTTATATTCCTCGTATTCTCCTTTCATTTCCTCCCTTAAAAAAGTCCAGAACACAGGTACACACAAGCTAGAAGACTAACGCAATGATTAAGCTGGGTGGTGTAAGGGCGTTATTTCTTGCCACCTAAGTTTGTTATCTAAAAATGGCGTCCCTCCTATATTTTCTAAGCGCTATTAGGAGGTGAGGGCCATTTACCAATTGTAAATGGAATATCAGACACAAATGGGTGGTCAGGCGGGGCCCTCTATACATCACCAATCAATTTTTTTCCTTTTCTTTTGAAAAAAAAATTAAATGGACATTACTCTATTTCCTAATGGTTATTGAATGGAGCCTCTGTTTTTGTGGCGTTGAGATGGCGGGATAAACCCCCTAGCCTTACGACATCACTGACTCTCGTAATATGCAACACACGTTTTCATGATTACTAAAATAAATTTCTTTCTTAATCTAGTAAAAATATCGTTCCATTCACTTAAAATAATTATTAATTAATTCATGTAATCCGATCATTTTATTAGATTTTATTTTTGTTTCTTTTTCCTCTTTTATCTCCACTTGTGATCACCATCTGACTACAATCCAATAGCACATACCAAACTACAAAATAATGTTGACTTTCTCATGATGATAGGTGTGTATGATGCTGGATTTTTGTCAACACTAATGAAACATCAATGAATCATGTTAGAAGTGTGAGGTTTCTATGGTGCTATGTAGGTCCCTCACACACAAACACATACACATACAAATAGAAGAAATAGGCAAAGATAATACACATCACACATGTATACATATATATAACTAGGGCTACAAACGAACCAAATGAACACGAACAATAAGGCCTTGTTCGTGTTCGTTTGTTAAGAAAATTATGTGTTCATGAACAGTTCATGAACACTTACCGAACGAGATTTTCTGTTCATGTTCGTCTGTTAACAAAACACTCATGTTCGTGTTCGTTTGTTAATTTTGTTCATGAACGCACATGAACACAAACGGACATTAATAAATACAAACAAGTGTTCATGAACGGAAACAAACACAAATGGATATATATTAACTTTTGAATAACATCGAATTCACAATTATTAAGACATTAGCTAGATCCACCCAAAATATAACATAATTGTCCAAACATAATTAGTACTTGAGAAGGGCATTGGAGGTGGATGGTAGATGGCGTTGGAGGTGGAGGGCATCAATGCTGGAACGTGAAAATATATAATGAGCTTGGATACAAAAGGTAGGTTTATTGATCTCATATAGTCATATATTTACCTCATACATTATTTATTGGGTTCTATAAATAAAAATAAAAGAATATAAAAAAAGTATAAAAATTAAAAACCTTAATAAACTATCGAACATAAACGAACATGTTACTGAACGTTCATGAACATTAAAGAATGAACGCGACCACTGTTCATGTTCGTTCGTTTAACTAAACGAACGGAATTTTTTGTTCGTGTTCGTTCATTTATTAAAGGGAAAATAGATTTTAATACTCCTAACTATCACCTGTTGGCGGATATTACTCCGAACTTTCACTTTGGCCAATAGCACTCCCAACTTTCAACTTATTTTCTTCCATCACTCCAAAATTAACGGAGGTCTAACCTGGTTAGTCTTCGTGGCCAAAATGTAAAAACCAAAACTTAAGGGGTATTTTTGAAACATTTTATTATTAGTATTATTATTATTTTAAATTCTATAAATCCCCCCCCCCCTCTTCATGTACCACCGCCGCCACCACCCACCACCAAACACCACTATCAACCCACCCCAATCGAAACACTAATCGAAACTTCACCACCACCGGTCAGCTGAAATCTTGTTCCTAAACATGTACCACCGTCACTACCACCATCTGCCACCAACCTACCCCACCCCACCCCACCCCACCAAACACCACTGTTAACATTACTTGAGACCATCAACATAACTTCACCACCACCAACCCCAATTGAAACCCTAGCTAAACTCCACCAAAAACCAATCTGTAACCAACCCCAACCCCAATCGAAACCCTAGCTAAAATCCACCAAAAAACCAATCTTTAACCAACCCCAATTGAAACCCTAGCATTATTGTTGGTTGAAGCTCTGTACCGATTCAGGGTTTCGATTCATGAGCACAAACAACTGATGGGTACCTGATGATGGTTCAGGTTTCGATTCATCCATTGAAGCTCTGTACAGAAACGAAGACGAAGAAGCTCTGTACGGAAACGAAGACGAAGAAGAACAAGACAACAACGAGTGTTTTTATTAGTCTCTCAATCGGTTACTCTCTTCAGCTACTTGCTCTTCTTCTTCTTCTTCTTCTTCAGATTGTGATGATGTTGATGATGATGATGGAGATTTAATTGATTCGAATTCTTCATATTGTGATGATGGATGTTTTATTAATAATAATAATAAGTTTCAAAAATGCCCCTTAAGTTTTTGTTTTTATATTTTGGCCACATAAAAGTTTTGGTTTTTACATTTTGGCCACGAAGACTAACCAGGTTAGACCTCCGTTAGTTTGGAGGTGATGGAACAAACTAAGTTGAAAGTTGGGAGTGCTATTGGCCAAAGTGAAAGTTTGGAGTGATATCCGTCAATAGGCTATAGTTTAGAGTAATTAAATCCATTTTCCCTTTATTAAACGGTTCATAAACTGTTCGCTGAAAGTTCAATCCATTTGCAGCCCTATATATATAACTATCAAAAGAAGAGCAACAAAAATGTGGTGGGTTATAGTGTCCGATGTGAAAGAAAAGCATGGTTTGTTTGTGTATTGGTTTTAAGCCCATTATGAGAATGCACCCACACTACTCAGGTACACATGTCCCTTCTTTATTGTACATCAAGATTGTATCCACTCAGGTTTTGTTACCCAACATTAGAATTTGAACCATTAGTAATTTCTGCACTAGATGCAAGTTACTTTTCATCTATGATCAACCTAGAAATAGTATAACTAATTTATAAGTGTATTTAAGTCACCTTTTATGTATAATAAAAGAATTAAAATTTTAAGATAAAATATGTTTTAAATCAATCAAACATGCTCTAGAATTTATCCATGAAAACTGCTAACTTTTGTCTTGTTACTAATTAATTTAATCCCCACAAGGCTCCAACTTTCTAATTGATTTTCCCAAGTAATCCCAACTCCTCTTGATGTAAAGAAGCTATAAAGTTAATAACCATTACTAAATTGGAAGATTGTGTAACCAACAATAATTACAAAAGACAAATGATAGAAGAAGAAAGTTATATGAAGTCAACCCTTAACCTTTTTACCTTGAAACAATCTCAAGGTAGTAGATCTAGACTAGATCCATTAGTAAGCATACATGTTCCATATTCATGAAAAACTTACTCTTTTACATAAAGTCAATCATATTTCTAAAGGAAATACTAGATTCTTAGGAATAAAGGTCCAAAAACTTTTGAAGCTCAAAATACAACGAAATGAAGTGGCTTGATAGTTGATACCCTTATTCAGGGGTGGACCTACCCTATGGGTACTGGGTTTATCACAAATCAATTAACCTATACTTTGCGTAACAGAAATGGCATAAGACATTCGGTTGAATTGGTAATCACTACTACTAGAAAATTAGATTTTTTGCTACAAAACGTTTTGACACAATTCCCACAAATTAGTATTTGCGACAATATTGGTGCGACTTTCCCACACAAACAAAAAAAAACCCTAAAATTATTTCTGACAAACTAACCACTAATATTTGTGACAAATATGATTGTCGCAAAAGAAGCCATCTTCTAGTAGTGCATGTTGCGCTTCATATATTGAAAAGACTGTGTGTTGAATCTTGTACTATTTTTAAATTAATTTTTTTACGATCGGCACTAAAGACAATATTCCCTCCATCACAATTTAAATGTCCTTCTTTCTTTTTTTGTTTGTCCCAAATTAAATGTCTCTTTTCAAAAATAGAAATGCAATAGTTTTGCTCATAAAAGACAAAACACAATCACCACTTTCAAGGATATTATTGTCATTTTACCACATACAAACAAAAGATTTTTAAATGTGTGTTTTTAGACCAGGACATTTAAATTGGGACGGAGGGAGTAAAATATAATAAGCTTTGTGTTAGACTGTCTGTTGTGGCTCGCGAGCCACAACCTTGTCCACATGGATCGCTCAGCCCATAACATACTCAAGTGACCGTTGCCGCGAGCGAGGCCAAGCGAGCTAGCTCGCGTGAGCTAGCGAGACCATTTTCAAAAAGTAGCCGTTGGGTGGCAGCCAACGGTCAACTTTTTAAACTTATATATATGTATCAACACTCTATTTTTTCTACAAAAAAATTCCATCTTCAATTCAGAAAGGGTGGTGACGCAGCTTGTTGCCCGTTTACCTTCTATTTTGATGTAACTTTCGTAATTCGTTGTATTGTGAAGAGTATAACCTTGAAATCTTCAATTCGATTACAAATGGCAAACCAAAACCCAAATTCAAATCCAATCCCATCCCCCACAAAACCGTGTGCCACCACGAAGTTGGAACGTGGAGGAAGAACTCACGTTGGTCAACAGATATATTGCTATACAAGAACAAGGAAGAATTGAGCGAATAAAAACTTTTTGGAGCGCGGTTGTGACAAGATTCCATTAACAAATGGGTGACAACATTCGTTCAAGGGCCGCGATATATAGAAAGTATGTATCTTTACTGACGAAGTGCACAATATTTGAGCGATTCTTCGTAAGTGCGTTGAACGACAATCCGGTTTTTAAACGAAGACGAGGCGATTGAAGAGGCCCGTAACCAATACCGTTTCATACACAATGATAACTACCCGAGGGTTGCGGTTTGGAGAGCTATGAGAGCACGATTTCAACAATAGTCGCGTTTCTAATATTTATTTATGTTTTTAAATATTTATGTGATGTTATTTGTTTGATGTTATTTTATGGTTTTTAATATTTATGTAACGTTTATTTTAATATTTATGCAATGTAGTTTTATAAAAAAAATTTAAAAACATAAAAAATACATAAATAAAAAAAAACATGGTAAAGTTATCGCTCAAGGAGAGCCACAATAGGATAAAGTGAGCAAGAGTCACACTTTAGCCAGTGCTACGTCAGCACTTACTTGTCTTATTTTGATAGGACAAGTGTTGGCTAGAAGTGAGCCGGAACACTTAGTCTTAGGGGGGACGTGGCACTACCAGAAATGGTCACGGGTACCCCACTATCAGCACGGTAACACTGCCGCCACCCATGCTGGTAGTGGTTCCGTGAACCAAAATCTGTTTGTAGTTAACGGGCTGGTACCCGTTAGTTTCTCTCTCCTCATAAATAAAAAAATGCTTACCGAGTACAACCATGATAATATTAATAAGAGATGAAGAAGATAAACATTGAAATATAAAATATATAGAGTTGCTCTGTTTTTTTTTTCTTTGGTTAAGAAGGTTATTTGTAGGTAGAGAAGAAGGTACGAAGAAGATATGTGAATGTTGTATTTTTAGTTTTAAAGAAATTATATTTGTGTGATAATTATGACTTTTGTCCTTTCTTATTTTCTTTTATTATTATTATTATTATTTGTCTAAATAATTGATAGTTCGGTAAAGAATCAGTGAGTGAAGAAAATCAATGAAGTGATGTGACAGTGTAGGATTGGTAGAAATCAGTAAAGTGAAAACTTCTTCAGTGGAGCGCCTGTTCCCCCCTTAGGGAATAGTTTGTAATAAAACGTCTACTATAAAGGCGTGGGGTACAAGTTGGGCTAGCATCATGCTATTTGTATTAAGAGGGTGTTTGGGATTGAGTTTGGAGATGCAAAAGTGCTTTTCGTTAAAAGTGCTTATTGGCTTATGACTTTTTGAAAAGGAGTTTTAAAAAAAGTGTTTGGATTAGCTTTTCGGATGAGAAACGTCAAAAAGTCAATAAATTGTTATTTTTTTAAGTGTTTCGCTTAACTTATTGTGAATATTGGTTGTATGGGTGGTATATTTGTAATTTTTTTTCAAAAGTCAAAAGCCAAAAGCCAGGATTTCTAATTTTTCAAAAACAGTTTTTCCACCCTTAAAAGCCAAAAGCCAAAAGTCAAAACAAAAAGTGCTTTTGGGTTACACAAACAGCTTATTGACTTATTAAAAGCCAATAAGTCAATAAACTCAATCCAAACACCCTCTAAGCTAGTAGTCAATAGTTGATTAAACTTGAACGGAATATACCTTTTTCCTACGGTCATCTTAAACGAATTCTTTTGGAAAGAAGCTAAAACGAATTCTTTCAGCCCCCACAGAGTTTCTTTTCAGGATTTGCCACTGCTCACATGAGAATTAGCCTCTTCTTTTGTCAATTCCAACAAAGGTACTCTTAACATCACATGGTGATGGTGGTTGGACAAATAGGAGGGCCTCTCTTAAAGACAAATGAATAACATAAATGCCCCACCCTTCACTACCAACCAGTTCTCTTCAGTGATTGTTTCCTCGAGTCCAGTCATTATTAACCATCAAGACTTGCGGATTGATGATAATTACACCGACCACCAACTGACCTTTTTCAACTTTATGCATTTTTAGTTGTCTCTATGATGAGTTAGAATGAGAAGAAGGCTATGCTAGCTGTCACATTGGATCCATTACATGTAGTACAATACAATCAAAACCATAGTGTGAGCTGTAAATAATATGCTCACTTTTTGACTACCACTGATTGAACTGATTAGATCTTTATGATTGTGTACTAAAAGGTGGCCCTCAGATATGTAAACGAACCCTACAGACCAAACTAGAGTCGAATCAAGAGTTTAATATATTTTAGATTTCTTCTCAACTCCATTGGCAAGTTTTGTCTTTTAGCGCAACAAAAAATGCTTCTTATCGGACAATATGATTTTTTTTGAACGATCAACGTAATTTTATTTTACCAACGCTAACGGGAAACTAGCAATACACCAAACAATACTCACCAAAATATACAATATATAACAACTTATTACCACACAATACTAGAAAACTTAAAAGAACTCCACGAAGTCCAATCCAAAGAGGGATATCTAGCTCTTGCCTTTACCCAAAATAAACTAAGTGATTTGATGTTGCCAAGAACCCGTTGAAGAGAAACTTGTTTTTGCCTTTTGGTTAAATACCACCTCATTTCTATGCTTCCAAATGCACCAAATATTTGTCAACACAATAGCAAAGAAAGCCTTCTTTTTCTTAGCCGAACCACCTATATAACAATGAAGCTCAAGTAGATCTTTGAAGTGAAACAAAAAAGGAGCACTCACTTTACACCACTGCGCCACTAATTGCCATTGTACCTGAGAGAAGCCGCAAGACACGAATAGATGTTCCGTTGTTTCAGCAAAGTCGCCACAAAAATGACAAGTATCCGAGCCCACCGGGATGTTCCTACAAGCGAGAGCAACTTTAGTTGGAAGTCTATCTAATTCTACCCTCCAAGAAAGAATAATCGCTTTCCTAGGAACCCAAGAATTGTTTTTAACCACAAACACATCCTGTTCAAATCTGGTCGAGTGCGGCCTGCCTTTACGAGACCCAACAGAAAAAACGTCGCTGCTGCCAAGAGTGGCGGATCTAGAAATGAATTTCAGTAGTAACGTTTTTTCATTTTAGTAGCAACGTTTTTCAATTTTCGTAAAAAAAAACAAATTTTCCACTACACGCGCGAAGTTGAGCAGCAACGGACGCGGCACATAGTTATACACTAGGTCCGCCCCTGGCTGCCAATGCACCACTTCCACCTGTCTTGAGAGCCGCTAAAAACCAGGACAGAAATGAGACTACAAAACTAAAAGAATTCGGCCTGTTCCACATTAGAAAAACTGCTTCTTTTCCGATCCCAACCCCACCGACTGCCTATCGGAAGAACTCGGTCAGCCACAACAGCAAGTTTGTTTTTTTCAAGCGCGAACAAAGCCGGAAAAAACAGATGCCAACGACGTATTTGTAGCCCAGCAGTCCAGCCAGAAAAAACACCCAACCCATCACCCAGAATCCCACGAATAGCCCAACCCATGTCCACCCCAGCCCACTTGACCAACTGCATCGAAGTGTGGATCTGTTTCCAAGGACCAGAGATCGAAAGCCTCGTAGGAATTGGACAATATGATAATAGGGAATTGTGGTGTTCCGATATCAAGACCCATTATGATATATATTTCTTAGTCTGGTTTAGGAAAAATTATAAAAAGAATCAAAGTTGACCAAAAAATTTCTAAAAACAGAAATGGAAATAATTAGGCTTCACCAAAGTAATCTCCCCTCATTTCCTCCGATTTGAATCTGCCACATTAGCTCCGTTGGCTAAGCCTTCGTTTTATGTGTCGGCTAAGCTCAGGATTTTGGTGAAAAAGCCAGCTAAGCCTCGACTTTTGGTGAAAAGTGCTAGCTTAATTTCTATTTTCGAAATTTCTTAGACATCATTGATTGTTTTTGTAATTTACTCAATAATTTAAGTCAAAATTGTTTGCTTAGACTTTCCGACCGTGTCATTGACGTAGGGTTTGCAAACATCACTTAGATATCTTGTGATATCTTGCTTCATGTTATGTTTTAACGTATTAATTAAATCTGATAAAGTTGTTTCATTTTATTTACATATTCTGTCACTTTTCATTTTATCTTTTGTTGAACGTAAAATTTACGCGTCTCTAACCTAGTGTGTACATGTGTATATTCGTTTAAGGCTTTGACTGCCATTAGTTATCTAAAGCCTGAAGTAAGAAGTAATTTAGTAATCTTAGTAACCAATTATATTGAAGCCCAACTGACATAGGTTTCATCGGGCATTTAGGGAATATGTGAGGCTATCCTATTTGTGTCAACATACATTGGACACTTTATATTTATGTCAACTAATAGACCACCATACGTGTTGCGGTGCGCTATACCGAATCGTTTTTTATTTGATAACCTGTCGTATGTGCTTCTTACACAAAAACTCGGCATAGTATCACTGACAACTACAACCCCAGAACATTCTAAAAATATTGTATAATGTTATTTTTACTTTCTCCACTCTCTAAAGTTTCAAGTTTTAATTTTTATGTACCTGCCGCTCTAGATTCAGGTTGGTTTACGTTTGGACGTAAATTTTTTTTTTCCGAAAATGAGTCAGGTCAGATATATATATATAATATGTTTTCGTTCTTATTTTTATGTACTTTTACAGCTGGCTTACGTTTGATGTAAGTTTTCATATCGTTTTGGTTGTACTACTACTTTATATTTTTTTGTTTTTTCTTCTTTCGGTTACTGTAGTAATAAGAAGAGGATGCCTAAATACGGTACCGTCAGCAACCAAAAGATAAATTAAACAAAAAAAATATAAAGTGGTAGTACAACCAAAACAATGTGAAAATTTACGTCAAACGTAAACCAACCGTATTTTATCTGGCCTGATCCATTTCTCAAAAAATAACATGTCAAAACGTTAACCCACGTGAATTTATACTAACACGTACATAAGAAATAAAATTTTAGAAACTCGAGGGGTTAAAATGATATTTTACAATGTTT
Source organism: Ambrosia x helenae (assembly GCA_030844895.1). Taxonomy (NCBI): domain Eukaryota; kingdom Viridiplantae; phylum Streptophyta; class Magnoliopsida; order Asterales; family Asteraceae; genus Ambrosia; species Ambrosia x helenae. Next base: position 84,206,188 of record CM061225.1, read on the forward strand.
TAGAAAGATAAAGGGTTATAATTGTCTTTATTGAAAGTTTAGTGGTAAAAGAACTTCTTCCTGTAGGTCCTGTGGCTTATATATAATAATTATAAAGTAAAGTACTATTGTTTGAGTCCATATGGTTTGGGGTGGAATGCAGCTTGAGTCCCTAATTTTATGAACCTCCCCGTGTCCCTGATGTTCCCTGTGTTGGTCAATCGAGCCTCTCATCCGAACATACATAGTGATGGAAGTGAGAGGTGGTGGGAGGAGAGGTAGTGGCAGTGATGGAAGTGGTAATAGTGGTAGTAGAAGGGGTTTTTTCTTTACAAATAATCTGATGAAACCCTTGTGTTTAATAATAATTAGGGCTGTAAACAAACCAATTGTTCGGTGAACAGTTCGTAAACCATTCGACGGAAATTTCGTTTGTGTTCGTTTGTTTAATAAATGAACGAACACGAACAAAAAATTCCGTTTGATTAACTAAACAAACAAACACGAACAAATGTCTCATTCGTTCGATTGCGTTCGTGAACGTTCGGCAATGTGTTTGTTTACGTTTGTTTATTTATATTCATTTGTGTATGTTTGTTTATGTTCGATCACTAGTTAAAACTTCGGATAATTATGAACTTTTGAATTAGGAATATCATGTATTCATGCCTATGCATAAGTAATTTTAGATAATTATGTCTAAGTTATTACAATTTGACTTATCGACATCATTTAGTCGATGTACTTTGTCTAACGGTTAATACTGGAGAAGGGTGTTGGAGGTGGAGGGCATCAACGCTGGAACGTCAAAACATATAATGAGCTTGAATACACGAAGTAGGTTTATTGATCTCATATAATCATATATTTACATCATATAAATTATTTATTGGGTAAAATAAATAAAATAAAATAATATAAAAAACGTATAAAAATTAAAAACCTTAATAAACTATTGAACACAAACGAACACGTTACCGAACGTTCACGAACATAAACGAACGAACGCGGCCTCTGTTCATGTTCGTTAATTTATTAATTGAACGAACACAAACGAACTTCTGTCGAACGGTTTATGAACGGTCCGCTGAAAGTTCAGTTCGTTTGCAGCCCTATTTGTATTCACCAAAATTAGGGATGTCGAGGACTCGAAGATAAGTTCACAAACGTAATGACTCAAGTTATAGTCTGTCAACCACAGAGAATTAAATGATAGTCTACCCTATAAAGAAATAAGACTGGGACACTGAGAGATAGGATTAGAAGAATACTTTTAAGTTTTAATCTTCTTTGATGCTTAATTTTGTTTGCGGTTCATTCAAACTCAATTTACGTATGTTTAAGTATTTCATTATTTTCTTTGATTTTGAATTCGTCCAGTCACTTTGGTGGGCTGGGAGACTGAAAAAGCAAGTTGTATTTTTTTTTTTTTTTGAACTTTGTAGTGACTATCACTGCTCGTCGTAATTCCACCAGGTCAAGGAGTATAAAAAACAAAATAAAAAAAACATGACCAAAGATAAATAAAAATACGATTATTCACAGGTAATCCCTTTGTGGTTACAGACGGATATATAGCCTAAACCAAAAAAAAAAAAAAAAAAAAGACTTTCACCAATGAGATATTAAGAGATCACAGACGCGGCTAAATTCTTTTAGTAGAATGTTTTGTCGTCGGTGGGAATCCTTTCTAACAGATATTACCTCGGTAATTTTTCGCTAATACTAAAGATAAAACTTGAGATAAAGTTCGCGTTCACGACTTTTAGCTGGTTGTCTGTGGGACATGTTTTCTAGGCAAGGTATCCTGTCACTAATTTTAAAGAAATGATTTCAGGTGTTTGTCGGTGGGAATGATTTTGCTACGGATAATCAACAACCAAGGAAGGATAAAGGAATTTATTTTTTACACTATTCATAACTACTCGTTTTGGTGGTCAAGTTATGGAGAGAAAATTAGTTGTTACTTGGTCAGAGTGGATTAAAAATCCTCTTCTTGATATGTAATTGACTTTGTTTATTTGCCAATGTTTTTTTCCATATTTAGTTTTTATTTAAAAAACAAAGACAAATGAAAAATAAACGTCAATCTTTTACTAATGAATTTTTCAATCAATACTTATAAATACTCTTGATTTTCTTCATCTCTTTAAACCTTCTTATTTTTCACGTGTATTACACAAACCTCTTTGTTAATTTATGTAAGGCCCAAACCGGGCACCCTACTGTTGGATCACATCACCTGTTCCTATTTAAAATAAACCAATTTTTTATTACTTACGTATCGGAAATACATATTACACAATATCGGTTCATTAAAAATCATAATTATTCATATTATCACAAAACATCGAATTCCTGACCACCATGCCACGAGTAATCCCATCCGCGTAGCCAAGCTAAACATATACCTGCAACAACCTACCATACATGCAAAAGTCAGCTACGCTGAGTGAGTTCTAATAGTTTACATTAAAGAAACCGGCCATTTCACTTTAACCATTCATTCACAAACGCATTAACCGGTTTTACTCTTGCCACCACATTACCCATTCATAACCTAACCGATATCATTACCGAGGCTTACCATCCCCGATTCCCATCTAAGACCAAACTGTATCGTAACCGGACTTCACTAGGTCACTATAGACAACTAGAGCAACCTACCATGACTCTTTTCTCATTCATCTAGTCCAGGACTTACCCTACGGATTCATTCTTTTCACATTAACATTCATAGGCACGACCCGTAGTCGCCCATCTATAACATAATCATCAATACACATAACCCACCGGTCCATCTACATGAATGCAAGCAAATCACATAATGGTGGGAACCTAACACATTGTGGTCGCGTCACAAAGACTTGACCCAACATTTCATTCGCGCATCAACCCGTCACCACAGGTTGTCATCGCCTTTTCCTCGCCCGCCTCGGGTCACCACCGCAACCCTTAGCGTCGTCTCACTCACCTCGGATCACTTTTGTAACCCTTAGTATCGTCTCGCCCGCCTCAGACTACCATCGCAGTCCTTAGCGTCGTATCGTCGTCTCCCCGTAGGAATCCAACGTCATTCATTCCGTCCTCCTGATCATCCTTAAGAACCCAAAGAGTGCTTCATTACATAACACATGTAGACACTTGCACACATAAGTACTATGCGTAGGGTCTACTCATACTAAAACAAAAGTTCATCTCAACTCTGGTAACCTGCCATCACCCCGAAGGTGCTCGGACCATTACCGGCTCCTAGACCATCCCTGCTCATCTCGTAGTCAACCTTGACCACCTAACTTTAGACCCCCAAAACATTTAAAAACGTTAAACAGTGGGGATTAGAACTCACCGACTTGCAAGCTTCCATTCCCGGAGCTAGCCGCTTCGCATGATTCCGCGCAGTGCAGCTTCATGCGTAGCCATGCGCATGAGCATAGCCCCGCGTCAACGTCACCCTCTTTTCATACGCGGACATCTGCTGTGTCGTCTTCTGATCGATACCGTTCTTCCACCCCAGGGCCACTGAACGTCTCTGCCGAGATCTGACCCCGTGGTCATGGTCGCAATCCATCATAACCAGAACTGGCGCCACACCGATCTCACATCCCCTCAAAGACCACCAATCACGAGCCGTGAAACCCTACGATGATAAGTCATCAGTGTATCGCCTTCGAAAACAGATAATACATGATCTAAAATCGAACCACAACTATATTCGAAACACACACTAAGAATCGGACGGTTACCTAAAATTGTCTTGGAATACACCGATTGCACCATGAACCGTCGCGAACCGTCGTGCTCCACCCTCCAAATCTGATCGGAGCCACCATCTTGGTCAGCACCTACGTCAGACTCCCGAGCACTTTCTCTCCCTTCGACTCCCAATCGCTACGGCCGCCACCTTATTATTATATCTAGGGTTTTCTCCTCATGCATATATATATATATATATATAACCATAAATGTTACCATACGACCCTCCTCTTTATTAAGATGATGACGTGTTCCCAAAGCTATAAAGTTATTTTCCAATAATGACATCCGGGTCCCTCCAATAAATGAAGCTGAGCCCAAAGTCATGCCAAACCCGATTGGACTATCAACCGTTAAATTTTGGGATGTTACAAGTCTACCCCCCTTAAAGGAGGATTCGTCCCCGAATCCTCCGCATCTAACTCCATACACATTTACCGTATAAACTCGCATTCTTGCGCAAAATCTGATCGCCATCCGATCATTACTAGCGTCGCTATTACTCCATGAATAAACTTCTATCAAAGAAGGTCAAAAACATCATCCGCAGCTGCTTCCAATTCTCAAGGTTAAAACCTCAAGTTTGTCACACCCTCAAATTTCCACTGCGGGGTTTATACCGTGAGGCGCATGACATACTAGGATCCCATAGCCATAAGTCATATGAACGAACTCTAAATGCCCAAACCATTTAGTTCGTTTTCAAAAACAAAGTTTAGTTAAGCTGCGGAAGCGTAAACCAAATTTAAACATTTTAAAACCATGCGCAAAACAACGCGCCCAAATTAAAACCATACAAAAGAAAATGTAAAAGCATGATATATAATTTAAGTGTATGCCCAAAACCCCAAATGCAGTGAAGTGTGCAGTGCTTTCTAATCGTGGCACCGGAAGCTAACTACCTGCAAAAGCATGTATATCGTGGGTCAACAAACAATGTTGGTGAGTTCACTAAGTAAAGAAAATGAGTAAGTAAATGCGCTGGTTTCCAAAACCACGTAACCAAGTAAAAGCGTAGGTCCTCCAGACCAAAATGTTCAAGTATCATCAGTTTAAGCGTGTCAGGGGTAGCTAACCCACTCATTGCAACTAAACAGTATTATTGGGACACCTTCAGTAATGTAATAGTTTGCCTCAATAACTGGTGTCTATCAACACCAGTTCTCAAGTGTGGTCAGAAGTTCATGCCCGTGCCTCAAGCACCTCAGACATGAGGTTGCTGCACAACCTAATAGCGCTATCAACTAATACCCCGCTCGCCTCCAGCGATTAACCCAATAATATGCAAGGACTTTCCAAATGATAGAGTGTTTAGTTCACAAAGGACCAATAAGTTTTAAACTGATCAAAAACCCGATCCACACAAGGAATCGTAAAACCGACCCACACAAGGAGTCAAAACCCGACCCACGCAAGGAGTCAAAGCATCTCATAACCCGAGATTTAAAAGTAGTCCCAAAGCGGACTAGAAAACGTTTTGTAAGTTGTCTCAAACCCGAGACGCATGCTTTTGAGAAAAGAATAGTGAAACTCGCCTTAGGTTGCACGTGAATGATCCAAATCCCTCAAACAGTAACGAGCTACCGACTCCCTATTACAAGTGTCACTAGGTGAGTATACGTGCATAACCAACACATCATGTAACTCGTTTGTCCAAAACTTCTAAAGTTCAAATCGTGTAGTGACACCTAGTGACTCTACATGCACAAGTAAGTCCTACGTATCCCGTTGGTGATCATAATGGTTATTGTCAGTTTTATACCTTATACACATCTCCTATAAGTATTCATATAAGTTCATGTCAAATACATATCACATAAGACTCCAAATAGTCACATAAACACATAATACACAATCTGCGTTTTTATGACAGATTGTGCACCACGAAAACTAATTTATTTAAAATACCAAATCAATGAATTAAACTCCCAAATTTTTACTGAATATTCTTTGGGAATGATTTAATAACCCAAATTTTTGTTTTGTCCTAAAACTAAACACAAAAATTATTAAAATTCATACAACACAGCTATGTCCAGAAACTTTCCACAACATGTCAGTTTAGTAGAAAAATTCCCAAAAATTGTGTATTCACCCAAACGAGGTGAATCCACTTGGAAAAGCTAAAATATTCCAATATTGACCTCCTGTCAAAATTTCATAACTTAATTGTTTTTAAAACTTGAGTTATACCCGTTTTAAGTTAACTCAATTTATAACTCCGAAATTCTGATAAGACCTTTAATCAAATAAAATTCCAAAAACATATCAAACGACATCCAAATCAGATGATTTTGCCCATTTTAAAAAGCTAAGACCATGTAAAATCCATTCATGCAAATAATCGATCAAAAAATAAATTTATCATCACAATACAGACCCTACAAAACACCCTAACGAATCTGTCAGAAAACTGAAACTTGCACCCCAAGTTATTCATAAACCCTAATCATCCATAATCACATATTCCATGAAATCCTCATATACAATCATGTTAAAATCTGTATTTTTCACATTCCTAAACCCTATTTATAATCACGTTCATCAATTCTCATAAACCTCCATGCAAAACATCTAAAAATTTACACAAACACATTCACATGCGATTCATACTCATAGAGTTTCTAAGGTTTTTAAAAGCTTTTCAAAACATTAACAATTATCATAAAACTTATAAAAATTATACCTTTCAATGCAAGAAATCCTCAAGGTTTAGAGATCCCTCCCAACACCACTTTGATTAATCAAGAGGATTTGTTGTTTGATTGAAATTGAGAGAGAGTGGGGGTGGGTTCCTTGTTCACGGCGCCAAGGAGTAGTAGGGTTAGGGTTATTTTATTTTATTTTTTTCTATATATATAATAGGAATTGGCTTGGGGCCCAAGTAATTGGGTATTAGGGCCCCATGTAGTCCACTAACTGGATCCGTTAATCATGTTTTAGCCCAATACCGGACCCGATAATATTAACCACCCTAACTTGCATAAAAACCATTGTTTTTATCATCTCATAACATATTAATCATAACGTGCACGTAATTTGCATGGTTTACATATTAACTTTCAGTCAAGCGGTAATTCACATAAACATGTAATCCACATAAACATGTAACTTCACATTCATCATAATTCAATTGTACACATTATTCTATATGTTAGACAAATCACTGACGTTCGGGATACAGGACTCGTGTGTGTGTCAAACAAGGATTTTCCTAATTATAACATATGTTAATATTATCTAACATATGTTAGGCCTCCTTAACTAACCCTAGTTAAGTATTTAACCACGTATGAATATGTAAGTTAACTAGAGTTCAACAAAAGTGTTAACATGAAAATGCGGGGTATCACATCATCCCCAAGTTGAAAAGAATTTCGTCCCGAAATTCAGTAAGTAAACAATAAAGCCAGCTATAAAAGTGTGTGCTTGGTTCCCGGATGTCACATCATCCCCAAGTTGAAAGGAATTTCGCCCCGAAATTCACTTTGAAAGAGCTGCTTTATGTTTAGCGTTTATTCTATGCACGGGTTCAGGTTCAGTAAAGAGGTGTGGATATTTGAGCCGCATTTGATCTCTGCGCTCCCACGTATATTCCGGTCCTAGACGGGAATTCCATCGTACATTAACAATAGGTATAGTGTTTTGTTTAAGTTTCTTGACGCCCCGCTCAAGAATCTCCACCGGTTCTTCCACGAACCGTAGCTGATCATCCACCTGGATCTCCTCCAGTGGCACCATCAGTGTTGTATCCGATAAGCATATTTTTATATTTGATACGTGGAGTACATCATGTGCCCCAATAAGTTCATTAGGCAGGTTTAAACCGTAAGCTACCGGACCAATCCTTTCGACAATCTCGAATGGTCCAACGTATCGTGGGTTGAACTTTCCCCGTTTTCCAAAGCGTATCACACCCTTCCATGGTGACACCTTCAATAACACCTTGTCCCCAACCTGGAACTCCAAAGGTTTCCTACGCTTATCAACGTAACTTTTCTGTCGATCTCGAGAAGCAGCCATCCGGTTTCTGATTTGCACTATCTTCTCAGAAGTTTCGTGCACGAGTTCAGGACCTGTTAGCTGGCCATCCCCAACCTCAGTCCAGCAGATGGGAGACCTACACTTGCTTCCAAAAAGTGCCTCAAAAGGCGCACACTGTATCGAAGTGTGGTAGCTGTTGTTATAAGAGAATTCAATCAAAGGCAAGTGCTTATCCCAACTGTTGCCAAAATCCACCACGCACGCTCGTAGCAGATCTTCCAATGTTTGGATGGTACGTTCACTCTGTCCATCCGTCTGTGGATGATAGGCTGTGCTCATATCTAGGCGAGTTCCCAAAGCGTTTTGGAGCGTAGTCCAGAAATGAGAAGTGAATCGCGCATCGCGATCAGATATAATAGAAGTAGGCACCCCATGCCTAGAGACTACCTCCTTGATGTAGAGATTTGCTAGTTTCTCCAGCGAGTCCGTTTCCTTTATTGCCATAAATTGTGCCGATTTGGTTAAACAATCCATGATAGTCCAAATCATGTTATGGCCCGTTGTCATTCTAGGAAGCTTTGTAATAAAATCCATAGAAATCCCGTCCCATTTCCACATAGGGATTTCTGATTGCTGGAGTAGGCCTGAAGGTTTCTGATATTAAATATTAACCTTCGTGCAAGTCAAGCACTTACTAACATAAGTGGCTATTTTAGCTTTCATGTTTGGCCACCAGTAAAGAGTTTTAAGATCTTGGTACATCTTGTCCGAACCAGGATGAGAGGAGAACTCCACAGTTAAGTGCTCAGGTGGGAGAAATTTCAGGATGGGTGACCTCCTGGGAAGTCTCCACTTGGGCAACCAAAAACAAATCCGTGAGCTCTGGATGGGCAAAGCGGACAATATTGGTGATGAGAGGGGTCGGGTGTTACAGATGGTATCAGAGCCACTCCTGTGTCGTTCGGGATGGTGGGTGCAAACCTCATCAGGGACGATGAGACTCTAACCTCATCAGGGACGATGAGACTCTAACAGGGGGTGAATGTGACAACCCAGGAAAATCCCACATCGGCCGTGGGCAGGAGAGATCCTTGGTTCATAAGTAATGTCTTGCCTCTTAAATCACCAACGCGTTTTGGGGCTTAATGTTAGTGGATGAGAGGAGAACTCCATAGTTAAGTGCTCAGGTGGGAGAAATTTCAGGATGGGTGACCTCCTGGGAAGTCTCCACTTGGGCAACCAAAAACAAATCCGTGAGATCTGGATGGGCAAAGCGGACAATATTGGTGATGAGAGGGGTCGGGTGTTACAAAGTTGCGCTTGACACCCCACTATCCGCATAACTCATTCTATCTTGACTGCTACTTTGCGTGGTTCTTACTCCCAATTGCTCACGTGGAGACCTCCATAAGGAGGTACAAAATTGCAAGCAATTGCGCAAGCAGCGCATACAATTCCTCTACTGACAATGCCTACTTCTCCGCACCTGCGGTTACTATGACAATGCCAATCCTGTCATCGCAGCGGATCCAACATGAATCGCCACTAACAGTCCATATCGACTCACCCTACCGCCTTCAACAATAGCACGGAAGGGCATCCGCAATCAACATTACAGCTACTAAGGTCAGATGAAGCTTAGGGAAACCCGTGGTTTCCCTGCCGACGTCTTCCACCTCTCACACTCACCACGGAGGCTTCCTTTTGCTTACATAAAACTCCTTACCTTCCCTACTGAGAACTTGCGCACACGCGCAATTATTCTTATTCCTTCTATTGCCATCACGCCGCCACACCTGGCGCATGAGCTTCGGAAGCCTGCGCAGGGCCTGCCAGAAATTCACATGACCGTATTTGCCATCAATAGCATCGCGGTCACGTTTGAACACAAGGTTCAACCTACATCTACGTCCTCCTGCTGGAGTTAAGTGATATACGTTAAATTACACATATAAAAGTCCCAATTTAACTCCCATTTATATATGTTTTTGGCCTTATACATGATGAATTGGTACTTATTTGGTATCTTTATGATTACAGGTCTTAAACGATGTCCCGGAAGCAAACCCGAAGAAAAACAAGGATTTTGGCCCTTTATCAGGAGAACTTTTGCGCAGCAGCTGTTCGGATCGTTTTTACCCCTTCTAAAACCCAAAATCCGACTTCGACTTTCAAATAAGAATTGTTCTACGCTCCGAGAGCTTTCCAGGCATATAAAGAACACCTCCTAACGATTTTTCTACGATTTTATATGCAATTTTAAAGATCGTGCGATCGTGCTGTTCTCTGTGAGCGGCCGCTCACTCTCTGTGAGCGGCCGCTCGGCCATCCTGAACACCTCTAGAAGCTTCTGTAAGCCCTACGTCAGCTTTGCCCACTTGTCTGTAAAGTGAGCGGCCGCTCCAAGCCTCCGAGCGGCCGCTCACAGGGCCTGTTCAGCTATAAAACTCCCATTCAGCCTCTGTTCGAAGTATTGGGTTTTGGAGAGGCGATTTTAGGCGATTTCTGGACCAAAGGAGCTGCTAGAAGGCCGTTTAACAAGCTCGGGAATCCATCCGATCCACCCTTCATCATCCAATCCATCTCTTTAGCAATCTTATGGTTTGATCCTTTAAGCTTTCTTAGATCCAAATCTGATTTTGTTTGCTATTTTGATGTTATTTTAGTTAATCGTACGCCTACGGGCAAGAACATTAGTATTAGTTAGTAGTTAAAACAATCGTTTGTGTGAAATCAAGTTTTGTATAAATTTGGCGTTTTTCATGTTTGAATCTTGATGATCATAGCGCAACCTTGTTTCATTGTTGATAGATTTGTAGTTGTGTTCGGATGACTTTGATGATTATCGAATGTGTTAGGCGGATTACTTGTTGAAGAAACTGTCCGTTTAATCGTCCGGTAGTAAACTAGTTAACTTGTTAATAAAGTTTACACCATGAAACTGTAACCGGGTATTGGTTTGGTTAAAGTCACTCGGATAATGATTATAAATGTTTACCGACGCGTAAAAGAGTTTAAAAAGCTTAATGGTGTTGTTACTAATCTTTGACACGGTTAATGATCTTTGTTAGTTATTTTAGTGAAAATGGCGATCTTAGTAGATTTGTGTTCAAAGTTAGTAAAATGAAATAGGTTGTGAAATGCTCTACTTTATGCTAGTTTAGGTGGTCGTATTGTGTATTCGATATTGCTTTCCTTAACTAGTGCGGTTGAGGACTCCCGAAAGGTGATACTAACCTATCTTTAAAAGATTTTCATGAGATCATATCAGCTGCGCGCTAATAAACGACTTGAGGTGGTTAACGTGTGTATTCGTGTTAGCTTTCCGTATAGTTGTCATGTTAGGATGCCCGAAAGGGACACTAACTGTCGGAAAATGGGAATGTTGATCACGCCTTTATTTCTTATGTAGATGACATGCTAGGATTGGCGTATTATAGTTTATATAGTTATATTTTCTATTTGGAGTCGTAGTTAAGTTATTTACATGTGTTAGAATTAAATTAGCTATAAACAAACTCAACTTATCTTTTCCTACTGGTAAATCGGGGACAGAGTTTTAGTACTATTGCTCCGCGCTTGTCCATGGATCGATATCTGGTTCTTATCTGTACGTTACTACATATATGACAGGGTACACTTGCCCTATTGTGTGTGTTTTAATATTAAGGTCTAAACCATTTTTATAAATATTAAAGCAAAACGTGTGTTATTTCATTGTAAAATTATGTGTATATTCGCACACGTCAAGTTTTTGGCGCCGTTGCCGGGGACGCGACGAGCTTTAGGAACGAACCGAGTCAACTTTTTACCAGTGTACATGCTTGTGAATACTTGTTTATACTTTGTTGATTCTTTATTTCATTCATTTATTTGCATATATGATTATTTGGTTGTTTATTTGATTTATCTTTCGCGCTTCGTTGCGCTACTCTGACAATCCACATCTTAGGCGTCGCGCATAAGCACTACGCCAAGACACACCATCAAAACATGAGCAAACGCTGACACATCCTGCCTCACATTTGAACTACCGCGTACTAAAATATTAGTCGCGTTATACTCGCGCTATACAAAACCTTGCCTCTACATTCTTGACGTCGTCGACCACAAAGGCATCGAACACTTAGTTAATGCTGTCAAGTTTCATCGTCACTGACTATCACACCCAAACGTAGAGCGCATTGGTTCCGCCATTGCCTCTCGAACTTCAAGGAGTGACTAGATTGGCGCATTACTAACATCTACTAAAGATATAGAGCCACCTCTTCCCAAGGAGCGACATTACCCTGTAGCTCGCGCAAACTTCTTTCGGGTCTACCAGCGTAGATACTCCGCTGATCTCGTAGCTCACGTGTAACCTGACGAAAATTCCTTAACGTAGGAACATAAGCTACATTCCTCATGCGAACCTTCTCGTCGCTCTGCCTCCCGCAAGGTACTCTTCCTTTTCGCTAAGGGCGTGTGCCGACGTCCTTTCCTCAATCCGCTCCGTCACCAGACGTCGCCTCATACTATCTCCGAACGCTGGAGCACATAGCGCCCATGCGCCACCAAAATGGTTGCTTTGCTAATCACACGCGCAACATCGTGTGCTTCACACATGGATGCCCGCAACTTCAGTTAGGAACACTGTAACACCCCAACCGATGGCGGAAACATCGAGGTGTCACGTAGTGACGATTGTTCAATAGCTCATGGACTAAAGTTTCATCGTCTCGCCCACCTCAGACTACCACCGTAGTCCTTAGCGTCGTATCATCGTCTCCCCGTAGGAATCCAACGTCATTCATTCCGTCCTCTTGATCATCCTTAAGCACCCAGAGAGTGCTTCATCACCTAACACATGTAGACACTTGCACACATAAGTACTATGCCTAGGGTCTACTCATACTAAAACAAAATTCATCTCAACTCTGGTAACCTGCCGTCACCCCGAAGGTGCTCGGACCATTACCGGCTCCTATACCATCCCTGCTCATCTCGTAGTCACCCTTGACCATCTAACTTTAGACTTTAGCCTTACCTTTTCTTAATACGGACCCAACGGTCATACTACTACGACTGTACAAGTCATTCGCATCGACACACAGCAGTTACCTGCCCTAACTCTGCTATAACAAGAGACTAAGCACCTCAAGCATCGCAAAGGGTTCATCCCCCCATCTAGCTATACTTTATCCCATAGCCGTCACGTTAAGGATTTCTTTATAAAAACGTATAGATCGTTAAAATCATAACGCGTGAGTAAAACATCTTTAAAGCATGTATGATACCCCAAAACATTTAAAAACGTTAAAACAGTGGGGATTAGAACTCACCGGCTTGCAAGCTTCCATTCCCAGAGCTACCCGCATCGCATGATTATGCGCAGCTCAGCTTCATGCGCATGAGCATAGCCCCGCGTCAACGTCACCCTTTTTTCATACGCGGACATCTGCCGAGATCTGACCTCATGGTCATGGTTGCAATCCATCATAACCAGGTCCGGTCTCACATCCCCTCAAAGACCACCAATCACGAGCCGTGAAACCCTATGATGATAACTCATCAGGGTATCGCCTTCGAAAACAGATAATACCTGATCTAAAATCGAACCACAACTATATTCGAAACACACACTAAGAATCGGACGGTTTCCTGAAATCGGCTTGGAATACACCGATTGCACCATGAACCGTCGCGAACCGTCATGCTCCACCCTCCAAATCTGATCGGAGCCACCATCTTGGTCAGCACCTATGTCAGACTCCCGAGCACTTTCTCTCCCTTTGACTCCCAATTGCTACGGCCGGTACCTTATTATTACGTCTAGGGTTTTCTCCTCATGCATATGTATATATATATATATATATACCATAAATGTTACTATACGGCCCCTCCTCTTTATTAAGATGATGGCTTGTTCCCAAAGCTATCAAAATACTTTCCAATAATGACATCCGGGTCCCTCTAATAAATGAAGCTGGGCCCAAAGTCATGCCAAACCCGATTGGACTATCAACCGATAAATTTTGGGATGTTACAATTTAGACCAAACCAGTTTGTTAGTAGTTATGAAATCAAATGTGCCCAAAATAGCCTTGAATGGCCTCGTATGTGTTGGTCCATACTTTTACATGTGTGGGCGTGTGCCTACGCTATATAAAATGGGTTTCCGCATATGTGCATGGTTTCTCATGTTTCAGAATATGCATAGAACACTGAAACCTATGGTGTACATGCGTGTCCGGGTTTCAACATTCTCTACAAGAAGTTTTCGACTAATAATGGAACAATTGAACTTGTTACTAAATATTCGGGAAATAGTCTTGCATGGTTATTTAAAACTCTATAAATGCTCATTTGGTCACAAGTTCCTCAATTAAAATGAAGCTACAAAATGCTCACATGTCACGCAATTTTCATGTAGGCTAGGTTAGGTGGATATGGAAACCAATTGTGCACATATAATATAATACGAATGGTAAATACGTCTTATATTAATCTGTAAGACATGTAAATGTAATTTGACACCAAATGACTTACTACTACATGATAAAGTGTAATCCCTTGCCTTCTCTATTGATTTACCAAATATTTATAATACAAAGCAATCCCTATAAATATGGAAGGGATAATCATACATTTATAATTTACAATTATACTAAATATACTATGCTAATACACCCCGCAGTCGAAGCGGGAGGAGACCGGATGCTGAGACTATCCCTGAAGTCTTTAAAGAGAATGCGAGGCAAGCCTTTAGTAAAAATATCTGCAACCTGATAGCGAGAAGGAACATGATGAACCCGAACCTGACCCCATTGAACCTGTTCACGAACGAAGTGGATATCCAATTCTATATGTTTTGTTCGTTGATGCAGCACAGGATTTCCAGACAAGTAAATAGCACTCAAATTATCACAATAAACAAGTGTCGTGCGAGACAGTGGGTGATTGAGTTCGAGAAGCAGATTCCTTAGCCAGCAAATTTCAGCAACCACATTTTCAACACCGCGGTACTCAGCTTCTACACTTGATCTGGCAACTGTGGATTGGCGCTTAGACGACCAGGAAATGAGATTGTCACCAAAATAAATACAGTAATTTATGGTAGAGCGCCTAGTGTCAGGACACCCAGCCCAGTCCGCATCAGTGTAGGAGATAAGAGATTGAGTGGGTGAAGCGTGAAGAGTAAGGCCGAAGGTCGCAGTACCTTTGATGTATCTGATAATGCGCTCGAGAGCATTCCAGTGATCTACACGAGGAGAGTGCATGTGCATACAAACCTGTTGGACAACATAAAAGATGTCTGGTCTGGCAAAAGTAAGGTACTGAAGAGCGCCTGCAAGGCTGCGATATATAGTGGGGTCTTGAAAAAGTTCACTGGTTGTGGAACTGAGTTTGCAGTTGGTGTCGACCGGAGTAGACACGGGATTACATGATTGCATACAAGCCCGTGCAATAATCTCAGTGGCATAAGTGTGCTGTGAAAGAAACATGGTGTTATGAGTACATACCCGTCGCTATCATCCATATATACACAATTTGGAGATAGCTAGAGACAAATCCTTGTTCCAAGTATAGTCACTATCAAACCTTGACATTTCCCTATTTCGGCTAGCAAACACTTCCACCCTAAACAATTCCCTTTGGTTGACTTCCAAAATGGTATAAAACCATGAGATATAATCGGCCACATGAATGGAGGAACAAGAACATGGTGATGATCATCAACTTACACAAAAATGGATACAAGCCAAACCATGATCAAACTACCAAATCAAGTCAACACCACCCTCATTGTCTTGTCCATTCAATCGACCCATATCCCACAAGGAATGCATGACACCATTGCTTATCCATCTCTTACCCCATGTCTTGCACTAAAATGTGATTAAATCCATTAAACACAACACTATCATATGCAAAATCACTTACCCCTTTGTGTTTTGGCACCACCCCACTCGAACCACTATAAATAGAAGAGCCAAGGAAGGTGTTGAACATCCATACATCTACACAAAGTTTCTACTCTCAACAAAACTCTCCCTCTCCTCTTTCACACCTTCGGCCGACCCAAAATACCCCACCCCCACAAGCTCTTAATTCAGCAATAATCTACCCAAGGAGATACAAGAGTCGTGAAGCTATCGAAGCCCAAAGGAAGCTTGTGATCATCGACAACCTCCACCATCATTCTATTATCTTGGTATGTAACAACTCCCTTAAATCTATAGATGTATTAGGCCAACCTTTAAAACACCCGACCCCTTCGACCCTTGACCATCTAGTAATTGGCCAACCACATATAAATCAACGAGTTTTATAAACATTGTTTCATTTATAGTCATTTGGTTTTTAACACATATGGTTCACACTATATAAATTAACCACACATAGGTGACATCAATCGGCCAAGAACAAACACCTACATTATCACAAATGTTTTAGTCACACTCGGGCCATTAAAAGTGTCATGAAATCGAAATAGGTGTTAAACATACTTATGTATATACATTCGACACTACACCACAATTGGAGGTTGATCATACTCAATTTCCTCAATAACACACCAGTACACACTTATGATCGTCAAAATGTACATTATTAAACACAAATAAGTCATGTTAGATGCATTAAACAATCGGATTTTCGATGCAATATATGTAAAGATTGCGGCTACCTCACAATAAGATGTGTTAAGAAATCCATAACGTATGTTAGTACCATCTTTTGTTGTTAATAGGCATAAACATATGTTAAAACACTCATTTTGCCATAAAACGACCACATGTGATAGATTGGGAACAATGTATAGCCCATGACAACATGTAGGGCCCATTTTATTAACAATAGATACGTGTTCATAATAAAACGCCTGGGATTCACGAAACAATACAATTTACAAAGTACACATAAAACAAGTAATGATTGTCACATACACAAAACATGGCCCACATTCAACTGGCACAAGGGCCCACAAGTCAGGTGAACAACTTGTATGGTAAACAACAAGAACGTACAACTTACTATGTCCTTGATAATGATAAGGTATTATTTGTCGAGACAGTAGCTATTCTACTTTTTCTGCTTTACCATACCTTATCTCCAGTCATCAGGTGAGTTTCACTGCCCCATTTTACTGTTTTCCATTTTGGGGGATAAACATGCTACATTTCTAGTACATTTCATTTTGTGTGTTATTATATCGAGACTACCATGTGGAACATGAGACATTCGGTTCATGAGCTCAACAGTCCTCGTACTTACATTTACACTATAACCGTTAGCTATTGAATGCCATGGAACACTTTAATAGATCTATTGGGTTGACATCCACACTCTTGGTTAGTCACTCTAACCGTTCATATACAAAAGAGTGTTATTATTCTACTATACATATGTTGTATTTATTGTACAATGCACGAGGCACAACAGTCAAGAGGTTTGGTTATGGGACTCATGGTGTTGCACAGTAATAATTCGCTTAGCTAGCCTATGATTGGTCATACACGAATATCACGAGCACTTTACATAGTACATTAAAACCTATGAACTCACAGACATTACGTTGAAAAATCTTTTATGCATGTTTTTTAGGTAATTAATCATGCGGGGCAGAGACTTGAGAGTTGAGTTCGAGCTTACACTCGGTGGTATCATCGTTGGTTGGGTCATGTCAGTCATATGCTATCTTAGCATTTGAGTCATGAAATTTCAGACAATGTTTCGTTTCCAAACAATTTTGTGTTATTTTTAATAATTTATGACATCGTTTATCTTTCGATAGTATCTATTTAAATTAAATCTTGTGTGTTGCTCAAACCTTGTGCTTGAAAACCTTTTGAATCACATCCCCGTGATTCCGCCTTGGCGGGGTGTGACACACCTGATCCGTACCCCTATATTTGACTTCTTTAGTCTTGGAGACTGACTTGCTCTTCCAGACTTTTTCTTTGGAACCCAATTGATTTTCTTAGATTGATCCAGTTGGTTTTGTTGATTCTGATGAGTATTCTGAGAAGTAGCTTGTGGTTTTACCTGGTGATGTTTACCATACTGCTTTTTGACTTTGGGTTTAGGATCATATTCAATGTGATTTTCAATTGGAATAACTGGTTTTAATCCTATACCCGGTCTCTCAGATTCCTCATTAGAATCTTCATACTTTGTTTCAACCAACAGACAATTCTCATCTTTAACAATCTCATTTTCCTTTATTTCAAATGGTCAGCAACAAGTGGTGTTGTTACAACAAAGTTTTGAGATCTATCTCATCTGGTGACTTTAAGTAATTTTCACGCATAGGAGGAGGAACTGCATTGTAACCCAACCCATTCCCATATTTTTCTATGATTTGGCTATCAATGATATGATCTAGCACATATCTTGAGTTGGAATAACTCTCCAACTTCCTGTTGATGCTTTCATAGTCACACTATGCTGTTGCTAATGCTTGCTTGGTTTGTTTCAGATTAGTAATGTAGTTGTTAATGGCATCTTGTTTGTTTAAAAACGCTCTTTTAAGCTCACTAACATCTTTCCTTAACAACAAAACTGTTTGTTTTAATATTCTTTTTCAGTGCTGCATTAGCATCTGTGCATGAACTCAAATCCCATACCAGACTTGTGTTATGGTTTTTAAGAGTCTCTAACCTACCTTCTAGATCTACGTATTTATCACATTTAGGTTTAGAAGGGTTAGTACTTACCTGAGTATGCTGCTCAATATGTTTTTCAGTTAACTGGATTGGAGTGTCAGCATCTCTCTCCTCTATTCTTTATTCCTATGAATCATCCTTTCTAGATGTTGAACACTCTACATTTGTGCTGCTAGTTAACTTACAACTTCGTTCATCATCAGAGGATTCACTTTCTTCACTTGACCTATCTTCATACGTCATAGAACTTGAACCGAAACCCTGACTTTCATCACTTGAGCTTTCATCTGCACTATTGCTTTGTTCCTCTGAACTCTTAGTAGTGTCTGAGGATTCCTTTTCATCCCAAACTCTTGTAATCTTTATGTAACACCCCAACCGATGGCGGAAACATCGGGATGTCACGTTTTGATGATTGTTCAGTAGCTCATGGTGAATAATAAATTTCATTAAATGATTTAAATAGATTACATACAATTGTTCTACAAGAATTCGTACATCAAAATGAATAATACTATGCACACATCTTCAAGCATTAACTCAAATCTTCAAGCAAGTAGAACCTGAAACATGTTAAGTTTGAAAATATTTTGGGTCAACAAAAGTTGGTGAGAATACATAGGTTTTTGAATATAATTGATAACCATAGTTTGTACAACATTCACAGTTGTATAATGATAGAGTATGAGTCCGACATGTAACAATGCGTCTTTGTACAACCAAACCTCGTGTCGACTGATGACTAACTCACAAGTTAGTTAAATGTTGTTACTGTTATCGATCATCCCTGAATTTATGCGGGGGGATGGGTTTGTCAGACCTATAGCGCTATAATCTAAACAGGCGGCTTGATCAATGTTAATGATTGTACTGTGTCTTTTTGTTACAGTCAAATGATAGAATGAGTAAATGATAGTGTAATTGAATCACAAGTAAGAATTAGTAAATGATAGTATAAAATGTTTAAACATGTTTCACCCCAAAAATGTAAAAGAGAAAAAGGGGCTATGTAAACTCACCTATTGCGTAGAAATCTTGAAATATGTCGAACCGCAAAATATGGATTAGAATGTCCCAAAGGATTAACCTAAAGGAATAAATAATAGTTTGTAAGGGAACAAACTTAAGTCTAAGTTATCTAGGATTAGACGCTTAGGGTTTTGTAGACTAAATTAGGGGGTTTTAGAGTTTTTGAGTTAAACCATAATTGGTTTTTTAAATCATTTTAATTATTTAAAGAAAATTTTTATAACTCAATTATCTCTCAATAATTACATCCATTTATGAAAACACGTAAAATAATTGAAAGTGTAAATATGAAATATTTTAAATAATAGACTTTTACGTGATTTAATATGAAATAAAAGTAGAATTTAATAGAATAAGTCAATAATTCAAAAATAAATTTAGAAATGATAAGTTGTTTAGTTCCCGAGAAGAATATAATTCTCAGAATTTTAAACTTAAAATTTTTATATTTTGTATATTTTAAATTGGTTTATTTTTATTAAAAGGAAAAGAATTAGGAAATAAATACAAATAAAGTGCAAAAATATTATTTTCATTTTTGTACAGTAGTTTATATGTATTATAAGTGGGAAATAATTTAATAAATTATTTTCCATATTATTTTCATTTAAAAGTGAATTTAATTGAATTAAATCAATTAAATATAATTAATTTGTAAAACTGGTTAAAAATAATATTTTTACAACAAATTAAACTACCACAATATTTTATATGATTATACATATCTCTACAAAAATTTGGATGTTAAAATGATTAAAATTGAATTTTTTATGAATTAATTACGATTTAACACAAATAAATACATTAAAAATAATACATAGATATTTTTCAGAAAATAAAATTATTAACATAAACTTTGGGTCTTATAAGACTGATATAATTTTTATAAAATTTTTTTGACTAAGTTTACTATATTTAATAATTTATTGTGTTTATATGTATATTATATATAAAAAAACAAACTAGAAAAAAAGAAGAAGCACAAAACCGGCCCTAAGAGGGCTCGATCCCGAGTCCTTCTTGTATGTGTTTCTCACCCAGACCAACTGGTCTGGGTTCACGTTTGTTAATCCAATTAATCAGAATAGTTTTATACAAATCATGCAACATCAAAAGATCCCCAAATAAAATCCTTATAAACCCTAATTTCTAAACCATCCAATTGACCACGAAAACGAAACAGATCACGGGCCAAACTATAGGGCTTTTATTCTACATTATAAATCAACCAACAAGACCCTTCTAATTAAAACAAACCTGATTAGTATGCGATGCACAGACACGAACCCCAAACGAGCCAAATCCTCTCAGTTTTGAATCAAAGTGGATATGAAAACGAAATTTTGTGTAGGGGTTGTTTTAGTCGCACCAATGTATGTGTGTATGCAGATTTAATGGAGTTAAAACTTCCTATATACACGAATTGGACGACTTGGTAAGTTTGACCCATGCCTTATATAAAACGCGAAATTGACATATGTTTTGGTAAGTTTTGAATCGTATTATTGCGTGGAAGATAAGCTGGAGTGTCGGTACAATCATACCATAGATGAATTGCCATAAAAACGTGGATTGATTGTTGATTATGGAGTGATTGGCTCGTAGTTGACTTTCCCATAAGTCAACTGCACTATTAATCATGTTATAAATATTTATTCATCTGAGTTAAATACCAAGACAAACAGTAGACCAGCTGGTTATGTTGTGTGTGTGATAACTGGTTGGGTGCGGGTTTCGAGTCCCGTATTCAACGAAAAAAAATTCCTTTTTTTTTTTCTAAACTTCGCAGCAGACAGGGAGAGGAGGAAAGTGGATGTGTGGGCCAGGTGGGCTGTTGCTGGGCTTGGATCTGGGCCAGTTAGGTGGGCTGCTTGCTTGGACCGGATGGGTGTTGGTGTTGGGTTCAATCCATTTGTGTTTGTGTGCTTTGTTTAGCCAAACATTTTTTTACACAACATAATTAAAACTAATTATTATTATTATTATTATTATTATTATTATTATTATTATTATTATTACCTTTATATATATATATATATACACATATTTAAGTTGTGTGGTAGTAAAATAAAGACTTAGGCATATTATGAATGATAAAAAAAATATAATATATGTATTAGAATTTGGGAAAAATTTTGCGATGTTACATTCTCCCCTACTTTTAGAAACTTCGTCCCGAAGTTTATTAAAACATAGGGTTGAAAATAAAAATAGTTGTAATTTGGGTTATAGCATGACATGAATAGAATAAACTGTCTCGTGTTTTGTGTGGGTTGATGAACTACCAGACAACTAGAGTTTATAACCTTGATAGAATTTCACACTACCTTAACGTACCTGTAAATTCATGATTACGTTCCGGACCGCAATCACCGATTTACCTTACATTAAAGTTTTGCGTCCTTCTATGACTCCACCGATTGTTGAGCAGGTTCGATAGCCTCCACCAGTCGTGGAGCAGGTTGTAGGGCCTCTCCCGACTGTTGAAAAAGGCATGATAACCTCTACCAATCGTTGAGTAGGTTCGATAGCCTCCACCAGTCGTGGAGCAGGTTGTAGGGCATCTCCCGACTGTTGAAAAGGCATGATGACATTTATTATACACATAGATTGCAATTTGATAACATGTTTATGCAAGCAAGTTTATAAGTATAACAAGCACAGTATGAGTTTAGATAATTAGTTTATATTCAAATAAACATGCATTGTGATTATACCATGCAAACAACTCTTAGAAAAATTTCAATACTAGAATTTATTACTCAAATAGAGTCAATACATAGAATAAAAGCAACCAATAGTCAAATGGTGAGACTTGCTGTTAGGTAGCTGGAGGGTCTTGATCTCTGTTCAGTTTAGGGCATCGGTTACGGAAGTGATTTGGGTCTCCACATTCATAGCATTGACCATAGTTGTATCGATTAGGATTAGTAGCCTGAGCAGGGTTGGTGGGTTGATTGGCATTAGGGTTTGGGTCTCACGACACGTGTTGACCAGGTGGCCATACTTTCCACAATTGGTGCACAAGCGGCACGCTGAAGCAGTGGGATGATGTCGGTTGCATGTGTTACACAATGGATAGTTTCCTATATAGGGTTTCTTGTTAGAAGCTTGGGTGGTGAGGTTGACATCAGGATCCCTGGCCTTACGCTTCTGGTTTTCAGTAGTTACCGCGGCTACAATACTTGCTTTATTGCCTTTCCGAACTAAGGTCCCGTTCTTTACGTGATTATCAGTTAAGGTAGCTGCTAGACGCTTGGCCTCTTCTAGGGTAGCAGGGTTCCTTCCCATACCGTGTCCTGAATCTGCATGGGCAAACCACCGATATACTTCTCGATGGCTACAGGTAGCGGAGTGACCTTATGGGGCAATAACAGACTGAGCTCATGGAAGCGAGTATTATAAGCAAGGTTTTCCCCACTATCCTAAGCAAGGGTGTGGAACTCGTCCTCTAATTTCTTGACCTCGTTACGTGGGCAAAATTCATCTTTCATTATCTCCTTGACTTGATCCCAGGTCATAGTAAGTGCAACTTCAGCTCCTCGGGTGCGCTTTTCCTCATTCCACCAAGTAAGCGCTCGTTTGTGAAGAACACTCATAGCATAACGGACTTAAAGTTATCGGGACTCTCACTGTTAATGAAGGTATTCTCAATACCCTCAAACCATTGTAGGAGACCAGTAGCTCCTTCATCTCCACTGAACTTAGGGGGATTACAAGAATTAAAGTGCTTAAGAGTGCAAGCTGGGAGACCATTCCCGTTTCCATTCCCGTTTCCATGGTGGTTTCCATTACCATTTCTGTTGCCGTTGCCGTTTCCATTACCGTTCATCTGTATGACTTGAGCCAATAAGTTAGGAACCAGAGTCGCGATCTGCTGTGCCATTTGTTAGGAAATGATTGCAGCCAGTTGGGCATCAATGCCATTGTTGTTGTTGTTGTTGTTATGGTTGTCGTGGTTGTTATTGTTGCTATTTCCTTCCTCATGATTACCACCATTGTTATTGCGAGTACTGCGACGTGGAGGCATGATCTGTAAGAGACACAATGAAATGAATGAGATTATATAAGGAATGTAATCATTTATTCATTAATTAAAATGAATAAACGAAAACGTTGACTTATCAAAGATTCTAAATTCTAATAACATATGAAGACATGCTTTAGCCTATAAGTGAACACTCATCCCGAGAATTCCCAGGTAGGCATCCGGGTCCCTCGTCTGATTGGGATATATGCGCAATGCCAGCCTAGACAGAAGACTCAGAATACAGGCGTTCACCCTTCCAGATTGCACGTGTTCGTTATTAAAATCTAGAACTTCGACGAGATCTCAAGGTGGTTCAGGTTAAACCTGAGGATTTTGTCCTATTAGTCAAAGAGTAGATCCAGTGATGGAGAGTAACCTTCTTGTAAGGATGAAAGTAGGGATAAGAAGTAGGAGGGAGATAGAGATTAGAAATAAGTAGAGAAGCAAGTAAGAGAAACAAGTACTGGTTAAATCCTATGGTTATAGACTAGATTATTTTTCTAATAACCTAATTCCCTATAACCATGGCTCTGATACCAATCTGTAACACCCCAACCGATGGCGGAAACATCGGGATGTCACGTTTTGATAATTGTTCAGTAGCTCATGGTGAATAATAAATTTCATTAAATGATTTAAATAGATTACATACAATTGTTCTACAAGAATTCGTACATCAAATGAATAATACTATGCACACATCTTCAAGCATTAACTCAAATCTTCAAGAAAGTAGAACCTGAAACATGTTAAGTTTGAAAATATTTTGGGTCAACAAAAGTTGGTGAGAATACATAGGTTTTTGAATATAATTGATAACATAGTTTGTACAACATTCACAGTTGTATAATGATAGAGTATGAGTCCGACATGTAACAATGCGTCTTTGTACAACCAAACCTTGTGTCGACTGATGACTAACTCGCAAGTTAGTTAAATGTTGTTACTGTTATCGATCATCCCTGAATTTATGCGGGGGGGATGGGTTTGTCAGACCTATAGCGCTATAATCTAAACAGGCGGCTTGATCAATGTTAATGATTGTACTATGTCTTTTTGTTACAGTCAAATGATAGAATGAGTAAATGATAGTGTAATTGAATCACAAGTAAGAATGAGTAAATGATAGTATAAAATGTTTAAACATGTTTCACCCCAAAAATGTAAAAGAGAAAAAGGGGCTATGTAAAGTCACCTATTGCGTAGAAATCTTGAAATATGTCAAACCGCAAAATATGGATTAGAATGTCCCAAAGGATTAACCTAAAGGAATAAATAATAGTTTGTAAGGGAACGAACTTAAGTCTAAGTTATCTAGGATTAGACGCTTAGGGTTTCGTAGACTAAATTAGGGGTTTTAGAGTTTTTGAGTTAAACCATAATTGGTTTTTTAAATCATTTTAATTATTTAAAGAAAATTTTTTATAACTCAATTATCTCTCAATAATTACGTCCATTTATGAAAACACGTAAAATAATTGAAAGTGTAAATATGAAATATTTTAAATAATAGACTTTTACGTGATTTAATATGAAATAAAAGTAGAACTTAATAGAATAAGTCAATAATTCAAAAATAAATTTAGAAATGATAAGTTGTTTAGTTCCCGAGAAGAATATAATTCTCAGAATTTTAAACTTAAAATTTTTATATTTTGTATATTTTAAATTGGTTTATTTTTATTAAAAGGAAAAGAATT
The DNA here is from genome assembly GCA_030844895.1 of Ambrosia x helenae. Lineage (NCBI taxonomy): Eukaryota > Viridiplantae > Streptophyta > Magnoliopsida > Asterales > Asteraceae > Ambrosia > Ambrosia x helenae. The sequence continues at coordinate 84,231,312 of CM061225.1, forward strand.
GGGAAATAAATACAAATAAAGTGCAAAAATATTATTTTCATTTTTGTACAGTAGTTTATATGTATTATAAGTGGGAAATAATTTAATAAATTATTTTCCATATTATTTTCATTTAAAAGTGAATTTAATTGAATTAAATCAATTAAATATAATTAATTTGTAAAACTGGTTAAAATAATATTTTTACAACAAATTAAACTACCACAATATTTTATATGATTATACATATCTCTAAAAAAAATGGATGTTAAAATGATTAAAATTGAATTTTTTATGAATTAATTACGATTTAACACAAATAAATACATTAAAAATAATAAATAGATATTTTTCAAAAAAATAAAATTATTAACATAAACTTTGGGGTCTTATAAGACTGATATAATTTTTATAAAATTTTTTTGACTAAGTTTACTATATTTAATAATTTATTGTGTTTATATGTATATTATATATAAAAAAACAAACTAGAAAAAAAGAAGAAGCACAAAACCGGCCCTAAGAGGGCTCGATCCCGAGTCCTTGTATGTGTTTCTCGCCCAGACCAACTGGTCTGGGTTCACGTTTGTTAATCCAATTAATCAGAATAGTTTTATACAAATCATGCAACATCAAAAGATCCCCAAATAAAATCCTTATAAACCCTAATTTCTAAACCATCCAATTGACCACGAAAACGAAACAGATCACGGGCCAAACTATAGGGCTTTTATTCTACATTATAAATCGACCAACAAGACCCTTCTAATTAAAACAAACCTGATTAGTATGCGATGCACAGACACGAACCCCAAACGAGCCAAATCCTCTCAGTTTTGAATCAAAGTGGATATGAAAACGAAATTTTGTGTAGGGGTTGTTTTAGTCGCACCAATGTATGTGTGTATGCAGATTTAATTGAGTTAAAACTTCCTATATACACGAATTGGACGACTTGGTAAGTTTGACCCATGCCTTATATAAAACGCGAAATTGACATATGTTTTGGTAAGTTTTGAATCGTATTATTGAGTGGAAGATAAGCTGGAGTGTCGGTACAATCATACCATAGATGAATTGCCATAAAAACGTGGATTGATTGTTGATTATGGAGTGATTGGCTCGCAGTTGACTTTCCCATAAGTCAACTGCACTATTAATCATGTTATAGATATTTATTCATCTGAGTTAAATACCAAGACAAACAGTAGACCAGTTGGTTATGTTGTGTGTGTGATAACTGGTTGGATGCGGATTCAAGTCCCGTATTCAACGAAAAAAATTCCTTTTTTTTTTTCTAAACTTCGCAGCAGACAGGGAGAGGAGGAAAGTGGATGTGTGGGCCAGGTGGGCTGTTGCTGGGCTTGGATCTAGGCCAGTTAGGTGGGCTGCTTGCTTGGGCCGGATGGGTGTTGGTGTTGGGTTCAATCCATTTGTGTTTGTGTGCTTTGTTTAGCCAAACATTTTTTTTACACAACATAATTAAAACTGATTATTATTATTATTATTATTATTATTATTATTATTATTATTACCTTTATATATATATATATACATATTTAAGTTGTGTGGTAGTAAAATAAAGACTTAGGCATATTATGAATGATAAAAAAAAAAATAATATATGTATTAGAATTTGGGGAAAATTTTGCGATGTTACACTTTACACACCCTTCATCCACATGTTCAACCAATGCTTTTACTACATATGTATTTAACGGATCCTTGTTAAGACTTCTTGTTTCCCTCTCGATCACATGGATCATTTGGACGCTTTGTGACCGATTCGCAGATGCGACGAGTGCCCATGGATCTTTCTTGTTGATCCTTTGTTGATGTAGAGTCTGAGAGAATGGATCCAATGATACAAATGTATTGACCCTCGGCTACATGTCTTTAGCACGGATGATATCATTGAACCAGCATTTGGATTTGGACATTTAAGAGGTTCGAAATTTTCTACACTAAAAATTTTCCCAAAAACCAGTGTATACTGATTTAGTTAACAAAATTCAACTATGGGTGATGTTCGGACAAAGTCAGACTTAAAATGGGTCAAAATTTGACTTAGACTGACTTCCACACGTAGGACAGAACTTTCCACACGTATGAGGGTAGTTACACACGCATGGGAGTTAAACCAGTCGTATGAGAGAAAAATCAAGCATAAGAAGGGTCAGGCATAGGAAGAGGCTTCCAGGTGTATGGGTCCTTACGCTTGAAGCTTACAGGCGTAAGGGAGCAATTCCAGGTGTATAAAGACAGAAACTCAAGAACATGGCTGATTTTGATGAATTTTGGTGAAAATGAAGGTTTTGATGATCCAATGATCAAGTTACGTGCGGGATTTGATATAGAACACGATTATAATACCAAAAACACTTCAAAACATGAATTATAATCCAAAATTATCAAAATTCATCAAGAACACATACTAATGGGTTTTTCCACAAAAATTCAAATCTGGAATGATCTAACGTTGTTTTTATAATCAATTGATTCATACACCTTCTAAAACAGATTGCTATAAAAAACTCAGATTTGATGTTATGCCAATCTAAACACGCGAGATATGAGCCAAGCGCTGATACCACTTGTAGGATCGTGACAAGATTTGATATACCGTGTGCGTATGATCGATACAAAGGTGGAATCAATGGATCGATTGTTGTTAGAGATGAATATGAAGTTGGAAATGTATGGAAATGAAAAACACACTCAAAATTTGGACAACACTTCGTTTAGTCGCGTGACCACTGACCTTAACCCCTAAAAGCATTTATACATCTAAAACAAGACTTGTCTCTCACTTATATATATATATATATATAGATATATATATAGGGGATGGTATCTGTAGTAAACCCTAAAAATTTGAGAAAACTCTAGTAAACCCTTAAAAAATCCTACTTCCCGAGCTTTTTTTTTTTTAAAAAAATTAGGGCATGTAATATACATGTTTTTAAGTGTTTTGAGCCTAAAAAATCAAAAAGCGCCGAAGGGTTTTTTTTTTTAAAAAAATAAGTTTTGCATCATAACATATGTTACCAGTGCAAAAATAAGCTAACATATGTTATGGTGCATAACTTATTTTATTTTAAAAAAAAAAAACGCTCGGCGCTTTTTTGATTTTTTTTTGGCTTAAAAACACTTAAAAACATGTATATTACATGCCCTAATTTTTTTCAAAAAAAAAAAAAAAAAAAAAAAGCTCGGGAAGTAGGTTTTTTAAGGGTTTACTAGAGTTTTCTCAATTTTTAGGGTTTACTATGGATACTTAGCCTATATATTATATATAGGAATGGGATCATTTGAGAACTCATCCCAGTTGCGAGAACTTGAGAACTCCAATGGACCAATCACCAACTGCCACATCATCAGTCTTGTATTTTTTTGCATTTGTTTAATCAAGGGCAACATAGTCTTTATACACAAGTACTTAAGGGCATTTTAGTAATAATAACACCCAACCCCACCCACCCCACCTACCTTTTTAAATAATAATAATAATTATAATTATAATAATAATAATAATAATATTAATAGAAAGTGTCTTCTCTCTCTCTCTCATTTTTAACTTTCTTCTTCTCTCTCTTCTTCTCTCTCTCTCTCTTCTTCTCTCTTGTTCTTTCTCTGTAAATAATAATAATAATAATAATAATAATAATAATAATAATAAGGAAGACGACGACTGGTGCAAGTGGTGTTCGACGACGGTGGTGGCTGGAACAGGGAAGACGACTGGCTGGAACAGGGAAGACGACGGTTTTACAGGTGGATCTAGGGTGTTGCAGGGTGGTGGTCCGGCGATGGGTTTTTTTGCAGGGAGTGGTGGTCCGGTGCAGGAAGGAAGATGATGACCGTTCTGGTTTGGGGTTTTTTGAACAGAAGGTGGTTCGTGGTGGGGGGGAGGCGGAGGTGATGGTGGTGGGGACAGTGGTCGACGGAGGTGCCGGCGAAGGACAGGTTACTTCTTCTTCTTCTTCTTCTTCTTATTATTATTATTATTATTATTATTATTATTATTATTATTATTATTATTGTTATTTTGTTATTATTTTGGGTTGAACATGATGATGTTGGATGAATGATGATGAGAGAGAAGATGCAGCAGTTTTTTTTTTTTTTTTTTTTTTTTAACAATAATGTGTAGTATGATTTTTTTATAAATTTTTGTAACATTAATGTGTAGTATGATTTTTTTATAAATGTTTTGGTTTGTTTTTATAAATGATGATGATGTAATGCACATTTTTATAAATGTGTAGTAATGTGTAGTATGATTTTATAAATGTTTGGTTTGTTTTACATTGATGTAATTGATGTAATACACATTTTTGTTGATGTTTTGAGGCATTTACAGTGGTGTAATACGAATGTATAGATGTTGTTTTGGGTTTTTAACACTAGTGTAAATTATGTGTATGGTAGATTTACACTGGTGTAATAATTACACCAGTGTAAATGATGGTAGATTTACACTGGTGTAATAATTACACCAGTGTAAATGATGGTAAATTTACACTAGTGTAAATAATTACACCAGTGTAAACCATCTTAATTAGATTTATCTGATTGTTTGTTTTAAAAAAGCAAAGAAATTAAAAATAAAATATAATTTAAAAAATATGATATTTTGAATTATTAAATAAAAATTTAATATGATATTAAATTAATTATCTTTCTCACATTTGTGTTTTTACCTTAATACCCCTTAATGTACTTTATTGGATTAAAAAAACACTTAATAATCAAGTCAAGACAAAAACCCTCATCTTTTAATCTCAACCATTAGATCATCAAGATCAATGGTCCAGATGAGTTCCTATGGTTCTCACAACTCATGTGAGTTCTCAAACTATCCATTCCCTATATATATATATATATATATATATATATTTCTTGACTAATGATTTCATAACTACTATTTATTTCACAAATAAGCTGTTTTCAAATAATCCAATTTCTCGTTTATTTAATCACCTCTAAAGTTTTTTTTCTCTTTCTAATAAAATTTTCGACCTTGTGCAAATCAAATATCTATTACTAAATACTTCTCATTCCCGCATCTAGTCACTCATTATGCTCACATATTTACTATTCCACCAAACTGCCCGAGGACATTTTTTTTACAATAATTTCTACTACTTCATATATATATATATATAATATATATATATATATATATATATGTTATATCGCATAATTACTTATTTTCCTAAAATTTTTACTATTTCTTATACACAGTATACTTACCTACCGTCCACAAAATTTTTTACTATTTTTATACTGTATATTTACTTACTAATCCAAAACAATTCTCTGCATTAACTCCATATACAAACCTACTTATACGTACTTCTTTATTTCACTATTTACAAAATGCTTTAGTCGGTTAAGCTTTCAAATTTCTACGTACGACCTTGGGTTAAAATTTTAAAAGTACTTCTTTTACGAGCATAATTAACGCACAGTGACTAGATACCGTATTTGACTTAACATAATAAACTAACAAGTTTTGTTCTCATTTAACCCATATCAAACCACATACCTATTTTCAAAGGGTCAACTCTCAAGGAAATTTCGGGACGAAATTTTCTAAAGTAGGAGAGACTGTAACATCGCATGGATTTTACTTTTCATGTATTATAAATTCTATACTTAGCAAATTCCAAGTTCGCCTTTATTCGTTTCTTTTATGTACTCTTACCAATTTTTGACGAGTCGTCAGTGTAAAACTATCCTATTCAATTTAGACACTATAACAAGAAACTCATTTAGTTAAGATCTTAATATTTATTTATTTTATCTTTAAAATAAAACATATATATTATTAATAATAATACTTTAGTTAAAAAAGGACACAAATGACGTTGACTTTTAAATCAATAATAATATAATAATAATAATAATAATAATAATAAACAATTCCAAATTGTCGTCCATTATTTTATTTATTTATTTTATTTATTCTTTTTGTTCTTTTGAAGATATAACCCCCATCTAATTCACTCTTAACACCTCTAACTCTTTTAATTACCCAACCCCTTTACCCCAACTATAAATACACCACTCCTTATCCATTCTAACACTTGCTTAATCCTAATCATCACTCTCTAAACCTCTAAATTCTTCAAGAAATCCCAATGTTAGAAGCCCACTTCTAAGTGAGTTTTCCTCATTTTAAACTCCAACTTTCTTCTACTTCCTTCACTTTTTTCTTCTTCTAACCACTCACATGCTCAATCTACTAAACATGCTTATATGCTATGCCATACTAGAATTTAGACTTCTTACAACTGCCGCTTAGCATACAAACCCCCTTAACATGTGTAGCGCTATAGGAGTAGCACCCCGCCCCCCTAACTGGGTCATTTTAAGTTTTACCGCCTAACCACTTCGGTGTTAGGTCAGGCAGTACAAACATGTGTTGATTATGCCTTTTGTATGATTCTGTATGTGCAAAACTATAGCATGAAGAGTTGAGTAAACATTTTAATACTATGTATGTAAGCCAAAACTAGTATGCTCACTAATACTTTATGTGTTGACGGATATTTTATACATGTTGCAGGAAATATTTGATGCGATGTCTCAAGAAATCTTGTAGGGATGGACTTAGAAACGCACTACTTTAATCTATGAAATCATGAATGTTGTATTTCTTTTTGAACAATTCGTACTTCTTGTTTTTAATATTATGAAATGAAACCTTAAACTATTGGTCACAATTCTAGTATCATGAAGTCTTTGAACAATCTATCACAAGTCGCGCCTCGATGTATTTCGCCACGGTTGGGGTGTGAACAATGGCAACATGGTGGATTTGGGACGGGTTTTTGATAATTTAAACCTATACTTGGTTGTGTAAACAGTGTCGTGTAGCGGGTCTACCCGTTGAGTTTTTCAAACCAAAAAATTGTTCAACATTTATTTTTTCTATAATTATCCGTTAATCAATTGCATAATTTATACATCCTATTTTTATCCTTCTATTTTTATGTAATATGACAACTTTAAGAAATGAATATAAAAATCATTTATATTATCTTTAAAAAAAATTATGCATGTATTATCAGTTTTAGTAGTTAATTTCTAAAGGAAAAATACGGTTAACTATGTTCATCAGTACTCATTTATATCAAAAAGTATATGTTCAAAGACTAACATAATTTTATTAAAATTTATGAACAGATTTGTACTAGATACATAATAAATAATTCTAAGTATATTATCAACTATATGTTTTCGGGTAATTGGGCCGGGGTAAACGGGCATTCACTACAAGAAAATTGGCCTTTAGGGACGACACCTTAAGGGGCGACCACTTTTTGGTCGCCTCTACAAGTCAATCCCTACCAACCACATTCAAATTCAATCCCAGCCCACGGATCACTCAGTAGATCAACGATCGTGGTTTTATCGTACTTAATAGCATTAGGGACGACACCTTTAGGGGCTACGGTCGCCCCTAAAGGTCGAAAAAAAGATTAAAACTCGCCATGTCTTCTTCTTTCCCTCCCCTCTGCCTTTTCCCTCTCCCTAGCTCTCTCGCTCTCCCTCTTTCTCCCTCTCTTCATCTCCCTCATCTCTTTCTCCCTCTCTTTATCTTCGAGCAACAACCACCACCGAAAAAACACCACCTCTGAGCAACCACCCACCACCGAGACCACCACCTCCGAGCAACCACCACCTCCGAACCACTTATCTCAGCCACCACCACCATTGGGTTAGTTTTTTTTTCAATTTTTATTTTTTTCTGTTTTTCTTTTTTTTTTTCGCTTTTCTTTTCTTTGTTTTTTTAATTTTATTTTCTGTTTTTTTTTCCTGTTTTTTTCTGGTTTTTTTTTTTCAGTTTTTTCTTCTTTTTTCCTTTTTTGGTTGATTATTATTTTTATTTTTTGAATAATATATTTATGTTTGTAGGAAATGACCGATCTAGAGAAGAACGGGAAGTTTTTGTCGCCGCTAATTGTTTTTT